>CALZFC010000248.1:5957500-6512500 GCA_945643635.1 Allodiplogaster sudhausi
TGTCATTCTCTCTCTCTTTCTCTCTCTCTCTTTCTCTTTCTCTCTCCTCTTTCTTTCTCTCCCTCAATCCCTAGCCGTGCCAGTCACCTCGCTTGTCATTACTCTTCTCCGGCTCTTGCGGTGTCACCGCCATATCCGCGCATTCTCCTCTGCCTCGCCCCTCTTTCTCTAACATTTCCCTCTCTCTCTCCCTCACCCTCCTTCTCCCTCTCTCTCTACCTCACTCTCATCCTCTCTCTCTTTACCTCATTCTCACAATCTCTCTCTCTTTACCTCATTCTCACCCTCTTTCTCTCCTCTCTCTCTCTCTCTCTCTCTCTCTCTCTCTCTTGCGTTCTCATAACCAATCGAGGCTCAAGCCGCCACACCGGTAAACACACAAGAGACAACGTTCAAACATCGATTGTCGCTGGCTGACTGGCCTATGAGACCAATGGACTCGAGGGAGCGCCGCTAGTCTTGAAAACAGGAAAACAACTCTCTGAGGTGACTTCATTCCAGGATACGATCATGCTTTTCAAAATAATAAAAAAATCACGAAATTAAATATTTATTTATTTATCTACATCGATTAAGATGTGACAACACTGGCAGAGATGTAACGTGACCGGCGAAAATATGTCAAAGAAACAATTTCACTCTGTGCTTGTACCCGATTAATAAATCGTAAAAAAAATTTGCCAGTTCAATTCTCTCTCTCTCTCTCTCTCTCTCTCTCTCTCTCTCGATGATATTACTGGTCACATCATATATTAATGGTGTAATAAATTATTATTATAGCCGCACAAAATTCGTTACTCCCGTAAGAAAATAGCAATTTATAGTTAGGGAAAAATGGCACATATAAGAGTGTTCCGAATTATAGTCGATTTCTATGCACCTTCTACTTATTACTCCGACTTCACACACACACACCCCTTCCGTATTAAGTGTTCTCAGAACAGAAGGGATCGGATATGCTTTTTTTCTTTTCCTCCTTCTTCATCCTAGTGCTCTTTGTTCCTTCTCACTCTCTATACTTCCTTTCTCTCCCTCTCTCTATACTTCCTTTCCTTTTTTTCTCTCTTTCTCTATACATTCTCTCTCTCTCTCTTTCTCTCTATGTACTTTCTCTCTCTCTCTCTCTCTCTCTCTCTCTTTCTCCCTATGTACTCTCTCTCTCTCTCTCTCTCACTTTCTCTCCCTTGCACAAATTGTGTGCAAGGAAGTGGACGTGTGAACTCTGCCGTTGCGAATTATATCAGTTGCTGTTACCCTTTGACTCAATCCATTATAATCTCTCATGGCTTCCGATCTCTCTCTGTCTCTCTTTCTCTCTCTCCCTCTCTCTTTCTCTCTATCTCTTCTATTCTCTCTTTCCCTCTGCATCTCTCTCTCCCAGTCTCTCTCCTCCTTTCGCAATGTTCTTCACATCTTACAATTAGATTCCTGTACTTCAGGCTTTTATCGCTTGCTTATCCTACAATGACAATTCAGAATTTCTGACGAAATCGGGGGAAGGGAAGGTCATAGGCGGAGAATTTCCCAACGATGCTTCTAGCATGAAGATTAAAAGATTACCAGTGCCAGTAAGAAGCACCCCATCCCATAATTTGGCGGCTATTTATAGAAAGGCTACAAAATTAAACTCATGTGTTCCAAGATTAAACCAGTCAGATAACAAGGCTGCAATTATTTCAGCTCCACTTCTTTAAACACGCATTAATTACTGATTCCTAAAGAATTCGCAGAAGACGCATTCAAATCATACGCTAGAAAGCTTTTTTTGTTGATAATCAACAGGATTATCCCTCATCTCTTCATAATTCGAAAAAGTCAATAATAAAATTTTTTCTCTCAAATAGCACATTCAGTCCATCGAAAATGCTTACTCTTTTCGACATGTAATATCAGTGCGCGAATAAATTGATACCGTTTCTTACGATTAGCCAAACAAGGCAAACAAAAGTGAATTTCATGGTGCCTATGTAAACCAAGACTACCGTTTCCATAGTACATTCAATGAAATCTGCGTTCTAATTCGATGGAAAAGAAAACTTTCCGCCAAATCAAACATAAGCGGAGGAAAGCAAATACCAACAACTGAAAAGTGTCTCCCAATATTTGGCATTCTCTACATACGCCTGAACATCTTTCTCGATTATGCGGGGGGGGGGGTGAGCAAAATTTAATAAGTGAGAGGTGGGAGACATGGAGAGAGAGGGATGAAGCGAGAGAGAGAGAGAGAGAGAGAGAGAGAGAGAGAGAGAGAGAAATAGAGAAAGAATACTGTTGATAGATAGACAGTGAGAGAAGTAGAGAAAAGCACAGGGATCATAATTTAGAATTGAGAGGAGGGACATGAGGGAGAGAGAGAGAGAGAGAGAGAGAGAGAGAGAAAGAAATAGTGATGAGAGAAGGCGAGAGAAAGAGGGAAAAGGAGTAGTGTATGTAGATAGATGTCAGCATTCCTTCCCACTTACTTCTTACACTGCAAGGTGAATGGCAAGAGTGGAATGGCTTGTGGGAGGAGTCGAGAGGAGAGAGAGACGACACACGTGCTGAGGTAGAACGGAGCAATAGAACAAAGTGGTCGAGAGAGAGAGCGCGAGAGAGAGAGAGAGTCAGAGAGACACACACACAGAGACAGAGAGAGATAGAGAGAGTGAGAGAGTGTGTGAGAGAGAGAAGACGAAGGGAACAGATAAAACGCCAAAGGGTGAAGAAGCAGGGTTCGACGGGGCAAATTTCTTTTGCATCTTTGTCAACGTCGCTATCGTTCCTTGCACTCTCTCTCCCTCTTTCTCTCTCTTTCTTAAACTCTCTCTCTCTCTCTCTCTTAAAGTCTTTCTCAGTCTCCCTCACGGTCTCTTTCCTAAACTATCTCATTCTCTCTTTTCGTCTCCCTCTAACTCTCAAACTCTATCCCCCCCTCAAACTCTCTCTCTCTCTCTCTCTCTGCCTCTCTCTCTCACACTCACTCTCTCTCTCTCTCTCTTTCACGTTTTATTTATCTCTCCTCTTGTACTTTCTTCATCTATCTCTCTCTCTATCTTACTGCTGTCAGTACTTTTCAACTAGTTTTCTCTTTAACGTCAAGTGAAACTTCGAGTGGCGATTGCACTTGATATTTGAGCAAGTAAAGTCTGCAGGCAAATTGACAAGACGCACAAATGAGTGACAACACATATAGCCCAAGGGAGAGAGTGAGAGACAGCGTACGAGAGAGAGAGAGAGCGAGAAAGAGAGAGAGAGAGAGAGAGAGAGAGAGAGAGGGAGAGAGAGAGAGAAAGAGAGAAAGGTGACAGTGCATTGTATTTCATAAGAAAGTCGAAAGCAACTTATCAAACTCAAATTGAAAGGACGTTGCCTAGCAGCTAGTGAGTGATTCACCCTGTGAACGCATTAAAAGTCACGGTTCTAGAGCAGTACATGTCACGGGTAAGTGGTTTTATTTGTTATATCTATCCAGATAGTCTTGTGATTCTTAAGAAAGGGGTTTATATTTTATATTCAGATAGAGAGAAGTGTAGATAGTCCAGATAGTTATATCTATCTAGACTATCCAGATAGTCTTATGGTTGCCTTGTTGGAAAGGAAGCTTATAATCAGATAGGAGAAGTGTTGCGAGCGCAGATACGCTTGTGAACTGTGAAGTCACATGGATGCCCTTTGCAGAAATGAAGAGACGACGTGATTGAGAGAGAGAGAGAACGAGAGAAAGAGAGAGAGAGAACGATAGAAAGAGAGAGAGAGAGAGAGAGAGAGAGAGAGAGAGAGAGAAGAAAGAGAGGGGCAGCCATAGTGGCGCTATTTGCAAACTCCAAGAATCAAGCGCACTTCCATTCCTCGCCTTCTCCTTCGTAAGCTCCGGGTGTTGCTGGAACGCGCTGTCATGGTGCAACCATATAATCTGCTAATCTCTTCTCCCCCTTCTATTTCTGTCCCGCGCTCTCTCTCCTCCCTCTTTCTATCTCCCCCACACTTTTCCTTTCTCCCCCTCTCTCTCGCTCTCTCTCTCTCTCTATGACTTTCTCTCACTCCCGTCTCTAGCAATATTGCGAACCGCTTCAGTGGAAGAGTCGCTTTCTTATCAGTCCTGATGTGCTTACTGCGCGCTCTGGGAATAGCACAAGAAGCTTTTACTTTTTGAAAATTTTCTCTCGTTCTTTTGCCTCTCTCCCTCTCTCTTTCTCTCTCTTGCCCGCTTTCTCTCTCTCCTCGTTCTCTCTCCCTCTCTCTCTCTCCTCGTTCTATCTCTCGCTTTCCCTCTCTATCTTTTCTCTCTCCCTCTCTCTCCCATCACCAACTACAAACTCCGCTCATACCTGTCTCTGGTCTTCGTGGGGTAGCCGCCAGCGTCTGGCTCTCTCGAACAGGCTGAGATGCTCGTCCTCAAAGATGTCTCCCGGCTCTTCCTACAAATATATTCAATTTAAAATACTCAAATCCAAAATATTCTTTAGTACATTAAATAAATGAACAGATTTGGCTACATTTAAGTCTCCAATAATTTGGTAGCCCCCCGCCCCCCGTTTTCTTTCACGAAAAATAAGATGACGAAAAGCTTACAATCAACTGCTTGAGAAACATCAACTTCAGGTTGTTTTTTTTTTGAAAAGCAGGCCGTGATCAAAACTGTCCTATACGAGACAAAAATAGAACAATTATCTATAGATAAAATATTGAGGAAATACTCTGTGAACTCTAGGGCATATATGGTGCGTGCAAAAATGTAGAGGCAGGAGTTCCAAACTAAGATCTTCAAAAGTAACAAAATTGTGCGAGGGGATCAAACTAGTAAAATCTGCTGGATTCAGAAGGTAGGTAAATTCCGTTAAAAAAACGCATCTTTCAGCATCTTAATCGTTGACAAGTTCATTTTATCTGTGACAACTAAAGTTCCGTTTTTTTTCCGAGTCCACTATACTCCATTCTTACCTCCTCTCTCAGTCTGTCTGCCCTCTCTTCTTCTTCCTCCTCTTCGTCGTCACTTTCTGCTCCCTCTCTGTAGGCGATCGTGTCGGGTGAGGCCGTACGACGGGGTACCTCGAGTGCCCCCCACTCTCGGGGTCCTTCTAGGGGTCCTCTTCCTCCTGCCCCTCCTCTGCCTGGGGTCCTTCTCCTCCCTCTCCGACTTCGACCCCACTCCTGGCCGCCCTGCTCCTCGTCTTCTTCTTCCTCTCTCGCTCCACTCGCGTGGTGGAGTGCCGCGCGAAGTCGCTCTTTCAACCACGCCAGTTTCGCTGTTAAATCATTCTACTAATTAATTTATTTTACTAATTAATTTAATCTACTAAAAGTAATTATCATCATTAATATACCTACATCATAAAAAAAATATATTATTATATCCATTTTATTTCGAATATATTAAAATCAAATAACATCACATCAAAGAGAAGAACACGCCGAAAACAGAAACATGCGAATAGATTTCTTTTAGCAGCAAAATAATTTCGCGTTCCTGATAACAACAATCATGTGATAGATGTGGAGCAGGCAAATTTATGAAGAAATCATATATTATGAAAATAATATGACGAATTTGTTCAAGCACGTGGACAGCGATGAGCTGACTAATGCCACTTTTCAAGCCAAAGGTGAAGAGCGAGAGAGAGAGAGAGAGAGAGAGAGAGAGAGAGAGAGAGAGAGAGAGAGGAAAAAGTGACCAGGTATGGCATTTCGCCTGAATCTCCTCGAATCACCACTTTGGCATTTCGATTAATGGCAAGTTTAAATTACTGCGTCAAATCCATTTATCGCGGATTATATTGGAAAAACTCACAAAAGAAAACAACGGAAACAACCGAGGAAACACGAAGGAAAGGCGACCAAAAGACAAAGAAGAAAAAGAGGTGTGGCAACAGTGGAATCGATTGAAAGAGTGGAATTTACATTTCCGAAAAAAAAACAAAAGAAAACGGTCTAGAACAATTCCGAATACTTGACTCTTTTTTTCAGGAGACAAAAAAACCCAACCATCACAACAAAAAAATAAAAAAATAAAAGAATAATTGGACTACGACGTCATAATCCCATGTAATTATACCAGAAACTCGTGATAACTATCCCATCAATACCGGAACTTTAAAATAAAATTATTTATCACTACTCTTGCAATCATTTACCCAAAATGAATCACGTATATCCCTCAGTAGAAGTTAAAATGTTAATGAACAACAATGGGCCATCGAAATATCACAAGCTTCACGATTACGCGAGTGAGGAAAAAATGGAAACGACCACGCAACATTCCAACAAGAAAATATGAAAAAGAACGCGATCGAAAAAAGTTGAGGCATAATAAGTGATTAAGAAATATGGGAACGGGGCCGAGATAAAGAAACAGAGAGAGAGCGCACGCGAGAGAGAGAGAGAGAGAGAGAGAGAGAGAGAGAGAGGGAGAGAGAGGAGGGAGAGCGAGAGAGAGAGAGAGAGAGAGAGAGAAGAGAGAGAGAGAGAAGAGAGAGGAAACCAGTAGTGTTAGATGACTTTATCAAAGCCCTAACTCCTTTAAATTAAAAAACTCCACATGAACTAGGGAAAATCCCAAGAACTTGGGGAAAACTTCAACTATTGGGCCATATCTTTAGAGGGTGTAACTAGGCTGCGCCATAGGTTGTGGGGGGGGGGGGGAGAGGTGTATCCAAGTGGTCTCAAATTGGGGTGATGTAGTGCACAAGGGGTCTCTCATTTCAGTCGGGGAGTGGTCCCAATGAGTCTAATTGTCAGATGAAGAATGGATTCCCAAGGGGTCTCAGAGGAGGGAGGGGTCCCCAAGAAGGGGTCTCTGAAGGAAGGGGAGGGGTTCCCAAGAAAGGGGGGGGGGGTGGGGGTGGAGTGCCCAAGGGGCTCAGAGGAGGGACTGATACGCAAGGGATCTCAGAGCGGGCGGAGGAGTACCAACTAGGGAAGGGTACCCAAGGGGTCTCAGAGTCGGGGGGGGGGGGGGGGGGGTAACCCAAAAGGAGTCTCACGGGGGGGAGGGGGTACTCACATAAAGTCGTCGCTGTCGTTGCCGCCTTGCTCGGGGGGCGGCACCTCAATGTCCTCGTAGTGTCGCTGCGCCCTCGCTCGCTCTCGCTCTTCGGCCTCCTTGGCCTCGCGCTCTTTGCGGGCGCGGTCTTGTGCGCGTTGCGCCTGAAAACTTTATTTTAAATTTTTATTTTAAATTAAGTTTATTTCAACAACCTATAATTTTATCCTTGGATAGTAAATATATTTTTTCCAAGAAATTTCCCTTATCTACTTCTTTCTCTCCTTCTCTCTCTCTCTTTCTCTCTCTTCTCTCTCTCCATCTTCTCTCTCTCTCTCTCTCTCGCTCCTCTCTTTCTCTCTCTGACCTGTCTCTCCTTCGCATCTCTCGTCTCCCTCTCCGCTCTGTAGTCGATCTCTTCCTTAATCTCTGTCTTGTTGAGTCGATTGACAATCTCGTTGATCCTCTTGGCCACCTTCACTCGTTTCACTGCGCGTTCGTCGTGGAAGCCGACCTTGAATAGAAACAATTTCGTCTTTTTTTTCAATTTAATAATTTTACACTAATATTTTTTTTATAACTTAATATTTTTAAATGAAAATAAATGCATATATTCATTTTTATTTAACACATCCCGATATAAGATTTATTTTACAGCTAAAACTGCACCTATTTTTCTCAAAAAATATATACAAAATCAAATATCTTTATTTTTCACCGTTAGGAAAAGAAATTTTTTGAATTCCCAATCCAACTGAAATTCCATATTTATACACTCTAAAAAGTATAATCGCGTTATAGAAGTTTGTTTATTAAAAAAATAAGAACAATTTTTTTTCTTCTAAATTGCTGGAAAGTAGAAACAAATTAGTAAAAAGTCCACTAATTAATGCTAATTAATTAATTAATTAAATAAATAAATAATTGATTAATAACCTGGCCAACAGCCATATCGCCCGTCTTCTTCAGATTACTCCACATTGTGTAGACGATGCCAACGTTGTTCATCTTGTTGCCTTCTATCGAGTTCGCCTTCACGAGTTGGCAGCAGTCGTCTAACTGCAAAAATGGGCGACTCTTAAATATTAAAAAAAATATTTTATATATATTTATTTTAAATAAATATAATATACATATAATAAATTTCCTAAAGAAATGTCACCCTCATAAGTCTTGAACAATGTCTAAACAACATTTATCAATATAAAACAAATATAACCCTTATAACCCATGAATAAGAAACTAAATTTTTGTTTAGAAATTATGCATAATTGCTGGGCATCGCTAATTGTGTACTAACAAGTCGCTTAAATAACAGGATATTTATTCCTTGTAAAACAAATTCGTTAGAAAAGATAAATCATAACTCAAAGATGATTCATAAACAAAAGATGAATAGAGAGAAATCTCCTTGAGTACTACAAATGCTGATGAGTAAATATATAAAACAGAAACTTTTCCAAAAATGATGCTGACCAATGCTTCCGGAATCGACTCCAGATACATGCCCGTGGGGAGACGGAGGTAGACGTGCGCTGAGGAGACCTTGTCCACGTGGAACCACACGTCTTCCGGCCAGCCCCATCTGCGATTATATATATATATGCATATATATTAAATTTTATAATAAATAAAGACTGTATATATACCGTAACCCATTGACTACTCTGAGTTTGGTAGGTTTACCGTAATTTATAGGAGTATACGGTACATACAAAATCTCTTCGGTTATGTCACTTCTTCTTTGGCGAGTATAATTAAAATAATCAAGTTTTCATGTCTCAAAGAGGATATTTAAAGAGTAGACATTTTTCCATCGAGTCAGCAATTATTAAAAGCTCATTAATTGAAATATAGCAGGGCTCCGTTTAAAATAAGTTCAACTCTAAATACTTACTTAAGTAATCAAGATTAGGATGTTAGCTTAATAAGGTTAACTCTAAAAACTTACTTAAGTAGGCTAAGTACATGTTAAGGATGGCTAACTTGATAAGGTCCTCGTTCTCAACCTTGTCCACACCCATGTACAGAAGAACGGGTGGATTGACGGCGGTCGAGGTGTACTTGATAACCATCTGTGCTTGGGTAAATGAGGACTTAATTAGGGTGGTCCTAATTAGAGTGGACTTAATTAGGGTGGACTTCATTAAGGTGAACTTAATTAGGGTGGTCCTAATTAGGGTGGACTTAATTAGGGTGGACTTAAATAGGGATATCACCCAATGGTCACTTAGATGCAAAGGAACAAGGACGAGTTTACGGGGAAGGGCTATGTAGTGCCCTTGGAACACCGTTAGTTAGACCCCTTCTTTTCCATCAGTTACCCACCACATTGACCAGGCACCCACAAATACCAGTTATCACCGGCCATAATTAAAAAACACAAAGCATAATTAGGTCTGCAGACTAACGCCATTTTCAAAGATAACAAGATTATGGATAGGACAATTCAAGAAAGAGACGTAAACATGGTAGAATAGCAAAACAAAATGGCGAAGATAAATCAAGCTAATTTTTTTATGCACAATTTCAGACGTTTACTGCAGTCACGAGAGCATGGAAGAAAGCGCTCGAGTGGGAGGTAAAAGTTGCTCTCGGAATGAAAAGAGGATGCTGTCTCTGGTCTATTACTCTGGACAAGATGCTCCGGAAGGGAAGGCATGAGAGGGAGAGGGAGAGGGAGAGGAGAAAGAGAGAGAGAGAGAGAGAGAGAGAGAGAGGCAGAGTGAACAAGAAGAAAATAGAGAGAAAGAGGAAGAGAGAGAGAGACAGAGTGAACAAAAAAAAGAGAGAGAGGGAGAAAGAGAGAGAGAGAGAGAGAGAGAGAGAGAGAGAGAGAGAAGCGAGAGACCAGAACCAAGCTGAAGATACCCTGTGTACTTGCCATTTATTCCAAGCTTCTCTTCCTCTCTCTCTCATCTCCATCACTCATGTTCAACACCCTCCATTTCCTGCGAGCTCTAAGAAGTCCCTGCGAGTCCCTGGGGAGGAGAAGGAGAGAGACAGAGAAACTGAGAGAGAGAGAGACAGAGACAGAGAGAGACAGACAGAGAGAGAGAGACAGAGAGAGAGAGAGAAAGAGAGAGAGACAGAGGCAGAGACAGAGAGAGAGAGGCTTTCTACACTTTCCTCCAGCAAAGGAAGCTCAGTCACGAGCCACCACCATATCTTCTCGAGTTCTCTACTTCTCTACCTTCGAGTTCTATACTCCTTGCCATTCTCTCACTTTCTCTCTCTTTTCTCTACTCCATATATCTATACTATTTATGACATCCCCCGGTCTATTCTACATGTCCAACACTTTATGATTGCTCTATTAAACCACTGTCATTCACAACAGCAATTAACAATTATCGGGGCATGAAACATCGCCCCAATCAATCTCAAATTAATTAATGAACAGGCATCTTATAAGACCCTGGTACTCCTGTACCTAGACCGAAACCAGAAATTCAGAGACAAGTGCTCGGAATAGCAGCCAATGGACCAAGAAACATCCATGCCGCCCCCAAGGGACCGTAATATGGCTGCTTCCCTCACCCAATAATAACTCATAGTCCAAAAATAACTGAGAGATACGCGGCTAAGCGAAGTTCTCAACTTCTCTTTCTTTTTTCATTCCTTTGGATGATGTCCATGGACACCATCCTCTACACTTCACATTCAAGACTTTTCTCCACGCTTCTTTATTCCTTTAAAAATAATTCCAGGCGCATTTAGATTAAATCGGAAATAATTAGGACGAAAAAAATAAAATAACAAGAGCTCGAAATATTCGAGCAAAGCACACGATCATGATTCATAACAAAACAGAATTTTTTTTCGCCTTAAAATCGCCGTTTCCTAGGGACCAAACACAAAGTTTTCAATTCAATCAATATCCCTAACAGTGCAAAACACTTTCCGGTGGGTGTGTAATTGCACTTTCCAATCCTAGGTTCACTGGATCACTCATCATTTCACGGAAGACAACATCTCAAAGAACATAACACGGCTCTCAATAGCAATAACAATAACAACAACTCACATAGAACCGTGAATGGTAAGATAGGAGAGGAGCGGGGGGACGGGTGAGATTCTTATTTGTGAGGCTAAACAAGTGCATATAAAGTTGTGCAGCTAGACTTGGCTACTACGAAGTTGGGTCTGGGGATCTCTCTAGGAATGGGGGTCTTATTGGGTCTCTCTCTCTCTACCCAATGATGAGGCCGACGCCAAACTTGGCCTTGTTCTCGGTGTGGTTGACGAGGCCGGAGAGCGCGAACGTAAAGGGGAGTGCCTGCGAGAGTCGCTTCTCCAGAACGCCGCCCACCGTCCAGTTCGTGTCCACCGAAGCGCGCATGCTTACGCCTTCTTCGGGCAGCGACGCGTGGTATGCCAGAGTTGCGACGCACTAAAATAGCGAAGGAGGCACACTAAAAATAGAAGACCCACTGTAAATTATAAATTGAAGACTCAATACAAATCGGAAAACCTAGAAAAGAAAAAGCGCTAAAAATAAAAGACACGTAGATTCTGAATAAGCTCAGAGAAACGCATTTGGGAAAGAGAGGTAATCCGCGGACACACATTTCCACCGTATCCAAACATCTCTTTCCTGTCTGCGCAATTTCAGTGATATACTGTAGAATTGAGGTTACTGTACTCACGTCCTTATGGAGTCGATTCGCCTGAAACTCGACGCCAAACTCGAGATTCTCCGTCTGCTTGTGATAATAGGAGAAGTGTGACGTTTCCTTGCTCATCGTGGCTGCCGCCGTGAAGAAGTCTGCGCTGTAGCGAAGGCCGTAGGAGTGCAAGTTCATGGAACCGCCTGGAGGAGCAATACCGTAATCGTTATTTGGAAATACCGTAGTTTGCATCATTTGATTATCCAGCAGCAATCGGTAACTACTCTGTACTTATCGAATTGAAACACGAATCTCGATATAAAATGTATACTGTACTCTTGTTAGCAAATATCCATCGAGGATCAAAAATCTGTCCCTTTTTTTCTTTTCCCTTTCTCTCTCTCTCTCGCTCTCTCCCTCCCGCTCTCTCTCTCTCTCCCTCTCTCTTTCTCTCCTCGTCTAACCAGGAATGTTTGGTGAGTGGATCGAGACCAACTCCACGCCGGCGTCAATCTTCTTCGTGACGCGTTGCAGATAGGAGACCGCGGCGATGCCCGTGTTGCGAATGACGTCCGGACTGTTCACCGAGAGAGCGATCGTGTTGTGTGTGCCTCTGTGTGGTGACGAGTGGATTTTATAATTATTATTCTCCTTTTTATTATATCCAAAAAAAGACTTTTAATAACTGCTTATTAAAATTATTTATCACTACTTTAAATTAAAAAAAACTTATACATTCTTTCTATACAAGATTATTTAACATCATAATTATAACCGTGAAGAAAAAAGTAAAAATATCACAACTAAATCAACAAAACTTCCAGGTTTCTCCTGTAACTACTGCAAACTATGCGAATGACTCTGTTAATTTATGAGAGAGGGGGAGAATCCCTTCTCTTATGACGTATGAGTAAAAGCTAGCAGTAGTCATGTATCTATTCTTGAAATTACCCTCTGCATTTAATACTATTTATTACCTTCTCTACATCACTGGCTCTTAAATCAGTCATCCTGAGCCTTTTTGGCAAGGAGCCAAGTTTGTTTTTTTCCTCTTTTAAGAGCCTACTTTTTTTTCTTTTCCTTTATCCAACCTTCTCTCCAATATCACGCCTCCATCGATCGCATCCATTCTTGTCTGCGCAGTCAGGCGGATTCGATACCTTCAAGTGATGATCATAATTATACTGTAAAAAAAATGTTTTTTTTCACAAGAAGTCATTAAATAGTAGAGAACCAAATTGCTATTTTTTTTCTAAGCATATTTAAAAAGACATACTGCCAAAAAAATTTTTTTGGACAAACAGGTTAAACTAAAAAAAAAAAAAGATACGGATTCAAGATATAACAGGAATCAGCAGAAGAAGCAAAAAAAAAACATCAATTTGTATACGGTTCTTTACTTTTTTTTCTTAGCTACTTTCTCTTAAACGATGTACGATATATTTCTAATCATATACGGTACTTTCCAATGGTAATAATATTGTAAGGTGAAATTTGAATCGTTTTTCTTCACGGACTTATGCATGAACTGATGTATGAGCGTTCCCTGCGTCTGGCCGAGCGCATTCGTGTCGCCAATCAATACGGGAAAGGCCTAAAAATTAATAATTTTTTTTTCTTCGTATTTTTGTATTTTTTTTTTTAGCCAAAACGATATCTTTCTTATTAAAGATGACTATTTCGTCATCAAAGCATATACAGGTAATGTTAAATCTATATCTTTAAAAATATAGGTATAATCAACCGAAAAGACAGGTAAACTGCTGGAAAGATGTTATATTTCATCATCGTAAAGGGGGGGGGGTTACGAGAATTAAGACAATCTAAATCGCACCTCGGAATCGCTCTTTTGGCTCGTGCCCGCGTAGACAGCACCAAAGCGATAGCCGCTGTTCATGGAGGACATCGAGAGGGTGTGATTGATCTGGAACGGTGATTTCTTTTTGGAAATAAAAATAAAGGTTTAATTTTTTTTAAGGTTTAATTACTACTGCACAACACACTTTTGAGCTAATTTTAGTTGGAAAACCAAGCGTGAACCTAAAAAAAAAAGATAAAATATAAAAGATAGATAAACTAGTGACAGAATGCTGTTTTGGAACTAAATATATCCTTAATTGATAAATAACTACTATACAGCAGATTTTAAGCGACTTTTTCCTGGAAAATCTAGCGTAAAACTAAACATAAAGGTTTTAAATGTAATTTTATATCGCCAGATTACTCCTGCAGAAACAAATACTAGGCGTATTTTTGTTGGATAATCAAGTCAAGATATAAAAAGGAAAAAATGGAGGGGGGAGTCAAAGGGTGAAACCATGGCCCACCTGGAAGTGGCTGGAGAGCCCCTTTTGCACCATGATCTTGGCGCCCTCGAAGCACATCGGGAAGACATCGGTCGTCTTCTTGTGCAGCTCATCGAAGGCGCCAAGTGGGGCGGCGGCGGAAGGCGCAGAAGCAGGAGGCTTTGCTGTGCAGCACGACTCCTCCATTGTCTTATTGCTGAGGTCGATGGATTCTCGGCTGGAAAACAGGAGGAATTATAAAACTTTGCAAAAATAAAATTATATATGTGTAAACAAATCAAAAAGAGTTTAATTATTTGTTATAAGGGTAGTAATACTACACAGCACAAACAAAAACCAAACAATCTGACGGCGAGGAAAAATCATAGCGCTGAGTATCGAAAACGACGGTCTTTGCAGTTTACTCCTAGCGTACCGTGAGTATTTTGAAAATTCATACAGAAATATCCTCCAAAAAATTAAAAGCAACCGAAATGATTCATGGATGAAAATTGTCCTAAAATTAATGGTAGATTAGGTGAAAACCGAATCGAGTCAAGCAGGAAATGCAGTACAATTGGAAGAACGGACTGTCTGTCGTACAGAGCGAACGAAAGAAACAACAGCATAAGCAAACTAAAATCATTGCAAAACTCCAGGAATTCAAAAATTACGTGAACATTTTGAAAATTAAAAGTAAACTTTAAAAGCGCAGAAGCACACCTGAACTTTAAACGCGCAAAGCATTTATTCTTGCGCATAACTGATCTTCCGCGCGAAATTTCAGATCAGTAATCATACTCTCATTCCTTTCTTTTTCAATTTATATTGATATTGTTATGTTCTTTTCTCTTCCTATTTTTTTCTTCGCTCACAACCGTTCTTCTCAATTAGTCCCCGAATTCCTGGAAAATCCGACTTACGCAATTTTCTTTTCACGATTTCGATCAGTGTTGCTGCTTGTTCTTTACTCTTGTTCAGACTGCGTTTGATTTTATTACCCTTCTCTCTCTCCCTCTCTTTTATTCCTCTTCCCCGTCTATCTCTCTCTTTCTCTCTCTCTCTCTCTCTCTCTCTCACTTTCTCTCTTCATCTCTAAGTCACCTTTCTTGTCTCTGCTGTATCTGCTCTCTCTCTCCCTCTCTCTCTCTCTCTCTCTCTCTCTCTCACTTTCATCCGCCTCGTCATTTATAAAGGATGACTTCGCACTACTGTGCCTTCGTCGATCACAACGCTAGACAACACAAAAGGCATCTTTTTGACAGGTAAAACTTGATGTATGCGTCATGTATTCCATGGAGAAGAAGCAGGCGGCGTCAGGCGGAGAGACAAATAACGAAGGGAGAAAGATACATACATTCAGAGCGAGAGAGAGAGAGAGAGAGTGAGTGAGAGAGAGATGAAGAGAGAGAGAGAGAGAGGGAGGGAGAAAGAGAGAGAGAAAGAGAGGCATACACAGGGATGTGCAAAACCAGGCCCGGCCCGCTGTCCCTGCGGGCCGGGCCGGGCCCTCGGGGCAAGCGGACCTTCAAAATCCGGCCCGGGCGCGCCAAATTAGCAACAGGCCGGGCTAGGCCCGCTTTGGACATCCCTGGGCATACATATAGTTATGTACTACTACAAGCTATACAATATGTAAAAACCATTTACACCTTTTAACGAGGTCCGTCCTCCTTGACGATAAAGAAAAGCCCAAAATGCATGAATAACGAAAACGAATGTCATAATAGAGAAATAAGCGAAAGCAAAACGCTTTGATTGAAATGTTCGGATTTAGAGAAAGTATGGAATGAAAATAAGCATTAGGCTATCGAAAATATTAGATACGAATGAGGACAATGAAAATCGAAGAGAGAGAGAAAGAGGGAGCGAGAGAGAGAGAGAAAGAGAGAGAGATAGAGAAAGAGGAGAGAGAAAGAGGAGAGAGAAAGAGAAAAAGGAGAGAGAGAAAGAGAGAGTGAGAGAGTGAGAGAGAGAGAGATGAGATAGCGCGCAACACATTGGAAAGTAGATAGCAAAGGGGGAAAGATACATGCAGAGAGATTCATGCATATAAATAGTTATGTACTACTGCAAGCTATACATAAGTCCCTCTACAATAGATATTGAATAGTTAATGGCCTTTTGCTATTAGGTCGATGGCTTGCTCGGTTGTCATTCCACCCTCTTGCGCTGTCCGTGGTCGGTTGTTCCTCCCTCTTTCCCATTGCTTTTCTTCCCTCTCTGCTATTGCTTGCTCGGTTGTCATTCTTCCCTCTTTCCCATTGCTTGCTTGGTTGACTGCTCCCTCTTTCCCATCCCTTTATTCTCGTTCATCCACTTTTGCACGTTAACACTTTTCGCTTGCTCTTGCAGTACCCGACTTGGTTGTCGTCCGCGGCGCTCTTCCCCTCGCAAGGTGGGTGATGGCGGCCACATCTCCAAGCATGTACGCCGAATCTATGTCGCAAGATCGTCGTCGTTCTTCTTCTCCTTCTCCTTCACCGCCTCACCATGTACGCCACGCTGTCATCATTCTCCTTTTTTATAATTATTATTATTTACAATAAATGAAAAAATAAAAATAATTAAATAAATTAAAAAATATATATTATAAATGTTTGTTCAGGATCCGTCAGCCACGCTTGCTGATCCTCCGATCGCTTTCATCCCGCGAATCAAGTGCTGGAGCACGCGCGAGCAGCACTGCTCGCCGTCTTTGAGCACGTCATTGACAACAACAGATCAGTTTGGAGGTACGCTGAGGGGTGCTAACGGTCGCGTCCAAATATTTCTGGGCCCGCTAGGCCAGAGATGTAATAAATCTCTCGTTTTCTCTCTCTTTCTCTCCCTCTGCCCTCTCTCTTCTCTCTCCCTCTCCCTCTGAATGTTGATTGAATGAATGTTGCCCCGCAACATTTTTGAGCCCAGACGGCTCTTCATGACTTTTTTCCAAGTTGTTCGAACTCTCATGTTCTTGTGCTTCGACGCTAAAACAAGCAGAACTCGGATTAGTTTTGCATGCAGAATAAGAAAATGCGAAGCGAACTGCTTCAAATTCTAGTATACATGCTATGCATATTACATGTAATTTACAGCGAAATGCTGCGCTCTCTCTTTCTCTTAATCTCCCTCATTCTCTCTCTCCCCTTCTCTTTCTCATTCTTCAGGCGACATTTCTTCTTCGCGCGCGCCGCCCCTCTCACATAGTTCTCCACCTCCTTCTCCTTCTCCGAAGGCAGTCTCGCCCGCAGCAGATAAAGAGACGGCAGATGGGATGACGATACGGCTTCGGCAGGAGGCTACAAATGCGCGGTCAGTATTCTTCTTCTTCTTCCTCCACATGCACACAGGCGGCATCGAACCATGGCCCTTTGTTTGCCAGACCAAGCCGCTAGCCATCAGACTACCTGGACAACCCTACAACCTAGATATACTTGACCATACCTATTATAGTCTTGTGCTCTCTTTTCGATATAATTGTATAATTTAAAAAAAATCTATAAAAAAAAACGTACGTATGCAGCAGTTAATTGTTTTTTTTTAAATTATAATACAGATGTTTGGGGTGCGTCTACTTGCGAGCAGAGGTGGGAATGGGCCCAAAATTTTTGGGCCAGCCCGGGCCGTCGGGCCCTAAGTCTCGGCCTTGCCCGGCCGGAAATTTCCTAGCCCTGAAATTTTGGGCCCGGCCCGTGGGCCCGTTAGATCCCGATTTTCAAAAATTCTGTGAAAAAAAGTCCAACGAGTTACAATGTGTTTTGAAATTCAGAATTTTTCATGCTCGTGCTACGAACATTCATTTTAATGTATAGAAGTAAGAATTGTAGGTGGAAAAATGAACGAATGAAGAAAGTTTTGTACTTATCAATGAAACCAGTCGTCCTAACTTTACGACATTGTGTGCTTATCGGGGCCAATCGGGCCTGCGGGCCGGCCCAAATTTTCTTGGGCTCGGCCCGCAGGCCCGATTGGGCCGGCCCATTCCCACCTCTGCTTGCGAGTAGCTAAGAAGATGCCTCATGTATTACACAATTTGACCAAAAAGCAATTGACTTGCGAAAAAAAATCTGAACGAAAATCATTTGGCCAACAAATCGAGACACCATATATTACATACATATCAGTTCGTCCTCTGTGCCTGCCGGCAGCCCATGTGGAAGATGATCCGCCACGCGCACTACCACCATCCCGTCAAGCGCTACAGCTGCGACTGCTGCGACTACGGCAGCAACGTCGTGTCCAACGTCGCCAGTCACCAAGCCAGCCAGCACAGCCACCGCCTCCACGGTCGGCCGATCAACATGGCGTCAGTCTCTCTCTCTCCATCTCTCTCTCTCTCTCTCTCTCTCTCTCTCTCTCTTTCTCTCTCTCTCTCTCTCTCTTTCTCTCTCTCTCTCTGTTGCTAGTCTCGCTCTCTCTCTTTATTGCCTCAAACACGACCCGGCATACATAAGTATCCAACGTTTACTCACTTGTCGACAGCTCCTTCTCTGTAGTGTGCAAAAATATGTAAAAGATGAAACAAAGTGTAATAAAGCTATACAATGAGATCACAAAGGTTCTATCGCAGAAATGCGGAGATGCAGACGGAGTGGCTCGAGCTGGTGAAGCGCTGCTTCCCCATTCCATTCCGCCCTTTCGTCGAGTGAAACGAAGCCCATCGACAAGCGTTCACTGCGCATCTGGCGAAAGATAAATAAGGAGGAGGTGAGCTCATGAGTGGTGGTTGCAAAAAGTCCACCAAACCCACACACTGTTGTGCGTGGGACCCTAATTTGGATGGGACCCTAATTTGGATGGGACCCTTTTGGATGGGACCCTAATTTGGATGGGACCCTATTTTGGATGGGACCCTAATTTGGGTGGGACAATTTCGCATGCGACCCTTGCATAGGCATTTATCCTTGGTTTGGCCTTTTCAAGCATTCATGAGTCTTCTTATTCTTTCTTTTTCTGGATTAATACTACTATATTTTGACTTAGAAATCAATTGAGAAAGAAAGGTATCTCTCACTCTCTCTTTCTATCGAATTACAAGGATTTTCTCATGATCTCGCGGTTTCTACTATGTCATGTATGGTTTTTCCAGGTTCATATATTAAATGGTGTAATAAATTATTATTAGGTTAATGAGTAAGAGAGCGATTTTTTCACGGTGTTTTAGAGCAAGAAGGCTGAAGCTTCTACGAGCGGTGCGTGAACGGCGTTTTCTGAAGAATCAGAAAGCCACTTCATACGATGGGAATTATCCATTTCCTTATAAGGAATCTCATCGTTTAATTTATCAGAGCCATCGTGCTGTTTTGTTTAAATTATCCAAACGAACCTCTTCTCCTCTAGGAGATCATAGATTACTTCCCTCCTTTAAAGGAAGTATCCGGCGAATAATTATACAGTAGCGCTAGGGAGCCAGTTTGAATGCGCGCGCTCATAAAGTTGCCTGTCGCTCGGTCGAGAGAGCATGTGACATAGGAGGGCGGCTATGACCTACCGTAACCAATTCTCTACCCGCCAAATTTCACGTTACTATTACTCAGAAAGTAATGAAAGAAAATCGCTCAGATTTTCTGGATATATGTTTTACGCCAATATGAACTTATCCACACAAAACAAAACATAGGTTAATTATTCCCCGGATACCTCATTTAAGTTTGCTTGACTTTAAGGTCAACGTGTCTTGTTCAGAAGATATTCTCTCTTTTTTATATCATTTAATTCTCTTTGCTTAATCGTATAGTAGCATTAGATAAAAGCCATATTTACACAAAGTTTCCTACCAAATTATTTTTATATACGTGGTAAATCGCTAGTCGATTGTTCTGTTTTATAATGTGATGTTTTGATGGGAGATTAAAAAGTGGAATAAAAGATTATATCTACTTGTGGTCACAATTCAAAAGTAATATTGAGTCATAATTCACTTGTGAAAAACAAAACACATTTACTGACGCCGGGTACTCTAGTAAAGAAGAACCTTTTCGCTAATAATGTTGAAATACTGCATTAATTTTTTTCATCTTGCCTGCAGAGGGAGCGGGAGAGAGAGAGAGATAGAGAGAGAGAGAAGTGTGAAATAGAGAGGGGAAATTCTTTATGGCTTCATAGCCACAGGCCGGAGGGTTTGAGAAAACTGGACGAGAGAGAGAGAGAATTAGAAATGAGTGAAAGTGAGATAGTGGGCGGTAAAAAGCCAAATTATACTCAGTTTGTCGTATAAACCCTAGCAGAAAATACATAAATATTACATTTGCATTGGAATTAACCGAAACTATTAATCTTTCAAGATTCAGGAATATGGCATTGAAAATTTTCCCTCGCTCTCTCTTTCTCTTTCAATTTGCCTACTCTTTCTCTATCTCTCTCCACGTTTCTACAGCTCTCTCTCTCTCTCTCTCTCTCTCTCTCTGGAATTTTGAAAAGGGGACCACGCATGGAGTATAAGGGGCCAAGACATGGAAAATTTAGCAACGTTTGGCCGCCTTTTAAAACGAGTCAGTGCCCCTTATTCACAGTTGTTGGGTAACCTTCGCAACATAACCGCGCCCCTGCCCTGCTCATCTTTGCCCCATAGCTTATCGTTTGAGTTCATTTTCTAATCAAATTATTTTATTCTCCTAGTTACATACATCAATTCACATGATTATATTCTTTTCTTTTTCTATGTAACATTAC
Organism: Allodiplogaster sudhausi; assembly: GCA_945643635.1. NCBI lineage: Eukaryota > Metazoa > Nematoda > Chromadorea > Rhabditida > Diplogasteridae > Allodiplogaster > Allodiplogaster sudhausi. The sequence continues at coordinate 5,978,008 of CALZFC010000248.1, forward strand.
GATTTTTTCTTCTCAAATAGTGCCCGACTTCCTGGAAAATTCGGCTTATGTAATTTTTTCCATGATTTCGATCTACGTTTCCGCTTGTCACGAAATCTCTCGTTCCGTTTACTTTTTATTTCACCACCCTTCTCTCTCTTTTATTCTTCTTCTCCGCGACCTATCCTCTCTCTCACTCTCTCACTCTCTCTCTCTCTCGCTCTCTCTCTTTTTCTCTCTCTCATTCTCTCACTCTCTCTCGCTCTCTCTCTCTCTCTCTTTTTCTCTCCCTCACTCTCTCTCCTTCTGTCTCTTTCTCTGCTTCGTATGATTCCTTCCCTCTCAACGCGCAAAGACAATGGCAGTGAAGAAGCTCGAACAAGTGTCAAGAGGCTCGAGAATCTGAAAAAGATAAAGAGGAGAAGCTGACCTGTCGGCTGTTTCTTTCTAACTCTCTCTCTCTCTCTCTTTCTCTCTCTTTTCTCTCTCTCTCTCTCTCTCTTTCTCTCTCTTTCTCTCTCTCTCTCTCTCCCTACTTCCCTCTCTCGCTGTCTATCTCTCTTCTCGTCTACTTTTTATTTACCCTCATTTCTGAATTTCCCACTTCCCGTGCAACCTTTCTGTGGGATGCAGCGGTCGTGCGATTCGACGGCGGAAGCAAACACGAAAAAGATGTAAACTGGATATCTTACTATCTTTTAAATTACATCGTGAGTTTTCACAAAAAAAAATATATATACATATGTATTTATTTATTTATTTATTTATAAAAATAGTCGATATATTTATATAAAAAGCACTCTAATTATTTCTTTCCTCCTTTGTCACGCCAATTTCTTCATCAACTCTCAGGAGAACCCACCCGCGCCACAGAAAGCGAGAGGAGGAAGGAAGCCAGGAATGGAAATACGATAGCTCGCTAAGGGTGTAATGAGACTGTAAAAGCATCCACTTTCGCCTCTCTCTCTCTCTCTATCTCTCTCTCTTTCTCCTCTTTCTCTTTCTCGCGCGCTCTCTCTCTCTCTCTCTCTCTCATTTCGCTTTCTCTCTATCTCTTTCTGTGACCCTTTTCTCTCTTCTCACTCACTGTTACTAAATTCTCTCTCTCTCTCTCTCTCTCTCTCTCTCTCTCTCTCTTCTTTCTTCTCTCCCTCACAACCTACGTGTCAACTAATGTTTACCAGGTAAAGCATCGTACTGTTTCACTAGCCCGGCTCCTCGTCACTACAAGGAACTAACATTATGCAACGAACTCTGTATTCCCAGTTTTGTTAATTAATTTCCCTTAATAATGCGAACATTATGCCATTTGAATTCTCATAACAATTGTATTGCTTTTTTTCTTAAATGTAATTATATAAAAAAAATTATTTTTTAAATTTATTAATTCATTAATTGTTATTCTCCTTTTACATGGTCATCAATCTGAAGATCTAGACCATTTCTCTCTCTCTTTTATGGCGGTAACTTCTTTGATCTCAGACAATGCTCACAGTGTCTTCAAACAAGCTCTGCCTCTTCTTCTTCTTCTTTTTCTTTTTCTGATAGCCTCTGGATAACCATGGATTCTCTTTGGTGTCCCTCTGACCAGAGGAACAACAAGAGGAGCTCTCTTTGTCCATTCTCCAGAGTGATCTTCCTTACAACTCGCTCTCTTTCTCTCTCTATCTCTTTCTCTCTCTCTCTCACTCCCTCTCGCTGCCGCTCTCTCTCTCTCTCTCACTCTGAACCTAAACCTTTCTCTCTCTCTCACTCTCTCTCTCTCTATCTCTCTCTCTGTTTCTCTCTCTCACTCTCTCTCTCTCTCTATCTCTCTCTCTCTCTCTGAACCTATCTCTCTCAATCATTGTTATTTCTAGAGTCTGTTTTGCTTTTGTTTTTTTTCTGTCTCTCTCCAAGTCCACTCTTGATTCTTTTTTCCCTTTGAAGCTTAAGCAAGCTTTTCGCATCGGGCCACGCGCGACTCAGAAGACAGACTCGGTTTGCTCTATGCTTCAGATAGTTTTCTCACTCACTCTCTCTCTCTCTCTCTCTCTCTCTTTCCTCATCTCCCTATCTCCTTCTCTCTCTCTCTCTCTCTCTCGCTCTCTCTCACCAGAGCCATCTTGGACTTCTTCTTGTCTTTTGCATTGCACTTGCGCCTGTTTGAGCATTGGGAGGAAGATTCACAAGAGAGAGAGAGAGAGAGAGTGAGAGAGTGAGAGAGAGAGAGGCAAAGAGGAAGGGAAGAGAGTGAGAGAGAAAACATCTTGTTTCGCAGTAGAGAACGATAGAGAGAGAGAAAGAGAGAGGGCAACCAGAAGCAGTGAGGAGTTGTGCTTCGAGGAGCTGATTCCTCACTTCTGTATAAGAGTGCAACCTGAGGGAGAGAGAGTGAGAGAGAGAGAGAGAGAAAGGGACAGAGAACGACAGAATCAGACATAGAGAGGAAAGTGAACCAACGAGATGAGAAAAGACAAAGAGACAGACAGAAGCCGCCAGCTTGTCTAACAGCGTCCCCAGGTCGTACTCACTGTTCTCTCGCACTCTCTCTCGCTCTCTCTCACTCGGTTTCTTTCCCTCGCACTCTCTCTCTCGCTCTCTCTTACCGATGACCCTGGGCATATTCACTGTGCGTTCTTCTCCTTCTCTCCCTCCCCAACTCCCGGCCGCCCATACCCACAGTTCAGTCCAGCCAGCTAGTTCACGTGTGTCAACTGATAGTCAGCCGGGTCACTTTCCATTGTCTCCCTTTCTGCCTGTCTGTCTCTCACTTTGTCTCGGTCTCTCTGTCCCTTTCTCTCTGTTCTCTCTATCCCTCTCTCTCTCTCTTTCTCTCTCTGTTCTCTTTATCCTCTCTCTCTCCCTCTCTGTTCTCTTTATCCTATCTCTCTCTCCCTCTCTCTCTCTCTCGGCCACTGTCTCTCTCCCACTCCGTTCACTCAGAGTATTCGAGAGCTGTCCTTGTGTATGGTCTTGTCGGAAGATCAGTTCCGCTTGGTCAGATGCAAGTTATTCTCTGCGGCAGAGATAAATATCGCCGATATCACTTTCCCTAACACCTTCTTCCGCACCTCTCTGTCTTTCTTTCCATCACTTTCTCTCTCTCTCTCTCTCTCTCTCTCTCTCTCTCTCTCTTTCTATCACTCTCTCTCTCTCTCATTCTATCTCCAGCCATATTACTCTCTCTCTCTCTCTCTCGCTCTCTCTTTCTCTACTGCCCAATTCAATACGATCTCTCATGAATATACCCATACCATTCGTGTGAGAATATTCGCCATTTTTGCAATCTTACTCGGAATGCTGCCCAGTTTTGACCGACTCCAATAAAATCGTCTTTCTTTTCGACTTTGCCAACATATATTGTTTCCATCCATTTAACCATATAATAAATAGCTTTTTATCGTGGAAATTGCATCAAAACCATCTCTGAAGCAAAGTACTTTATTCGCTCTTCTTTTACAAACATTTTTTTTTTCAAATTTTAGAATTTTACCGCCACTTTACAAGGAAATTAAAAAAAAAATTATACATACATACATTTATTATTCTAGAATTTCATGTATTAATTTCCATACAAATACATGCCTTTAATTTGTTTTCATAAATAGTTATGCAAAATAAACATACAATCATATGTGTCACTATATTTGGACATCTCACAGTGGTTCTTCTCTATTGCTGTAACCATAAGCATGCCCTCTGGCGAGCCATACAAAGTGTGGTGTCTAAGAGTGCGCACGATGGAGATTACGCCCGGTGTCAGCAGTGGATGATGCCATGCGAGATAACGAATGATTTGATCTAAGAGAGAAAGAGAGAGAGGTAGAGAGAGAGAGAGAGCGAAAGCGAGAGATAGAGAGCGAGAAAGGTAGAGAGAGAGAGACAGACAGAGAGAGAGAGCGAGAGATAGGGAGCGAAAGGGATAGATAGAGAGAACGAGTGAGAGAGAGAGAATGGGAGAGAGAGAGACCCAGGACATGGTGATCTTTTCTTTCTCTCGTTTATGTTGAAGTGTACGTGTCGTATATCCACGCCAATAATCGTCTCTCTCTTGTTTATTCTTCACTCGGCCTCGCGGCGAGATATTTCCTGGGTGGGGTGAGACTTCTCTATTTCTCACTTTCTCTCTCTCTCACTCTCTCTCTCTCCCTATACATCTCTCTGTCACTTTCTGTCTCTCTTTTTTCTCTCCATCCCCCTATCTCTCACTCTCTCCCTCTCTCTCCCTCTATCCCTCTCTCTCTACCTCTCTCTCTCTCTCTCTCTCTCTCTCTCTCTCACTTTCTCTCCCTGAGGCGCGGATAACCACCCCACACCGGGAGCTTCTTCATGCTCTTTTTCTTCTTCTTCTTCTTCTTTCAGCTTGTTCGCTTCTGTCTCCACTGTCTCGATCGACCTTCCACAAATCTATTAACTACTCCATCTCCTTCTGCATCTCCTCCCCAGTCAATTCCCCAGTCATTCCCCTTTTGGGGTCCCCCCAACCCCCCCCCCCCCTCGTCTCCAACCATAGGTGGGCTATTCATAATCCTCTCTGCGAGTAGCCCCGCCTCGGAGGCGCCTCTGTTGATCTTCAATAAGAGAAGAGAAATCCTCCTCTGATCGACCTCGTATCAGGATCCCTTGAATCCTTGGGGAAGGGGTCTAGCAGACCCCTTTGACCTCGTTTCTCTACCCCGGAAGGGGTCTACCCGAAAGGGGTGAACCCAAAAGTGGTAATACCCAAAAAGTGGTAGAACTCAAAAAAGGGGTCTACCCAAAAAGGGGTATACCCAAAAAGTGGTACCCTTGCCCTCCCCCACCCCCGAAATGCTTGTTGGACGCCGACGCCACGAGGATGTCGTCCCTTCGTCGTCGACTGCCGCCGCGGCCGGCATCTGCTGGGCACCCCGGAATCCGTCCGCGTCTCTCTATCAGACGCCAAGTATACAGAATGGCGGTGGAAGTCATTACGCTGCATCGAGGTTGGCGAGAGAGAGAGAGAGAGAGAGAGAGAGAGAGAGAGAGAAAAGAAAGAAACAGAGAGAGCAAGAGCGAGAAGAGACAGATAGAAAAGAGAGAGAGAGAGTGAGAGAGAAAGAGAGACATCAAAGAAAAGAAAGATAGAGAGAATGAAGAGTGAGATTGATTTTAACAAAAAAACATCTAGTTGGTAAAATCTATTATCGCATTGTGTAGCAAACAGATCTCCCTTGTTGATAATATGCGAGCTTCTTCTCCGATCGATCTCGAGTGCACGATTGTTCCTTGTTTTCGCTGCTGATTGGAGATGTCTTTTCTCTGTCTCTCTCTTTCTTTCTTTTCTTTCTATCTCTTTCTCTTTTTCTCTTTCTCTCTCTCTCTTTCTTTCTTTCTCTCTTTCTCTTATTCTTTTTATCTCTCTCTCTCTCTCTTTCTCGCACAACGCCTGCGTCTCTCACTCTCTCGAGATACATGTTGCACCCTTCTGTGAGCTTCCATCCACATAACTCTTCCATCTGATTTTTTCTCCTCATAACGTTATTCCCATTGCTCTGTCTCTCTTTTCTCTTTCTCTCTCTCTCTTTCTTTCACTCTCTCTCTCTCTCTCTTTCACTCTCTCTCTCGATTTCACTGCAACGTTATACCTTGACAGTTTCCAATATGTGCCCTGGTGCATCTGCTGTGCCTGATCGTGCACACGTTGAGAACGCAAGCAGCTTATATGCTCACCCTTCTGGAAAAGCTGCCCGAGGGAAGGAGGGAGAGAGGGGTTAGAGAAAGCAAGAGAGAGAGAAAACAGAGGAAAGAGAAACAAAAGCACAAGGAACGATACAAATAGGACCGGAATCGAAAGCAAAGTCACTACGATTCTTTTTTCTTTTGCTATTTTGCACCAAAAGTGCTGTCTGGAGGCAAAGCAAGAAATAGAGGTAGAGATAATGAGAGAGAGAATACAGAGAAAGAGAGAGAATGCCTGAGAATGAGATAGTTAGAGATAGAGGACTAGAGAGAGAGAGAGAGAGAGAGAGCGAAAGTTTCACATGGGAAAGATGATCGTGAGAGATTGAGGTAAAGCTGCTACTTTTTACTATGACTGCCGGGAAGGAAAAGAACGTTTCTCACCAGCACGAAATGCGATCTGGAATAGAACAACAAAAAGAAACGTAGTAGAAGAAACATCCGACGAGTCTAGGTGCTGTGAAATTGCTGATTTATTTATTTATCCGTTTTACTTTTTTTCTTTTGCTACCGCACTCCTTCGTCCTACGGCCTTTTATTCTGACAAAGGAAAAATTTGCTTACATACTATGTATGTACATATATATGTGTAAATTTTTCTGTCCAATTTTTTGGCCCAGAAAGTTTGCACTCTGTTTCAACATCCACCATATTGTGCGCTTTTCACAATCTCTAGATACTATTCTTTTGATCCTTTTATATTGACGAATTAATTACTAAAAATTTCTTTAAAGGAGGTCCGAGGTGAATAAATAGTGTCTTGTTTTTTTCGCCTTATTTATTCGGGTTGTGCTAGAAACTTCGATTGCAAGTGTCCCGAAGTCACAAAAACCTTCATGCCCTGAGGAAATTAACACTGTTTTCTACATTGAATTCACAAATATTTTATTTTCCCGCCATTTTCAAAAAATTTTAGCGAACAATACCGTGGCCGCTGGGGCCAACCGAGTCATGCCCACGAATTGCATACATATCGTGCGCGCACCCAACATTGGCCGGGTTTTTCTCAACACGTAGGCTCACCTGGCAGTGGTACAAACCACCAGTTTCTGGAGAGCGAGGCAAGGGGCAGTAGCACCATTTCTGTTGATTCTTTACTCCGTTCTTTTTATAATGCCGTCCAAATCCGTCAGGGACTTCGTGGTAGGAGTTTTTCCCTTAAGGCCTCCTTTAAAGATAATAATATTATAATATACAGTCACCGCGATTCCCATATCTGTACACATATATTATTTCAAAATCATCCTTCATTTTGCGACTGCGCGGTTACAGTAAGCTTTCTTTTGGCCACTTCAAATTTTCCTTTCAAGATCCCGTTCTGTGTTCCTGTTTTATACACTTGCTCTCTCGCGCTCGCCTCTCTCGCTCTTTGCGTCCTCCACTTGCTCTCACTCTCTCTCTCGCCCTCTCTTTCTCTCGCGCTCTCTCTCACTCTCACTCTCTCTCTTTCTCTCTTTCTCTCTCTCTCTATCACGCTCTCTAACTCTCTCTCACTCTCAACTCTCTCCCTTCTCTCTCTCTCTCTCTCTCTCTCTCTCTCTCTCTCTCTCTCTTTCTCTCCCTCTCTCTCTCTCTCTCTCGTTATCTCATGCCTTGCTAGCTCCCTGTCAGCAACCACTCCTCTTATCAGACAAGCACAAAGAGAAACCGCACTCATGTCGTTAATTTTTCTCGCTTTCTTTCTGCTCTTTTCTTGTAGTCTTTTCCTTCTCATACCCTCCGCTCTCTCTCTCTCTCTCCCTCGAAGTCCTCCGACATCCTGTGCATAGCAAACTTTGTGACGAATCGCCTGAGGCATCTCAGAAGCAAGCAAGGGAAAAGGAGAAGAAGCCTCGGTACACTGACCAAAGAGAGCGAGAGAGAGAGCGAAAGAGAGAGAGAGAGAGAGAGAGAGAGAGAGAGAGAGCTCACCTTGCAGAAGCTCACGCGGATAGTGAGACAGAGAGTGCGAGAAGGGAGTGTGGGTGGAGCAGCTGAGAATTACCAGTAGTGGAACACAGAGAGAAAGACAGAGGGACACTGAGAGAGTGAGAGAGGTGAGAGATAGAGAAAGATGGAGAGAAAGAGTGCGCAATAAAAGCGAGAGTGAATGGTTGACTGCGAAGCAAGCCAGCCACCATTGTTTTGGCGGTGTGTGATGAAACAGAGAACCGTTCGGAAGCGATTGTGGGGGGAAGCAGAGAGAGAGAGAGAGAGAGAGAGAGAGAGAGAGGGGGGGAGAGAGAAGAAAGTGAGAGAGAGAGCCACTGTGAGAGAAATGTAGAAGGAGAGACAGAGAGCTTGTGAAAGTGGCTGAAGGCAAGAATGCCAAGAATAAACTTGCTGAAAGCGAAGATGCCGGAGAGGGTGGGGAGAGCGATGCACTTTCTGAAGAGAACGAGGAGAGATGGCAGGACTGGACAACTTAGAGAGAGAGGGATTGAAGAGAGAGAGAGAGAGCGAGAGAGAGAGCAGAGCCTTCAGAGGGACGAGAGATTCAGCAAAGAGACAGAGAGTGCAAGAGAGAAAAGAGAGAGAGAGAGAGAGAGAGAGAGAGAGCGAGCGAGAGGCAGAGAGACAGAGAGACAGATGAGTCGTTTAACACACTTTAAGGCCCGAGCAGCAGCAACACCAGCAGCAACAGCACCTGCACCACCACCATCAACATCATCGACTACCTCGCGTCGTTCTGGATCCTCCTCCTCCTACTACGTCCGGGAAGCAGCCCCTTGCGGCCGCGTCGGCGGCGCTCTCTGCCGGCCCGACGCCCCTGCCGAATCCGCTCTATCGTCACGCATCTGTGTCGTCGTGAGCGAGATCAATCGATAATTTTAAAAATCTTTAAATTATTCAATAAGAGAGAAAATATTCAAATCAATCGATAAAGAAGAAAATATTTTAATTAATCGATTTTTTATAATCAATCAATATTTTGTACATTTCGTCATAGATTAGTCAAAGCAATTTTTTTTGCCAAAACTGATTACAATCTTGGCCATTATAAGCGATTTGGTTTTTTTTAAATTAGGAATTGCAAATTGTGTGTGGATGAATGTTTATATTGTAGAATATTTATAAATATGTATTTTATTTTAAAAGATCACATTATTTAAGATATTAATTAGTAACCAAATAAATTAATTAATCATTTTACCGATTAATTAATTAATTAGTTAATTAATTTGTCAATTAAAATAATTGAGGTTAAGTCAAGCATCGTCGATTCCATGCAAGCCGACCCAGTCCGACTCGCCGCAGCAGCAGCATTCGAAGGCGTTCATGGCACGCGGCAATGCGCTCAGGTATGCATATTCATTTGTTTATTTGTTTTTGTTTACTTATTTAATCATTTGTTTGTTTATTAATTTCTTTAATTGTGCAATTTTTTTTTAAATATCTATGTATTTATTTGCTTATTCATTCTTGCTTATTTGTTTCTTGTGTATATTTTCTTTTTTTTCTGCTCTCTGATTAATTAATAATCTTGCACTTTATGAAGTTTCGCTTTCGCTGTCGCATTCGCCGTTATGTAGAATATGCTTAAATATACATGATATATGACCATATTTATTATGGAGTTCTTTTTCTCCCTTTGAATCACCAAATAGCGCTTTTATTAATGGATTCCTTACTTTTTTCCAAATAATTTGATGAAAACGAAATAGTTAATTTTTTCTTGCATTTCACCGATTTATCTTTCTCTCTGTCTGCCTCTCTTTCCCTCTCACTCTCTCTCTCTCTCTACATGCTATTTTATTATTTTACTTTATTGAATGAATCATTCGGCCAAAGCTACGATTGGCTTTTGCATAATTTCCAATCTGACAAATTGACTGTCTTTCTTAACAACTTCTTCAATGCCTACAGCCGCTAATCTCTTCCAAATTTTTTCCCTTGTTTTGTTTCTCTCCAAGTCTTTTTTCTCGCCCTTCTTTCTCTGGCTTTCTCGTTTGCCTTTAGTTATGAAATCTTTTTACGTATTTCACTGTTTATTTTCGCCCATTTTCAGCTTCTCTCTCTCTCTCTCTCAATCTCATTCTCTAACTGAATCTCTCTCTCTCTCTCTCTCTCTCTCTGTCTCTTTCTCTCTCCCTTTCTCATTCTTTCTCTCTCTCTATCTCTCTCTCCCTCCTTCCTTCTCTCGTCCTCCGTCCATACTTCTTGCCCTCATGTGTGAAGCGCAAATCACGTTTTCGCCTCAGGCCGTCTGTGTGTGTGGCTTCTTCCTCTTTTTACGTCATTTTGCGCATCTCTAGACAGTCAGAATGAGACAGTATTGCAAATCGAGAGAGTTAAGGACAGTGATGGGAAAGAGGAGAAAGAGAGATAGAGAGTTAGAGAGAGAGAGTGTGTGTGTATGTGAGGTGGTATAGGTGCTAGTGTGAAGCGTAGACACAAGAGAACTGGCAGAGAGATTGTCGACAGTGAGTGTGAAAGAGGTACATAGAGAGAAAACAGAGTTTGAGGAAGAGTGAAAGAGAGAGAGAGAGAGAAGAGTGAAAGAGAGAGAGAGAGGAGAGATGAAGAAAGAGAGAGTGAGATAGAGAGAGTGAGATAGAGAGAGAGAGAGAGAGAGAGAGAGAGAGAGAGACAGAGAGACAGACAGACAGTCGGTACAATTAGAAGATGTCTTGCCACTTGTACAGTTTCTTCCGTGTGTACTCCTTCCTCTGCTTCTTCTTCTTCTTCAATTGCCACGTTGAGTGAGCGAGGTAGACTGATTGAACAACGGAGACGCAACGATGAAGTGATTGAAGAATGAGTACAGAGAGAGAGAGAGAGAGAGAGAGAGAGAGAAGAGAGTGAGAGAGAAAGAGGGAGAGAGAGAGGAGGAGAGAAAGAGACATGAGTAGAAAAGTGAATATCCATAACTGCGCAATGAAATGATGCAACGAAAGTTAAGAACATGTATTCTGAGAAATGTTGAATTGAATTAGGATGAAGTAGTGCCGGATTGCAAACGAATCATTTGGCAGAAAAAAAGAAGCAAAATGGTGAAAAAATGGAAAAGGGAAAATAAAAGTCGTTCTATTGTTACAGTACTTTCTGGCTCCACCGTATCGTGTTTATGCAAGAAATAGCTGTGTTCTTTCTTTCTCTCTGTCTCTTCTTGCTCTATATCTCTCTCTCTCTTTCTCTCTTTCTTTCTTTCTCTTTCTCTCCCTCTCACTCTCTCACTCTCTCTTTCTCTCCACTCTCCCCATATCTTTTTTTTTCTCTCTCTCTCTCACTTTGCCTCGGTCTCTCTCTCTCTCTCTCTCTCTGTCTCTCCGTTCCTGGAACTTGCCGAACACACTTCTCTGCGTCGTGTAACTGATCCCCCATGTCGCCCCTCCACCGGCTACTGACCCGTCCGCTTTCGACCGGAAACGCATCATCCGTGGGCTTCTCTTACATCACTCTGCCTCTCTGTCTCATTGCCAATTCTGAGAACTCAAGTCGACAGAGAGAGAATTCTGTCTTGTACTTCCTCGTTTATCAGTCGTTGCTTGTTGGCTAACACCCCCATGCTCTCTCTCTCTCTCTCTCTCTCTCTCTCTCTCTATCTCTCTCTCTCTAACTCTCTCTCTCTAACTCTCTCTCTCTATCGCTCTCTCTCTCTCTCTCTCTCTCTCTCTTTTCACTTATTCTCTCTCGCTCTCTCTCTGTCTTCCTCTATCTCTGACTTCCTCTCTCTTTCTCTTTCTCTCTCCCTTTCTCCCCCTCTCTCTCTCCTCCCTCTCTCACTTGTTGCGATCTCTGCAATCAGCTGCACATTATTTTTTGTTCGTTTCCGTTTCCGGGGCGGAGAGAGAGAGAGAGTCTCCAGGTATCCGAGGGGGGTGATCTGCTTATCCTCAGTCAATTACCCTCCTCCTCCTCTTCCTCCCCATCCCCCTCAATTGCTCGCCTCGATGAGATCAGCTCCTGTAGGAAATCCGATAGTTGTCCAAGTCTGATGCAGACTCTGTAAGCAATCTCAAGTGATGTAGTTGATTTCTCTCATTGTCTGGTCTCTCTCTTCTCTTCTCTTCTCTCTCTCTCTCTTTCTTCTCTCTCTCTCTCTCTTTCTCTCTCTCTCTCTCTCTCTCTCTCTCTCTCTTTCTCTCTCTCGCTGTCATCATCCTATATAAAGGCCTTGCGCACGTCATTATTTGTACTTATAAATATCCTGAAAAGTGGCTATTTTTATCGAGATGAACGGGCTGGTTCGCTGATTCTTTCGCGCTTATCAGTGCTGATCTCAGATTTCGCTCACTCTTTATCTCTCTCTTTCTCTTTCCCTCTCTCTATCTCTTTCTCTCTTCTCTCTCTCTCTTCTCTCTCTATCTCTCTCTCTATTTTTCCTCTCTCCCTCTACTCTCCTTCGAGCACATTTTACTGTGTCATTCTTCCCAAGAGTCCCCCCTCCCCCACAGTCCTGTTCCTCATCCACAATGCTTCTATCATTTGAAGCTAAAGAGAAGCCATCCGAAATCATTCCTCCTGAAGGCGGACTTTTATCAAGGAATAGGTAGGTGTCGTCTAGTTTACCTCTAGAAGTTATTTCTAAACTTTATGATTTATCGGCCATGATTAGGAGCGATACATATGTATGTAAGTAGTATTATCATCTCAATTTTTTTTTATCTACCTCTCTTCCCTTCCTCACCCTTTCTCCTCACTCTTTATCTCTCTCTTCTCTCTCTTCTCTCTCTTCCCTTCCTCACCCTTTCTCCTCACTCTTTATCTCTCTCTCCTCTCTCTCTCTCTCTCTCTCCCTCCATCTCTCTCTCCGCTTCCCCTCTCTCTCTCCCTCTCTCTCTCCCTCTCTCCCTCTCTCTCTCTCTCTCCAGAATCGGCCGCGGCGCTTGCATCGCAGCAGCCGCGTTCGTCGTGACGCTGCTCCTCTCTGCGTGCGTCCTCGTCGGCCTCGCCGCCATCGCCTCTTCGGGCGACTCCGGCGGGGCCGCAGCAGCAGCTGGAAGCAGCTCGAGGAGACAACCACCGGGTCAGCTTAATCTATGGATCATCTTTTCTCTCTCTCTCTCTTTCTCTCTCTCTCGCTCTCTCTCTCTCTCTCTCTCTCTGTCTCGATGTCTCAGTCTCTCTTTCTTCTTCTCCCCCCCTCTCTCGTTCGCTAACTCTACTACCTTCTCGCACTCTCTATGGCAAACTACTATTTCTCGAACTCTTAACTAAACTGGCATAATCGCTGCTGCCGATAATAAAGCAATACTAGATGTGATCAAGCTTCGTGTGTGTGATCATTTTGTTCCGGTTGATAGTGGTCGTTCTTTGAGCGATTATGTACTTGACCGGCAAATCGTTCTTTGTGCTTCAATCAATCATCATTTTCTCCACACAGAATGCGTTGTCGTCGGCGGCGATGGAGGCGCAGCGAAAACTTCACTAAAATCGGCGGGCGCCGGCGCCAACTCGAACATTTGCCTGAGCGAGAGTTGCGTTCGGCTCGGTGAGAGAGAAGATTCAGAGGACATCAAGAAGATATAAACTTTTTAATTAATTAATTCATTAATTAATAATTAATCAATAAGAAATCAATAGGAACAGAAAGGCTTTGAATATGACTGACGCCGATGTATTTATGCATGTATATTAAAAAGAACTATTTACATGCACATTTTTATATTGTTCATCGTCAGCTAATTTAACAGAACAAAACAATTTTTTTTTTCTTTAAATATTGTGATTGTTAACATTCAAATGTAAATATCTCATAATATGATTATAATTTCTAATCTCCAGCCGCCAACTATCTCAACAACATGAACACTGAAGTGGCGCCCTGCGACGATTTCTACGAGTTTGCCTGTGGTCAATACGCGAGTGTTAAGGTCGCTTTCTTTTTTATTTATTTATATTTTCTTCAATTCTTCTTTCGTCCTATTTGTGCACCTTTTTGCAAAAAAGATTCCGCTAAATCGCTGTGCATTCGTGGAAGACTGCTGATAAATGAGAACGCAATGATCCCTAACAATTAGTTTTAACAGAATAATGCTTGTCAACGCCTGGTTTTAATGAAAATAAGTAAATAAGCAGAGGTAGTCTCAGGTGATACCGGAGCATGAGCGAAAGGCCACCGTGCTGAGTGAGATGAAGATGGGACTCGATCGGCATCTTAGGAGTATGCTTCTCTCTTTCTCTCTCTCGCTCACTTTCTCTCTCTGTCTCTCTCTATTTCTTTCTTTCTCTCGCGCTCTCTCTTTTTTTTCTCTCGAACTCTGTCTCTCGCCCTTTGACTCTCTCTCTCTCTCTCACTCTGTCTCTCTCACACACAAATTTTCTATATTTTCAATATCCTTTACCACAACGCAGGAATCCTCGAGGGCACGACGGGCGACCAGACGTACGTTTCGGGACCGCTCGCTATGGCACGCACGTACTACGAATCGTGCATGGATGAGGCAGCCATCGACGAAGTGGTAGGAATCTTTTACTTTTTCCTTCTCTATTTCTCTGCCACTCTCTTTTTATCTCTCTCTCTCTCTCTCTTTCTCTCTCTCTCTCTTTCTCTCTCTCTCTTTCTCTCTCTAGCACTCTCTCTCGCACTATTTCTCTCTCTCTTACTCTTTCTTTCTCTCTCGCACTCTCCTTCTCTCGCAGGATCTGCTACCCCTGAACAGTCTGATCTCTCGTCTCGGCGGCTGGCCACTTCTAACGAATGCACGCTTCGACTCGTCGGACTTTCATTGGGAGGTGCAATTTTTTGCCACTCTCTCCCTCTTTCTCTCTCTCTCTCTCTCTCTCTCTCTCTCTCCCTTTCTCTTCCAAGTCCGAATTATGAAGCACTTTATTTTACTCGAGTTACAGGATATATGTATATATTTTTTATATTAATGTCTGCATGTGCCATGATGTATAGGTTACTTTTTATTTCTTCTTTTTACCGTCTTCAATTGCCTGGCCAACGAAAGACAAAATAAAGATTAATCAGCGGGATATAATCTTGCAAGCGCTGTGGAATTATATTTTTTGTGTGATAGATAATTAATTAATCGATTGAATGATTAATTAATTAAAGGTGCTCGCGAGCCACGCTGCACTCCTTGGACGCGGCGGCCTCTTCCGCCTCTTTGTCCATTCGTCTTTCACGCAGTCCGACCGCAATATTATCATGGCGAGCGGCCTTATTTTAAGAATTAAAATGAAAAAAAATATGCGTTTAAATTCGTTTAAGGAATAGCGATCACCGAAAAATTATGAATGATTTCTTAAGTCCTTCGCATTCTCTCATCAGTGCGCTATTTCCACAAGCAGCTGTTTTGTTCGAACGGCGAAATAGCACGCGAGAATGAGAGGGAGGGAGAGATGAGAGAGAGACAGAGAGACAGAGGGATTGAGTGGGAGAGAGAGAGAGAGTGCCTCATCCCAGGATGAGTGCGGTAATTCGCGATTCTGCATGGAATCTGTTTTTCGGTACTCGTCCTCCTTTAAGAAAAATGAATAGAACAAATTATTTTTTTATTTTCATTAATTTTTTAAAACATTTTTTTTGCAATTCGATTTTAACATTTTAATATTAGGAAAAATTATATTTAAATATTTAAAAGACCTCTCTCACAATCACAGCTGAGCCCGCCTCGTCTTCTGCTCGAGAAGCGTAAGTACTACGCGGCGCCCCTCGACTCCAATCCCTACCTCCAAAAGTACAAGCAGTACATGCTCGAATTTCTCGAGCTACTCGGTAAATTACGTACTTTATTTTTTTCCTTAAAATATTTTAATTTGATAATGAGAAAATTAGACAGACTGTGATCAACTTCAAAGGAGTGCATTCCATTGGGTGTCTCTAAAAAAAACCAATGACGGAAAGTAGTTGAAAAGAATGAAAAAAAAACATAGAGAAAAAAAATAGTTGTGATAAATGAAATTATCGCATGGGGAGTGCTTGCGAAAATGCCCGGGAATAAATTATTTTTAAAATATTTTCCATAAAGGAGCCGAGCGAGAGGCCGTTGAGCCTCAAGTCGACAATATACTCGTGTTCGAAACGCAGATTGCCAATGTCAGCAGAGAGCCTTTATTCTTTTTACATTTAATTTTTTTCATAGATCAATAAAGTCATACAAACCGTTTAAAAAATTGATGCAGTCTATATTTTAACGATGATATATTGAGAAGAATAATTTTCAAAGAGTTTTTTTTAAAACTTATTTTGTGGCTGCTTTTCCAGGCGACTCAACGAGACAATCAACGCAATCACACTGCGATCAACAACGCCGTTCGATTTGGCGATTTTAAGATGAGGCTCTCCAAGGTTTTTTTATTGTTAAAAAAATCTTTTTTTAGTTTCTTCTTCTTCTAGAATGTCTAAATAAAATGGTTTAAATTAATTTTTCGTCTGTAGTCTTCTTGATTCCAAGATGAAATCATTATTGTTATTTATTTATTTAAAGAACAAAATCTGCAAGAATTTTTTTTCCATCTTCAATTGAGATGATACCCCGTGGTTTTATGTGCAGAGTACGCTATATTTGCACAAGGATGCAAAGGCCACTGATGGGCAGGAGATGGCGTAGAAAAAAAAAGTAAATTTAATCTTGACGTGAAAATGTCCGACTTTCTGTTCTTTTTTTATATTTATTTATTTATATTAATTTATTATCTATGTATACATGGTGATTTACTTCGTTTCTAGTAGATTATCTTATCAATCATAGCTCTCATATCAGCCCATTTGCCGGTGGGTAAGAATAAAATAATTAATTAACGATTGGAGAGTTCAATCGAGATTATCAGCCGTTTTAATTTATCGATAAAGTAATTAATTACTTAATAATCGACTGATCCAGATCAAGTGGGACCTGTACCTGAACGATGAGATGCGCACGTATCTCGCGCCGCTCTCCGAGGCGACCATGGTGAACGTCCTCGACCCCGCCTACTTTGACCGCATGTCCCTCCTGCTCACCGGCAGTCGAATGCAGTCAGTCTCTCTGCTTTGTCATGACTTTTCAAAGCTCTCGAACCGGCTTATCTGTTCCACAATGCTTCATAATATCTTCATTGTCCTTCCATACCCACACGACCTTTGTCGCTTGCTACATTTCATTCGCTTTGTTCTCTCTCTCTCTCTCTCTCTCTCTCTCTCTCTCTCTGCCTCTCGCAGTTCCTTCTCACTCTCTATTTCTTGCCGTCTCTTGCTGTCTCTGTAATTCTTCTTCTCTCGCTCTCTCTCCTCTCTCGCCAGAGTGATCAACGACTACATCTGGTGGCAGCTGGTCTCCTCCCTTGACGCCTTCCTACCGCGACGATTCCGTGCGCCTGCCGCGCGTTTCCGCGCGTGGCTCGGCGCCTCGGACGAGGACGCTGAGCCGGCATGGGAGGCGTGCGTGCGGCTCGCGAGGGCGCACTTGGGCGCGCCACTCGCATCGGCCTACGCAAGGAAGTTCTTCTCGGCATCTGATCGGGCACAGGTTTTTTTCTTTCTAATTAATTAATTTAATTAATTTTTGAAATTAATTTAATTAAATTTATTAATTAAAATTGATTTCTGCAATAAATTCATTAAAAAAAGCGCTAAGACTACGAGAGAGAGCATGAAAAATCGAACGAATTTCAAAATATTGTCTATTGACAATATATGGCTTTGAAAGGCGATCGAGATGATCGACGACCTGAAGGCGGCGATGGCGCAAGCGCTGCTCACGGCAGACTGGATGGACGACTCGACGCGAGCTGCGGCTGTCGCGAAGCTCGAGCAGATGGGCCACAAGGTATACCGTACTCTTGGAGTAGAGAGAGAGAGAGTGAGAGAGATAAAATGAGAGAGAGAGAGTGAGAGAGATAAAATGAGAGAGAGAGAGAGAGTGAGAGAGATAAAATGAGAGAGAGAGAGAGTGAGAGAGATAAAATGAGAGAGAGAGAGAGTGAGAGAGATAAAATGAGAGAGAGAGATAAAGAGAGAGAAAGGGAGATGGATAAGGAGAGAGAGAGAAAGGGAAAGAGACTGATAAAGAGAGAGAGAGAGAGAGAGAAACAGAAAGAGATAAAAAAAGAGAAATGTGGTGAATGCTTTCTTTTCCTCCATTGTACATCTCTCTATCAGTCTCGCTCTCTCATGCTTACTGTATCGCTCTCTCCGTCTCTCTACCTCCTTATCTCTCTCTCTCTCTCTCTCTCTCTCTCTCTGTTTGTCCCTCTCTCTTTTCTCCATATACAGTACATTACTCGGAACTGGAACTGACAGGTCGGCTACCCTGACTGGCTCTTCAACGAGACGCACGTACTCGCACCGTACGCTGGCGTCAAGCTGCAGAAGAAGCGCTTCTTCGAGAATGCCATCGCACTCGAGAAGGCCGCTTTTCGGTAAGGGAGGAGAGAGAGAGAACGAGCGAGAGAGAAAGTGAGAGATAGAGATAGAGAGCGAGAGAGAGACCGAGAGACAGCGAAGGAGAGAGAGAGAGGTAAAAGGAAAGAGAAACAGAGAAAGAATGAGAGGTGGATGGAGAGAGAGATGGAGAGAGAAAGATTGAGAGAGAGAGAGACAGTGATTTGAAAAATAACACTTGATTGAGTACCGAGAGATTGGAAGTCAAATTGATCAACTAAGCCATCTTTTGCGCAGAGAGCTCCTCCTTCGTCTGCACGCGCCCGCGACACGCGACGCGTGGGCATCCTCCATCATCGCCGTTGACGCCTTCCACTACTTCAACGCGAACGAAATTAGTTCGCGTCTCAATTTTGTCTTCTTTATTAATTTTATTACTTCATAGTTCTAGCAGAACGAACTATGAGCAATTTCTGATAATGTACAGCAGATTTGACTAAATTACATATTCGGAAATAAAACGATTATATACATACCTATTAGTTAGTCGTATTTCAAATAAGTAAATATGTAATTAGTCAAATCGGATAAGAAGTAAATAAGTTGAGAGAAGAAAAGTAATAGACTATATTCGTAACAAATAAATTCGTTCAGTCTTCCCCGCCGGCATTCTGCAG
This sequence comes from Allodiplogaster sudhausi, assembly GCA_945643635.1. Taxonomy (NCBI): domain Eukaryota; kingdom Metazoa; phylum Nematoda; class Chromadorea; order Rhabditida; family Diplogasteridae; genus Allodiplogaster; species Allodiplogaster sudhausi. The sequence goes on from CALZFC010000248.1 coordinate 5,996,578, forward strand.
TTTCCAATGTTCGTGCCCGAGGCGCCTGCGTTTGTCAACTACGGCGCCATCGGAATGGGCATCGGCCATGAGATCACGCATGGATATGACGACTTGGGTTAATCATCTTTCTATCTTTCTCTCTCTCCATATCTCTCTCTCTCTCGCTTTTCTCTCTCTTTCTCTCTCTCCCTCTCTCTTTTCTCTCTCTCTCTCTATCTCTTAATACGTATCTCTCTCTCTCACTATTTCTTTCTCTCGCTCTCTCTCCCTCCTCGTTGGACTATCATACACAAATGTATTTCTTTGACTTCTAATGATCACAGGCGCCCAATACGACGGTGGCGGTAATCTGCGCGGCTGGTGGCGCCCGGACACGATGCGCGTATTCCAGAGCAAGAAGGCGTGCTTCGTCGCGCAGTATGGCGCGCGCGCCGAGCCACTCACCGGACGCAAGGTAGGAAAGGGTACCATTATGGCCGATTGGTGGTGCGGCACCGCAACCATCCGCAAATCCGTTGAGCGCAAAAATCCAAATTTTGCCATTGCACAACGCATTCGTCCTTCTGCAAACGATCTCTATAAAAATGTTATATTGTTCTCAATGTAGTCTTTGGCCGCATATGAAACATTTGTAAAGCGAAACGAGGAAAAAAAAATTAAATTTTACAGCTGGACGGTCGCCTCACGGTCGGCGAGAATATTGCAGACAATGGCGGCTTGCGCGTCGCCTATCAGGTCTATAATTGTTTTTAATTGAAAGAGAGATGAATTAATTACCTAATAATAAAAAAATTATAAAAACATTTATATCTAGTGTAAATATATATCTACATATGTATATAGTTAATTAATTATCAATTAATTATATTAAATTAATAAATACAATTAATTCCCACCACGCAAAGGCCTACCACATCCGCACCGCACGCCAGCATGAGCAGCAGCGGCTGCCCGCGCTCGCCAACTTTACCGATCAGCAAATGTTCTTCATCGCATATGCCAATGTTAGCGAGTGCTTTTGATTCGCTTTTAGCAATTTCCAACTCGAACGCCTCGATTTATGTATAATCTTTGTACATAATAGTAGTTTCCTTCAATTATCCTCCCGCCACTCTCTCTCTCTTTTCTCTTTATCTTTCTCTCTCTCTTTCTTTCCTTTTCCCCTATCTCTCTCTCATCTCTCTCTATATCCCTCTCTCCCTCTTTTTCTCTCTCTTTATCTTTCTCTCCTCCTCTCTTTCTCTCTCTCCCCTCTCTCCCTCCCTCTCTCCGTCTCTCTCTCGCTCTCTCTCTCGCTCTCTCTCTCTCTATCTCTCTCTATCTCTCTCTCTCTCGCTCTCTCTCGCTCGCTCTCTCTTTGTCTCTCTCTCTATCTCTCTCTCTCTCCCTCTCTCTCTCTATCTCTCTATCTCTCTCTACCTCTCCCCTCTCTCTCTCTCCCTCTCTCTCTCTCTCTAGACCTGGTGCGAGTCCGTCCGTCCCTCTGCCGTCAACTACATCCTCGACACTGACGTGCACGCGCTCGGCCGCTTCCGTGTCAACGTGCCCCTCCAGAACTTCCCCGCCTTCTCCACCGCCTTCGAGTGCCCGATAGGCGCGCCAATGAACCCCTTTGAAAAGTGTCGAATTTGGTAATAATATAGGATGCTACAGTACCCTCAGAAAGTCGTGCCAGGACCAACATCAACCATAATGAATGAGAAACCGTGCGGGTGGATCGAGCTGCTACGCAGCGATGCCTTAGTTAGCATATTAGATTTATATTTACCCCTTACATTAGACATCACATCTAGCTTTTTTATGTTAATATTTTTTATCGAACATAAAAAAAATCTTCCATTTCCCCACACCCCGTTTCTTTTCAATCTTGAACAGTAGTGCTATGAACATCTCCCTTTCTAACTAATGCCTTAGCCCTAAAAGGGCTGTGTGTGTATACATGTTTTATTGTTAGGTGCAATTTTTTTTCTGCTTCTTTAGAGATTTTACGACATATTGTTCCAAAAGTTGCAATAATACCATAATGTATATATTTAAAGTGCCAATTAAAAGAAAGTTTTTAAATTTTAATGTTTCCCGCCGGGTCGCACCCTTCTCTCATAATGCCATACGCTTGCGGCTCATTAGAGCACCCTCCGAATTCTCTCTCACGCTCTTTCTCTCTCTTATTCTCTCTCTATCTCTCTCTCTTTATCTCTCTCTTTATCTCTCTCTCACTCTATCTCTTTCTCTCCTTCTCTGCTGTCTCCCATCGAATCGCAATTTCTGAGACTGGTAATTGTGGTAGAATTTTAAAATTTTCTTCTTCGTTTTTTTTAATCTGCTTACTATAAACACTTAAAAAAACATACATACATATATCGTACATACTTGTACTTATAACAATGTTGCGCATGAAATGCGTCTTGACTAATAATGACCTACATATGTTCGATAAATGCCTTAAATAAATAAATAAAGATTTTGAGCAGAAGACCACCAAATGAAATGAAGACTTTCTAATGAAGAACAACTAATAACAACCAAATTGACTTCCAAACGCAAACTTTGAGATTAGATAAATAGAGATTATGAGACGAGAGAGATGTTCTCTTCACTTACATATGTTGCCCATCCATTTCACGTGTATCATGATTCTATCAATTCTGACTAAGCAACCAATGCTCGCTCTCTGAAATACCAAGCAAGTTGTTCCTACCATTCGTCCATGACGTTTCATATAACATAAGCTGTTACTTTTGGCACGGATTTAGAATATTCCACTGTTTGCCATTCTTGACGATCGTAAAATTGCCAGATCAGCGTTTTGACTATTTTAACGATCGTCAAAAATGACAAGCAGTGGAATATTCAAAATCCGTGCCAAAAATAACAGCCTATTCAAAAATTGCAGAAAAAAAAAATCAAATATTTAAATTCACACTGTCTTATATCCTCTCTGTCTCCATCTTTTGATCCCTCAATTCATTCACTTATATTCACTTCCTCCTTCTCCATATGCTATGAGGATTGCTTGGACCTTGCGGACAGTGCATTCCTTGAGGCTCCTTGCTGTTTCCTCTCCCCTTCTCTAATAGGGCGATCTGATTGTGAATACTTCTATTTGCGTGCATTTAATTTCGCATAATCACGTTTATGAAAATAGCTGTGAATATGTGAATATTAGACACGACGTGAGAAACGTGAACGAACGTGTATTGTCTAATTGAAATGACTGAATAATGTTCATATGCTAAGTAGATAAACATAAATTATTTGGTGTTTTAAATATATAATTAGTGCTAATGACAATAAAATACGTGTCGAAATACAATCTACGATCTTTTTCAAGGGCAATTAGTGAAAAAGTAGAGCGAAATTTCAATATTGGAAAGTGCAAAAAAAATTCGTATAAAGCCGCTCAATTCAGGCTTTTCTTCGTCATTTCAACGACGTTCTTCCTTCGCGAGCTGTCGGCTACTTCTTTGTTCTCCGAAACGCCGCCCTCCTCCTGCAGTTTCTCTGCCCCTGAAGCCCCGCTCCCTCGAGCATGATGCCCGCCTTGACGCTGCCTTCTTCGGTGCTCTCATATGCCGTTAATATGTCACCTGGCGTTCCAATTTTACTCGAATTTTCAAGAACACAAAAAAGATTAATTTGAACTTATTTCAACCTAAGCGAGTTTTACCCAGTCTTCTGTTTGTAATTATGTACTTAAAAAAGATGAGAATGAGTTAAAAAATTAAATTCATAATTTCCCTAATAAATAAATAAAAACAACAATTCATATAGATAATTTATGCTTCCACATCATCATTTTAGCCCTTCGCACTTTGCAGTAGTGGTCGACGATGGGCGTCTTCAGCTTGTCTGCCCGTCTCGCCTCCGCTGTCCTCTTCGTCTCTGTCCTGCTCAATTCCATCTGCGCTTCCGACGCTTCCGCAAAGAAGTGCGTTTTGAGAAAAAAAATGTGGAAAAACAGAATGTAGTCCATAATCGCTTATACTATAATTATGATACATCCATACATTATTCCGTATTGTTCTTTGGAGGAGCTTCACCAAAGTCAATGTGTACGACATGCGGATGGTTGAGGGGATCGCAATATTCCCCATCCAGTACATCGTCGTCCACGCCCACGTCCTTTCGAGCAGAGCGCGCAAGAGCTGTCCGGCTGAGTATGAACTCGCCGCGTTTCCTCCACGTATACGCGTCCAGTTTGTGGGTGAAAAGATCAAGGAGCCCTTTGCGTGCTGGCTCTCTGCCAAGTTCGAAGAAGGCAAATTCAAGTGGGATTACGACGGCGAGGTGCTCTTTGAGGTGCAGCTGAAATCGCCTGCCAGTGTGAGTAGCATTCTCTGGAGAAAGGGCAGATTTATTAGGGAAGGGAGCATGGAACTTACAATTAAAGGAGGAAAATTTGAATAATATGAAAATATCTGCTTCGATGAAACCCCCACCCCGTATCGAATCCCTCCTCGGGATGAATTTCAGCGAAAAAAACATTTATGAAAAAAAAGTTCGGCCTCTGGGTTGCGAATAGTTTAATAGTACCAATTATTGAATGCACATTTACTCATTATTCTCAGGAGAGCGTCGTCAACGGAATGGTCTACGGTGTCTTCAAGAATGGGAATGACTATGGCTACTACGTCGAGCCGGCCGGGACACGAAAGGCGCGCCACACGTGCTGCATGAAGCTTCTGGCAGAAGGCCAAGAAGAAGTCAGGTAGGTGCAATAAATATATTCATTCAGATGTTAATCGTTTATAATGCAAAGCGCCGAGCACAAACTATGCATTATGTAATGTGTTCATCAGTCTCTTTACTTTAGCGACCCCGATCCGGGCATTCTGACGCTCGGCATTGACATGCCGGAGACGATCACGAACCAGCTGTCGCAGAAGTCTCTTGGGTATATATTTTTAGTTCTTAATTTTGCCTTTTTCAAAATACTCTTCCCCTTTCCGTTTTTCAGTCCCTGCTCTTCAAAGTCTGGCTCTACGTCTTCCCCGTTCTCTTTGCCCTCGCGATTGCCGCCTTCATTGTCATGGTCGTTGTCTTCGTCAACGATCGCTATGGCTAAAAGGGGTAATATCGATCAATAATCGTTCAAAGGATACGTTTAATCGATTTTAATGTATCTGTTTTTGTTAATTATAAATTATAAAGCAAAACAAAAAAAAACAAACAAAAAATGTGCATTTTGTAATGATCTCAGTCCCGTTTCGCAGCGGCCAACCCTCTCCAAAGCTTGCGCCGACATGACCAGGCGCATAGTTCTTGCCTTGGCCTCCATCCCTACTTCCCTCCCGTGTTATTTGAATAAAAGAAAGTTGAATAAAAGACGGCCATCTTTTACGAGCACAATGATAAGAGGGTAAAAATTGAAAATGAAGAAATCGAGTATGATCAAGAGTTAAAAAAAACACAACTGGAGTTGAGCGGAATCTTGTTGTAGATATAATTCACATAATTTAATGTACCTCAGTTACATACATAGGTACATTACTTCGAGATTCTCATTTCCAATATTTCAATAACAACATTTAAAATGGAATTTTTGTCAAAAAGAAAAAAAGAGAGGTGTTAAGAGAAGCAAGAGGAGCTAGGGAGGAGAATGAAAGGGAGAGAAGAAAGATGAGAGAAAGAAGGAAAGAGAGAGGGAGCGCGAGATTGAAGAGGGAATCATAGTACAGGCAAATGATACTTTTTTGGATTATTTCTGAAGAATGTTAATACAATAATTAAACATAAAGTGAGAAATCTATTCTAGTACATACAACATAGTTCATGTATATTTCAAATAGGTATGGAATCTTTAAGGAAAAAGTACAAAATATCTTCATGAAAAAATTGAATTAGGGAGCTGTTTAAGGAAATGTTGTTCTTCAAAATGCTCAAAACTTGTGAAAATGTCATTCATTATGGGGCATATTTTCAGAATAGAAATGAAACGAGTAATCACTATGAGAAATGAAAGTTTTTTCTTCAGCGTGGTGAAACCACAGAAACTCTGGCAAAGGCGTTGAATGAGCGGTCAACAAGATTGAACTACTAGATTGCCTCAGGGGATGAAGAATGGAAGTGAGCGGTTTTAGAATTAGAAGCTTAAGCCATGTATGACACAGTCATATTCGGAATGGGAATGCATCTAAAGTGCAATGATAAACGAGTTGTAGTTTCTCTTAGGTTGGTAAATCCATTTCCTCTAGGGTTTACCGAATCAATAAGTGCGAAACAAATGAGGACATCCGATAATCCGATAATCCTCTGGAGGGCTCGAGTTCGCTCTCGCGAGATGAAAGCCCGGTCTGAGTCCATTGCATTCCACTGACGTTCAAGATAACGACAGCCGTATAGTGAAGAAAGTTTAGAGTATCAATTTTAAATAGAAAATTTTTTATATCCTAAATATTAACTACATAAAATAAAGGACATTATACTTTTTGTCTCCTTGTAGAGATTACGATGAAAAAAAAAGAAATTAAGCTTGTCGACCATATGCTAAGGTTGTTATGGAGGAACACAGTACAGTACTGTGCCAAAGTGTTCCATTACGCAGCGCCATCGACATGTAATTGATACTGGATGTATTCTTGGAGAAGTAGCACATGCAATATGATCAAGTTCGCGTCGGTTGGTCTTCACATGAAGCATGAGAATAAAGCACGAACGGTGCTAGAATGTCTGCCTTCTCAAAAATGGAATTTCAAGGCTTTAGTACATAATTTGGAATTTTGAGGGCCCATTGGAATCTGAATCCACAGTAAATAGAAATCTATGGAAGATCAAGACTCTCTGTACTTGCTGATAGATCGGCAGCCAACCAAAGCTCGCTCTCTTATACCATTCCTCCATGATGTTTCTCTATCTTTTCATCGTTCAGTTCATTCACTAATTTATCTTCCTCCAGCTTTCTCTAATGAGGATTGCTTGGACCTTGCGGTCCGGGCATTCCGTGAGGCTGAGCGTGGTTTCTCTCCATTACTAATCGAACGATCTGAATGTCTTGCAGATTCCCCTCTCATCCTTCATTATCTCTTGCACTCTATTCTATGCACTGAAGTGCATTATAATTATTCGATCACGAAAGAACTAATGTAATTATTTCTTTACTTCATAAGTCAGTTCGCCATGCCTCGCTCATATTGAGCGGTTGCTTCTTCCCGTTCCTCGCCCTGCTCTTTGTTACCGTCAGGCGGATAAAAATAAAAGCGTTGCTGCGCCAGTTCCCAGTCCAATTCACACCCGAACGGCAGAGAAGAAGCCGACGAGCTTTAAATGTTGGAGAAGCAAAGATGATAAATTAAAGGTATGCAAAAAGGAATATCAACAAAATGAAAATGTCGATATTGGAAACAACGTGAGGAACGTGAACGAACGCCTATTGAATTATACAAATTCATATATTAAATAAATAACCAGAAATCATAGGGTGTTTTAAACAAAATATGTCCTAATGACTGAAAGATACGTGCTGAAATACAGCTCTTTATCAAGGACAATTAAGGGAAATTACGTGCGTACTTTCAATGTTGGGGCGCAGAATGTGCAAAGTATCCAAAGCAAGTGCTCAATCAATGTATTTCTCCATCATTTCAACGACACTTTCCTGTCGCAAGCTGTCGGCTGCTTTTCTTCTCTCCGAAGCTCCGTCCTCCTTTCTGCAGTTCTCTGCTCCTGAATCAAGATGCCTGCCTCGAAGCATTCTACAGTGCTCTCATAGGCGATTATAGACATATCCCCAGCGTTCCTTTTTGCCTTTTTTCAGATTGTAATTATGTGCGAAAGAATCTGTGAAAATAGAAATTTAGCACTTCTTCCATCCCTCCATCCGCTTGTATAAAAGAGGGTCACCTTTCAGGGCCACCTTTCATGTGCACATTTGTAACTGGACAAAATTGAAAAAAAAAATCAAGAAAACAGAAGAAAAAAACAACTTGTGTTGAATGGGATCTTGTTAAACAAATAATTCAACGTTCTGTTATTACATACATTACTAGTTGTTATTTCCATCTGCCTCTCACTCTGCTCTCTCTTTCTCTTTCTCTCTCTCTAGGAACCTCCCAAAGCTCGCTCTCTTATTAACAAAACAAATATTTTCCACAATTCCTCCATGACGTGTCTCTATCTTTTGATGCTTCAGGTGATTCACTTATTTATCTTCCTCCATCCCTTTCCTATGAGGACTGCTTGGGTATTCTGTGAGGTTCCTCGTGTTTTCTCTCACCTTCGAAAATAGGGCTGAATACTTTGAAAGGACGTGAGAAACGTGAACGAACGCTTATTGTCTAATTGCAATGATTGAACAATTTTCATATTTTAAATAAATAACCACAAATGATTGGGTGTTTTAAATAAAATAAGTGCTAATTACCGAAAAATACGTGTCGAAATTCAACCTACACCCTTTTCCTAGAGCATTTAATGAAAAAAGTTGGACTAAATTTCAATCTTGGAAAGTGCAAAAAATTTCGTATAAAAGCGCTCAATTCAGGCTTTTCTCCGTCATTTCAACGACGTTCTTCCCTCGCGAGCTGTCGGCTGCCTCTCTGCTCTCCTAAGCTTCGCCTCCTTTCCGAAACTCCGCCCTCCTCCAGCAGTTTCTCTGCTCCTGAAGCCCCCGTCTCTTCGAGCAAGATGCCAGCCTTTACGCTGCTTTCTACGGTGCTGTCATATGCGCTAAAATGTCCCCCGAATGTTCTTTTTTTGCCTGATTTGATGATCTCAAAAATTCAGACGAGCTAATTCTAACCCAAATGAATTTTACGCAGTTTTCAGATGGTAATTTAAAAACTAAAAAAAACTTTGCAAATAAGTTAATATTTGATTTCATAATTTTCGTTAATGAATAAAGCAATATTGAATAAAAAATTTTATTAAGATAATTTATGCCACCACATCATCATTCTTGCCCTTCGCACTTTGCAGGTGTGGTCGGCAAAGAGCGGCTTCAGCTTCTCGGCCCGTCTCGCCTCCGCTCTCCTCTTCGCCTCTGTCCTGCTCAACTTCCTCGTCGCTTCCTACGCTTCCGCTGAGCCGTGCGTTGCTTGAAACTGGCTGATAAATGAAGGATTGAACTGCCATACTAGTAATTGTTTTCGGTATTAACTGATTTGGCATCAAAAATATTTAACACATTTATTTCAGGATCTTCACCGAAATCACATCATTAGATCATGAGAAGACTCGATACCAGTATATCGTCGTCCACACCCCCGTCCTCTCGAGCGCCGCCCGTAAGAGCTGCCCAGATGGCTATGAACTCGCTGCGTTTGATCTGCTTCAAGAGGTCCAGAAGGACGGAACACAGATCAAAGAACCCTTTGCGTGTTGGTTCTCTGGCAAGTTCGAATGCGGCGGCTTCAAGTGGGAAAACCGTGGCGAGACGTACGAGAAGGTGCCGCTGAAGGCATCTGCTCGTGTCAGTTGCATTCTTTTGGAGAGCTTAATAAGCCGATTCAGATGCAGTTGGCATGTTAATTTATCTCCAATATGGTTTAAAAATCTAATTTTATCACTTTTCATTTTTCCGATTAAGGCGTATGCCAAAGGCACGGTATTTGGCATCTTCAAAGATGATGGCGTGAGCGAAATCGATGAAAAAGAAGATCCCCGATATTACTACAAAAAGAGCCAAGATTCTGGCTACGACGTCGAGCCACCCGGGACGGGAAGCAAGCGCCACACGTGCTGCATGATGCGTCTGCCTGAAGGCGCATATGGAGCGGTGTACAATAAATAAGCTAAATTAATATATTAATCATATATAATGCAAATTGACTGGATCGAACATAAACTCGATGGAATGTAATGTGTTAACCGATCCTTCAACTTTAGAGATGAAGGTCCTGGCAATCTGACGCTCGGCGTTGATCTGTGGCAGCCGACCAGGAAGACCGCGGTTCAACCGTCGAAGAAGTCTATTGGGTAAATACTTTTTAGTTCTTAATTTTGCCCCTCTTCAAAATACTCTTCCCCTTTTCTTTTTCAGCCCACTGCTCTTCAAAGTCTATCTCTACGTCTTCCCCGTTCTCTTTACCTTCGCGATTGCCGCCTTCATCGTCATGGTCGTTGTCTTCGTGAACGATCGCTATGGCTAAAAGGGGTAATATCGATCAATAATCGTTCTAAGGAAATGTTAAATCTATTTTAGTGCATCTATTTTTGTTAATTATAAATTATAAAGCAAAAACAACCTTTTGTTTTGATTTCAGTCTCGTTTCGCAACGGCCAACCCTGTCTGGCGCCAACAAGACCAGCGTCCAGTTCTTGCCCTGGCCACCATCCCTCCTTCCTTCCCCCCCCCCCCGAATTATTTGAATAAAAAAAAGTTGAGTAAAAGACGGCCATCTTTTACGTTCACAATTATAAGGGGACAAAAATTGGAGAAATGAAGAAATCGAGAAAGACAAAGAGTTAAAAGAAACTAAACTTGACTTGAACGAGAAATAGATTCCAATATTTTAATACGATCATTCAATCCATAGAAGCGCTCTTTTTTTAACTGGAATTTTTTTTGTCATGGGAATTGATGTCAGTTCGAGCGGCGATCCCTATGTGTGATAAAAAGATGTTTTTTTTCCATATACGAATTACATATTTGTACAATACCTTAAACTATTACATAGTAATTCCATCGCATTTCATTCCCTGAGACCGGTAATTTTGATATAATTTTTATTACTTTCCTTCTTCTTTTTGTTTAAATCTACTATTAACACTTTTTAAATCATACATATATATCGCATATTTGTACCTATAACAATGATACGCGTGAAATGCGCATTGAACAATAATGTTTAATAAACATAATAAAATAACAATTCATATTTACTTCTTCGTCTATATTATTATTTCCTGCAGAATTTAACCTTAAACTTTTCATTCGAGAAAGCGGGTAAGGCGTGAAAACGTCACCACAAGGGAATAGAGAATGAATGACGAGAGGAGACAATGTGAGAAATGTTAAGAAAAAAGAAAACGTCATTGATGGAAAGAAAGGAAGATGGTCAGGGGTATTAATGAGAAGGGCGAAGAGTGGTGGAGTTTAAGGCGAAATGGTATACAAGAGGGAGGAGGTGTGGGCGAGAGAGAAAGAGAGAGAGAGAGAGAAATTCATTTAGGCTGCAAATAGATATGATGGGGGTCGGATACGCGACGAATATGAAAGTGAGATAGAGGCGAGATGTGAGTGAAGGCAGGCTTGAGAAAGAAAGAAGGTTAGAGAAAGAGTGATTGAAAGCTAGAGAAAGAGAGAAGGTTTGAGAAAGAGTGATTGAAGGTTAGAGAAAGAGAGAAGGTTAGATGGAAGTTAGAGACAGGGGCGAGTGAAGGTTAGAGAAAGAGAGGAGAATAAAAGCGGATGAGTAGGGGAGCGAAGAGATCCGCTTTCGGCTGCATTCACTGTGTCTGCATGTATGTACATACATACATACATGCGAAATCGGAGCTCAATCGATCTTGCTCGTGTGTTCTTGATGAAAGTGTTCCTTTTTGTCCGCCTCCTTCCCTTGTTATCAAAGTTTTTTCTCTCATGTTAATATAAATAAGATTTGAATTAGTAATCCTTATATAGTAAACTTATATATAGTAAACTTTCATGTTTTCTGTGCGAGAACACACGGGGAGGAATGCAACTGGGAACGAGCTGAAAATACATAATCCTATTGAAAACACTTACTACTACTGTGGCAGAAGGAATATTATTGCCATTATTATTATTCTCTGCATATATGTATTTGGAACGTTTTTAATTTCACCATCAGTCTCCATGGAAGTGTCTTTCATGGATATAAATTAAATTTATGGTTGCAGCGAGCCGAGTGTATTTTAAGGATTATCTACAAAAAAAATTGGACACATATTTCAAACGTTCATAGTTTAATGCAATTTCGTCGAGAATTAACGAGAATTATTGGCGTACATGATTAATTTTTTTATCAGCGCACTTGTTTCTATATGCATGCATTCGCTGATCGTTATTGCTCTTTATACTTTCTTACTATTCAGTCATGTGTTTGAGATGTATGTATCTATTCTTACGTTTTTTACTCTCTTCCTTTCTATCATTCTCTTTCTCTCCCTTTATCTCTCTCTCTCTTTATTTCTCTCTCTTTCTCTCTATCTCCCTCTCTTTGTATGTCGTTCCTATTTCTTTTTCTGCCTATTCTCCTTCATCTCCCTTGAGAGGTGTATCAGAAACGCCACATCTACGGTCTTGCTGCATTCCATGCCAAATCAACCAAACTCCGCCGTGCTTTCCGTAAGCTTGAACGTTCTAAGGAAAAGAAAATGACTCTCTCGCGAAATCCTAAAAAATTCTTTTCTTTCATAAACAGCCGTCTCAAAGAGAAACCTAGTATCCCTTCTCTTATCACAACTACTGGCGCAACAATTTCTAGCAGTGATGCAAAAACCGAGCTCTTTGCAAGCCAATTTGCCAACTCTTTTAAAAATGTCCCTTCTTCGCCGCCTCCTCTCTTTCCATCACGCACTACTGCCACTCTAGACTATCTCGATCTTTCCGCAGCTCGCATCTCTTCCTTTCTTCGAAAGCTCCCGTTCAGGAACTCTACCAATCCTGACCGTATACCTTATGCATTTCTTAAAGGCACCGCAGACGCGATGGCCATTCCATTGTCGATTATCTTTAACAAGGCACTTATCTATGGTTCCTGCCCCAGTGCATGGAAGACTGCTCTTATTCGCCCTCTATTTAAAAAGAAAGGCAACCCCAGTGACTCCAACAATTACCGACCGATTTCTCTGACCTCAGCAATTTCTAAAGTATTTGAAAAGATAATTTGTGAAGACATTACCTCCCATCTTAAATCAAACCGTCTTTTATCATCCTTCCAACATGGCTTCCGTGCTAAGCGATCGTGTAGCTCTGCGCTCTTTGTCTCACTTTTCGACTGGTACAAAGCAGTCAACTTATCATCATTTGTCTCTGTAGTATTCATTGATCTGACTAAGGCTTTCGATAGTGTTCCTATTAGTTTTCTACTACATAAACTTGCAGCTTACGGAATATCCGGCTGCCTTCTTCGGTTCATTGGCTCTTTTCTTTCTGGCCGTTCTCTTCAAGTTACTATCGAAGATTCTAGATCCACATTTTATCCTGTGCTCTCAGGTGTACCTCAGGGGTCCGTCATAGCTGCACTACTTTTCCTCATCTACATAAATGATCTACCAGATTGTCTGCCCCCTGGCGCCTCGTGCACTCTCTATGCTGATGATGCGAAATTGTATACTATTAATGATAGAACCCTCCTCCAAATTGCGCTTGACAACATACAAGACTGGACTAACCGCTGGGACCTCAAAATATCGGTTAGCAAGACTCAGTTTATGAGCATAGGTCAAAATCACCCTACTTTCTGTCCTCTTCTAAATGGCCAGCCACTCTCCATTGCCCACCACTTCTGTGATCTCGGTGTTACCATCTCTAATGACCTTTCTTTTACTGAACATATCAGAATCATTTGCAATAAAGCGCGCGCTCAAGCTCTTCTGATTCTGCGGAACTTCCGCTCCCATAATCCGGCCCTACTTATGCGTCTCTTCACTATTTATGTACGGCCCATCCTTGAATATGCTAGTGAAATTTGGAACCCTCATAAGGAACTTTCTGCCTCCTCGCACAACCACTTAGAAAATATCCAACGTTTATTTACGCGTCTCGTCTTTAGAAGAATTGGCAAACAGCTTTCTTACTCGGCCCGTCTCTCTACTCTCTCTTGTCACACTCTCGCATCCCGAAGACATTTTATAGATCTTATGTTTACATATAAAATATTTGCAAACCTCATCGAAATAGACCCCAGGCAACTCTTTAGTCTTCTCCCTAATACAGTCACTAGAGGCCATCGGTTTAAGATTACTCATTTCCTATGTAGAAATAAAAGCTTCAAGTATTTTTTGTCGAATAGAGTAGTTAATGATTGGAATAAACTGCCTAATGAGATATTTATCAGTGCATCTCTAGCTCGCTCATTTATATCTTCCATAAGCCTCTCACACTTGCTTAAATAGTATTGGTCCCCACAGCCTCTTCGTTTTAGTTTTAGTTTTCCCTCTTAAAGTTCATTTGTTGATTTAACTGTTTTGTTTTCCTTTAATGTAGGCATGCCTCGAAGCAGCCAATTACGTCAGCTATTGAAATCTATATACTTACATATTAATTAATCTCATATCTATATTCTCATGTCCTCATTCTTTAAAAATGCTGATAAACCTGAATGAGAGGTCTTTTGCACCATCTTCCGGGGGAAGGAGAGGAGTGGTTGCGTACACATCAGCTGTAGCACCACAATGGAACGAACCGGTCCATGACTCTCTCTCTTTTCTCTCGTTCTCTCCCCCTCTCTCCCTATCTCACACTCACACACTCTCTCTCACTCCCTCTCACTCTCTTTCTCTCTATCTCTTTCGCTTTCTCTCCCAGTCACCCTTCCTCATCACATCCTCGTCCCTCTGCTCTCTTTCACTTTGTCCTTTTCCTTTTCTGCTTGTTCATATGTTTCTGGTTGTTGCCTTCTTCCTCCCTGTCTCTTTTCTTCTTCGTTTTTCGCACTCTTTTTCTCTATCTTTCACTCTCTCCCTCTCTCTCCCTCTCTCTCCCTTTCTCTCTTATCTCTCTCTTCTCTCGCTCTCTCTTCTCTCTCTCTTTCGTCTCTCTCTCTCACTCTCTCTCTCTTTAATCCCCTTGCCTCAGGCGATCTCTGAATTTCCTGTCTTCCCTATGTTTCACCTCGTCGAACACATTGGGGTAGCGACCGTCACTTTCTGTCAAACGTATACTTTCCGAAGGTAGAGTGAGAGAGAGAGCGGACGTGAGAGAGAGATAGAGAAAGAGAAAGAGAGAGAGAGAGAGAGAGAGAGAGAGAGAGAAAGAGAGAGAGAGAGAAAGATAGAGAGAGAAAGATAGAGAGAACACGAGATATAGAGAGAAAAAACGAAAGCGTTACTTTTCCTTGTTCTAACTAAACACACTTTGTATTTATTTATTTTTCATTTTCTGTATTTCGTTTCCATTTGCAAAGGAATTCAAAAGGAAACCGGCAGAAGGTTTCGTGTTTATAGAAAATAAATAAACATTGAGAGCTTACGTTGCTTCCTGCATTGCATCTATTCATTTATTATTCATTTATCTTACCAAAACATCTTTTCTTTCTTTCTTTCTTTGCTTTTGCTCTCTCTCTCTCTCTCTCTTTCAGAACTCTCTAAACTCTCTTCACTCAACTCCCCTCTGATCACTGTGTCATGCATCCGTTTTTCATTCTCAATCCTTTGCATGTTTCTTCACGGTATTCCTTACATTAGCAGATTTTTTCTTCCTTTTTTAGCCTTCTCTAAGATCATAAGTCCTTCAAATGAAATACGTCTTTCGACGAGTCGCAGTTTTTGATCTTTCCCTGAATTGTGACTTTCCCTTGCCGCCTATACAGTACAATCTAATATATTAATTAACACGATAGAGAGCAATGATGTACATAAAATTTTAAGTATAAGTATGTTGTAAATGTATATAATTTATGTCTCAAAGTTTTCTACGTCAACTAGTTAAACAAGCTTTTTCGTGTTATCTCTCTCTCTCTCTCTCATTTTCAGCTCTACTATCCGTTCTCGCATTCAGTCGGTCGCCACGCACTCTGTATTCCTGTCACACTCTCTTTCTTTCTCTCCATCCCTCTCTCAGTCTCTCTCTCTCTCTCTCTCTCTCTCTCTCTCTTCTTCATCATCACTTTCTCATTTCCTTTCAGTCACGAAGCAGCAAAAAAAATTCTGGCCAACGCATACAAGCAAGAAGCAATCAGTTCTCCGCCGCATAACTCGTGTTTGATCAGGCCTGGTCCCCCCCCCCCCCCCGGCCTCTGGTTCTTATTTGTTTCACCCTGTATTCCTCGTATCATTGCAAGCGCTTTAATCATGTATGGTCGACATATTTTTTCGTGATTTCCTTTTTTGAACAGTATTTTTAATGATGCCATGTTGAAACTATTATAATTTTAGTTATATAATAAATAAATAAGTAAATAAAGAAATAAATAAATAAAATCTCAATTTTTGATGTCTTCTCCCGTAATGGATCATTCGATGCACGATCATGACCACGGTGGCCACGCCCACCCGTCCACTCCTGACATGTCGATGGCCGAGCAGCACAGTGGCCATGACCATGGCGGCGGCGCCATGATGGGTGGCCACGCGATGGCCTTCCACTTTGGCGTACGCGAACTGGTGCTCTTCGACTTTTGGCAGACAGCCTCGCCGACGGGTAAAAGGGGGGGGGGAGTGGCCTCTTTTTCGTTTTTTTTTGCTTAAATAATATTTTATTTTATTAAAAAATTTTCGTTGATAAATTACGTACATACATACATGTTGAATAGTAGAGGATTAAGGAATTAAGCGAGTAAGACTCAAACATTACATGCTATGGGGAATTTTTTTATTTACTGGAGAAACGTATTAGCCTTTAAATGCTCCTATTTCTGAAGAATTTCTTTTCGGTAGCTTTGATTTTGACCAAAATAAAGCAACTCAAGTCCTTTAACAAGTCCTGTTATACTGTTTTATTTTTACTTTGAGCAGCTTTTCTCTTAGATTACAGAAACAATCATAAAGATTTCTATAAATTGTTACTTTTAAAATTCATTTATTACAACGAGATTTTTTGCAACTATACAGGAAGGGCAACATGTTTTACACCATATTCGTTCAGAAAATATATATATATATATATATATATATATATATATATATATATATATATATATATATATATATATATATATATATATATATATATACATTTCTCAATCGATAGTGCGCTATGTCTGATTATAATTGAATGAAATAATTTCCTTATGTGCTCGCTTCAAAAATTTCTTGAGGGCTAATAAAATCGTTGCCTATATCGGTGAAGTCCCCAAGTTTATGCCAATTCGACCTTTCCTTGCTTGCGCTTCCGAGAAGAATTAGAGATGCTCACTTGCTTCCTATTTTTTGAAGCACTTTTGTAGCAACCTGAATGAAAACATAAATAATTAACTAATTAATACGAACTATTAAAAAATCTATTTCACCAAAAGCAGCGCCACTCACCTTTTGCGAGGTCCTGAACGCATTACTTTGTTTTCTTACAATCTTCATTTCCTGAAATAAAGGTCAAATTACTTCGATTAATGAAATACAATGCAGAAATGTTAGCAAAAAAATTACAAATATGCTTTCTATTGTAGTAACGTCGTATCGTGTGGCTTCTCTTGTTGGTAGGCTGTGACTGACGAGGGGACAATTACCAATGCTCGTTACACTTACGATATACTAAATGGGGAGGGGAACATGGGGAGCAAGGAGGAAGTGACAGCCGCCCTCTCTCGGTGGCGCTCTCGACTCGACTGTCCCGTTCCACTTCCACTTCTCCTTTTCCCTCTTCACTTTTTGGCAGCTCCAGTCGGGGGCGGAGCCTTCCTTGGTGGCTCCGCTGTGACATGCTACCACTAAACATGAGTGGTCTCTCACTCTTTAATGTGGGGCACAACATGAACAGTTAACAATTTTATTATGTAGTAACACAGTGACAGTTATTATAGCCGGTTTCCTACGGCGTACGCGCATCTTGCGACGAGGTCGCCGTATTTGTCTTGCCGGCAGTCGCACCGGCATGCGTGGTGCTCCACTTCCAGGATGTCGTGGTGTTGTTTCCGTAGTGCTTCTTCTTTTTCTTCTAGCTCTTCTCTTAGGCGGCGGACTTCGGCCCCCAGATATTCTATTGTTTCCACTTCGCTGTGGTCCTTCAGGGTCACGGTTGCGGCGTCGCGAGTGAGGAGCTCGAACTCCTCCTCGTCGTGGGTAGCGGTCGAGAAGGTGGACATTTTGTGACCTCCGTTGCCGTTGGCGTCGCTTGTGGCGTTTAAATCCTTGGCGCTCGCAGCGTTGCTGCTTCGAAGGCTGCCGTGTTGTGCCCTTTGGCGGGAGGAGCGATGTGCGCGTTTTGTAAGGGAACGACGAGAGAGTGGAGCTATCGAGTGCGCAGCAGCGCATCGACGAAGGATGTGAGCTGAGCGGTGAGCGGCTGAGGAGAAGCGAACGGCTGGAGATGGAGAGTTGGCGAGTATTCTTGTTCGTGTCGTCGGTGGAAAGCGCGGATGTTGTCCTTGTGTCATGTCGAGACTGGTGGCCCGGACGCGCGCGTTTCCACGACGACCTTGCTTCCGCTTGCTTCCGGCCGTACTCACAACTCGGACGGGTGGTAGCTGCTGATCGTTGTGCCTCTATATAAACAGTGTCTAATTTATGTTCAAATAAATAAAGAATTTAAATTTAAAAGCTGATAGCTAATTTATATACTCATGATCTATGCTCATACAAATTAGCTATCAGAAAGAGGAATGAAGAAGGAAAAGAAACTGACCGTATTTCCTCCTTTTCTTCGGATGCGAACTACTGCCAAAGCGAGCGCATTCGTACACTGTTTTAAGCAGCGCAAGATGGAATGCGCATTCAACTGACCTGAGCAAAAGAAAGCGGCTCTCTCTATCTCTCTCCCCGCTCTGCTCTCGCTCTCGCTCGCTCTCTCTCTCTCTCTCTCTCTCTGCCTCATCATCAAAACCTGAGGACAGGTTTTGATGATGAGGCAGAGCAGAGAGGGGAGAGAGCAGAGAGAGAAAGAGAGAGAGAGAGTCAATTCCTTATCGATTTAGATGAAAATGCGATATCTCTTAACCTCACTCATTAAAAAAGAGAGCTTGCCCGAACTTGGATAAGCTTTCTTTAATTTGATACATTGTTTTTTGCGTCGTCATACTTCTATTATTGACTTTGAATACATTTCATTTGGGGCTTACGGAGAAGCTCTCTTAAATGAGAAATGAACAAATAAATTAGATGAGTAATTAGTAAGACAATGAGCATGAAGCCAGGAAGATACAATGTTAAGAAAAATAAATAAAAGAAATAAAATTCAAAAATTCAAAATTCCCGCCAATCTTTCTTTCTCTTCAGGAATTCTCATCAGCTGCATCGCCATTGTCGCTGCGTGCTTTGCTCTTGAGCTGACGAGGTGGACGCGAGCGAAGAGGCAGGCTGCGGCGAGTGAAGCGGAAGCGGAGGGAGGGCAGAGGTCAGTGGAAATTGGATGGAGAGAGAGAGAGACTGTGAGAGAGAGAGAAAGAGAAAGAGAGAGAGAGAGTGAAAGAGAGAGAGAGAGGAAGAAAGAGAGACAGCGAGTGAGTGAGACAGCGAGCGAGAGAGACTGAAAGGGAGAGAGAGAGTGAAAGAGACAGACAGAGAAAGCAAGAGAGAAGGAAATTAATTAAAAGAAAATCCTTGCCAAATAGGATTTCAAACGAATTAAATTAATAGATAATCGTTAATTAATAAATATAATTAATTAATTAATTAATTTAAAAAAAAACAATGTAAGCAGATAATAATTGACCAAAAATAATTAGACTAAAAAGAAACAATCTTCCACAGCCGCCTCGCCGCCCTCGCGACCGACGCCGCCCTCCATGGCTGCCAGCTGCTGCTCGGCTACTCGCTCATGCTCGTCTTCATGACATTCAATGTCGCACTCTGCGCAGGCGTCATTCTTGGCGAGGTTTTTCTAACATTTAAGAACTTTATTCTTGTAACAAAATAAGTTTTGAACTTTTATCTAAATTCATCTTTATTTTCTTTTAATAAAAAAAATTATTTTCTCACTATACCTCTCTCTTTCTCTCTTCTCAACCCTATTCTCTGTCCATCTTCCATTCGCTGTCTATTACTCTCATTCTACCTCTCTCCTTCTCTCAGTTTCTCCCTCTTCCTCACAGCTTCTCTCGCTCTTCTATCTCTCACCTTCTCCCCCCCCCTCCTCTCTGTCTCCCACTCTCGAATTCTCAATTCCTTGAGGTACTCGCTCATCTCGTCTTCAGTCTTCTCTTGCCCTCCAAGCATTCTGCAACGGTGCAGGGGTCGTCTGGGGGATGCAGCTGAGGAAGATACCGTATCCGTATCTGAGAGAAATGGTAATAGCACTAAAACTCTTCCACCTCCCTATGGACCTGAAAATGGATGTGGAGGATTCGTTCATGGTAAACTTTATGCATGTACTGTATGTACATATGATCTTAAACACAGTCGTACAAAAAAACATATCTTTACATAATTGTTTGCATACATTTCACGTTCTGCCAAAATGCCTATTTCAATTTGATGTATGTACAGATAAAGTGGATGATCTTAAATGACCATTTACACAGCTTATAATCAGAACAACAATCGCTTCGGTTTTTGGCAGCGAGCAATGCACTTGTAAAAGAAGAAAAATAAATTGCTTCAGTTCCTTGCTTGATAGATTGCTTTCACTGTGTAATAAGATCGGGTGGTCACAGAAAAGTCAGCTGTCAGAAATGAGCACAATTTATCCTCCTACTCTTGTAGTTCTCACTAAAGGATAACTGCAAGCAAATAAACTTCTCTGTAAGTGAATTGATAAACAAAATGTATTAATCGAGCAGAAGAAGGTTACTTCCTTCTTGCCAGAAATTAGCGTATAAGAAAGGCCAAGGAATTTTATCCTCGTTATTTCCTTCAATTTTAAGAATTTTTTTACTCCTATTTTTTTTGTGAGATATATTTTATGGTCTTCATTGCATTAATTAAGGCCTGTCGCTATCTTGAATTACATCTCCAGCTGTTTGTTTTCTTTTTCCGGTAGACCAGCTTAATGATAGCGGAGAGGAGGAGGAGTCGGAGGTCGATGAACCAGTGAACACACAAGTGGAAGAGAATGCAGACGTTGACCACGGCATTCAGTCTCATTTTGTGCCCCGAATCATAAATGAGAAGAAATGAGAAACAGAAAATTGGGATGTATCACAAGGCACGTTTGCAAAATTATGAAGCAGGTGAATTGTGCACGAAATAAAATAAAATCTTCTTTCTGCAAATAGAATGAGCTTTTCTGTGCTCTATCCGGCGAGGAGATTCTAAAATCTTGTCTTTTTATGGAGTATTCCTCTGGCTATGGAATATTTTACTGATTATAGAATATTTCACTGACATAAATGACTGAACGATAATCATGGCGGAAAAATTTACCTTCTTGAATAATACATCATATTTATTTATGTACTTACAAAGCCCAGTACTTGCTCTATTTGAACGGTGGTTCACTACACACAGAAAACAATTTTGTAGTTTTGGCCGCGAGCCGAAAAACGCCCAGGACATTTTGTAGTTTTGGCGTTTTCGACCCCCCCAAAACTACAAAATGGGGTACCGCGGACATTTTGTAGTTTTGCGCACCATGACATGCAGCGTGTTTCCTCGTAAACAAAAGCATCTTTCAATATATTTACCTCAATATCTTTTGCGTTGTTGGTTTCTTTGGGTTTCTTTTCATTTCCCTCTATCGCTATCTCTCTCTCTCTTTCTCTCTATCTATCTCCCTCTTTATTCTAATAGCTGCGAAACGGTAGAAAATATCGATTTGCAGTTTAATATAATGAAAAATAAGCAAAACATGAGAAAGAGAGACACGGAGGGGGACAGAGAGAGAGAGACATAGAGACAACACAGACATAGAGAGGTGAGAGAGATAGAGAGAGAGAGAGATAAAGAGAGAGAAAGATAGAGTGAGACAAAGTGTTATCGAACTTTGAAAAGTTACCATTGTTCCGTTTTTTAACCAGTCCGTTCAATCAAAATTTCGAACTCTAGTTCAACGGCGCAGAAATGTGGTCAGACATACAACTTTCGAACAATATTTTCTATTGTAATAGGTTGCTGTTTGCATTTGCTTTTTATGTTCATATCAATGTTTCTTTTGGATATTTTATTTTTGAGAAGAGAACATTCGCTTTTAGGCAGTTTGCCGTCGATGTCGTACCGAGGGAAGCAAGCAGATGAGCAGAGCAAGACTACGTCGGGCACACTTGTTCAAGACGGCCACCGAGCTGTTCTTTGGTTGGTGTTTTTAAGCTTTAGTTTCCATTACTTTTCATTGTCTTATAAGATCTTCTTGTTGAAGAAGGTCGGTAATATTTTTTCAAGAGTAACTGAATAGTACCCTTGCTTTGCTTTAATATTGTTATTTCTTTCAAAAATTAAGGTTTTCTAAGATTCATATGCTATACAATTAAATCTATATGCCATCCCATACAATAATCATCTTTATCTCTGCGACCCGAGGGCATTTTTTCTTCTAATTTTTTTCTCTAACTGTGAACTCATGATTTCCTTCTTGGAAGGCTTATAATAAGCGTGAATATTGTATCATGATTTCTTTCTTGGAAGGCTTATAATAAGCGTGAATATTGTCCAGGTGACGAGTGTGAGGAGGTCGGGCCGGATAGTACGTCAGGCATTTCTGGAAAGAGGCTGAGCGCTGCGAAGGCGCGGAAGCCTGTCGATGACCATGCGATGTTATTCCAGCAGCCCGTAATAGAACCACCTTTTACTTTAGGGTTGGGCAATAAACGAGTTCTTTTTTTGAATTATATTAAATACAAAGATTGCAAAATCGTGAAAGACCGAGAGAGAACAGTGTTGATTCAGCTCGTCAACGAAGCAGCTAACAGACGCGCAGAAGCAATCGGTTGACGACGTCTTCCGCGAGTTGATTGGCTTGGATGCCTTGGAGGAGCCCTCGACACAGCCGTCGACGGCGAGTGCTTCAGCCGACGTCAATAAAGACAAAAAGTTTGTTAATTCATGTAATAATACCCTTTTTGCTAGTGCTTTTAACCTTTCTTGGCATAGAAGGAAACTTTTGAAGGAATGAACTTTTTGCTTACTTTTCTTGTAATGAATCTTAAATGAAGTTTGAATCATGAAGACTTCTCTTGCTTGATAGGCTCGTTACTGTATTTTTTTCACTAAAGATACAGTAACCTGTCTTTGCCTATCTTGTGAATATAATCATTGTTTTTTCGCTTGTAGAAGTAACATGTACATTGAATTCAGTCTCCTGATTGTAGGAATTTATTTTGTTATTTGAAGAATTTGCTTGCTCCAAATGTTGTTAGAATTGTTTTGACTGTTATTTGAGATGCGTTTGATAATGAAGCGTTGAGGGTTGTTCTTACACTTACAAGTTTGCGCACAAGAGCGAGGAACACGGCCAACTCCTGACATTCACTTATAAAGAGAAGGAGAGAGAGAATAGAGAGAGAGAGAGAGAGAAGGAGAGAGGGAGCGAAACACCGAGAGACAGAGAGAGAGAGACCATATTGATTGATAATTGAGCGCAGAAACGAGACTGTTTCAGAGATTTGTGAGTATGTGTGTTTCTTTTGCTGGGAACTCTATAAAGAGACCTAAAGGTCACTCTCTCTCTGTGTCATTAGATTCTACATAGAAAGGCGGTTCTAATGAGGTACAGAGAGATGCGAATAAGTAACATTGAGCGGTTTGATTACACGCACAAAAGCGAGGGATCCAACTTTTGCTACACGGCCAACTCCTGACATCACGAACAGTGTTCACTTATCAAGAGAAAGATAGTTCTTTCTGTCTTTCTTTCATTCTTTCTTTCCCTCTCTCTCTCTCTCTCTCTCTCTCTCTCTCTTTCTCTGTCTATCTGTCTTTCTGCTTGTCTGTCTTTCTGTCTGTCTTTCTGTCTGTCTGTGCCTGTCTTTCTCTCTCTCTCTATCCGCAGCGAGCAAGATAAGGGTGGGGGGTGCATGTATACTCGCAATGTATGTACAGACAAACAACTCAAAAACAAAACTTGAGAGATGAGAGAGAGACATGAGAGAGGAATGAAGCAAATCGCTGCGCATATGTCTCATTCCCACCCCCCCCCCCTCCCTATCACTAGGTTATCCAATGCAGAAAGCTTCATGGGTGGGTTGGTGGCCTGGTGGTTAACGTGGGAAAATTGCGCGCGGTGGGTGGTGGTTCGGGTCCGGTCGGGTACAAAATGTCTTTCTCTCTCTCTCTCTCTCTGTCTACTTCCAGGTACCAGCAACGGCGACGACTCTACCATCATCACTACAGTCACAGGTTAGCTAAATTATCGCTTTTTGCGATCTTTAATGAAATTTTATTCTATTTAGATAGACAGAGAGAGAAATAAGAAGAAAAAGATATAAAAAATTTCAGAAACTCTGGAATGCCGTATAAAAGTAATTTTAAAGGGGCTTTAAAATACAAGTACAGTGGGGAAAAAGGTATTGTTGGGTAGAGAAAAGCTGAGAGAAAAAAGATATATAGAGAGATAGGCAGTTTTATCAAGAGGGAAAGAGAAAAAAACTAAACAGAGCTAAAAACAGCAGCTGAATGGGGCGCTTCCGGCCCAACTCGCTCATTTTACAAAATGTACCTCGGAGGGTACAGAATGCCCGCGCCGTTTTCACAAAATATTCTGCGTGTTAGAATTCTCATAATATATTTGTACCTCATTTTGTTAAATACAACCAAATTATTTTCTGTGTGTAATCAGAACTGCAAACTATAACAAAGTATAGATGCCATTTTGAGCAGCTGATTTTTCAATGATCTCTTGATTTTGACGAAAGGAAGAAAGCTCTATAATTTATAAGAAATTCCCCGACAAATAGAAGGATTGAACTAGACTCGGTGGGAGGCTAGGAAACATTTAGAAGAAGAAAAAATCGGAGGCTAATTTAATCGTTGCGACTCCGGAAACATACATATGCTTTTTGCATTCGAGAGCACTAAGACACCTCGTTTTCCTTGGATACTACCCTTGTAATCATCCATGTGCGTATGTATGTTCAGGTATCACGCGTCCGGTTAGATAGAAGCTGGATGCCATTCACGTGAATAGTCAAGAATCACGCGACGATGGGTGAGTCTGTAACACTTTTCCTTTTTTTCTTTTTAATATTTAATTTGATTTAAATAAGGTATGAAAGCGAGTTGTTCATATAATTCTTATAAGAACCATCAATTAAGGAGTTATTAAATACAAAAAAAAAGAATAAAAAGAGATATATACCATAGGAATATTCACGGACAACTTTATCGCTTGGTCCGCGAGCGCTCGGCGAGAAGGGCTGCCCAACAACGAACTCAGCGAAACCTTTCGGCCAGTTGCTTCTAATTTGTCGCCACTTTCAATCTCTTTTTTTTAAGATTCCAATAATTTAATTTCAATATATTTTTTTCAATTCTGAATAATATTAAAAAAAAATTTTTTTTTTTGGAAAGATGAGTCCAAACTTGTGTGTTTTTTTTTCTTTCCATAGATATTCTCGCTGTTTCACCTCAACTTATAATTTTTTTTAAACTTATTGTTGTAATTGTGAAAAGATAAATGAAATAGACTAGTTACAAGTTACACGTTTTTTCCGCAATAAGGGACCGGGACCGGGACTGCTGGTGATTAAAGGGCAAGTTCAAAGGCATTGGCATTGATGACTGCATTTTCATGAAATGAAAAATACTAGACTATTGATTGCCTTCCAGACTAGCGCACTTCTTCGTTGGAACACTCGCGAGCTGTGTCGATATTCTAGCGCTCGTAATCGTCACGTTTCGCACGGGAAAAGCTGGCGAAGACTACAAAAAGTATTTGCTGACATTACTTGTACGTACAATATTTGTTAATATTTTGTTTCGTTGTTACATAAATTTATTTATATATTCTTATACATTTACTTATTTATTTAGATATATCCTCCATTTTTAAGGGAATCAATCTGGTCAACGACGTCACGATCAACTTTCTCATTGTTCCCGTCTTCTTCACTCCGCTCGTCTGCATCTACACTGACGGATTGCTCAGGCACCTCTTCAACGCTTCGTCACACTTTCAAGTTGTTAGTACTCGAAATTATATGCTGATTCTAAGATCGAGGAGGTTTCCGGGCAAC
This sequence comes from Allodiplogaster sudhausi, assembly GCA_945643635.1. Lineage (NCBI taxonomy): Eukaryota > Metazoa > Nematoda > Chromadorea > Rhabditida > Diplogasteridae > Allodiplogaster > Allodiplogaster sudhausi. Next base: position 6,022,380 of record CALZFC010000248.1, read on the forward strand.
TTGTTATGCGTTTACACTTAAAATGGAAATAATAAGTAGGTTTAAAAAAAGCTCCTTAAATAAAGCAAAGAATGAATAGATCTTCTTCTAAGCTTGCCGTCCTCTGTCTGACAACGTTAACACTTCCACCATTAGCTTGCTGCTTCGTCTATCGACTTCAGGTTATTTGTTGTTCTATTAAATGTAAGATTAATACATGATACCCGCGAAATAGCCGTCAGAGAAATACGAATGTCAACACTTAGGGGCTGTTAATTTAGCTCTCTTTTGCTTTAACAGCATCTAATCTTCAAATAGGAAACTACCATATTCAGAGAAAAGCATCTTCATACTCTTTCATATGGAAATAAAGCTATGATAATGGTAAACTCGGCGATTCTAGGTTGTTGTCGATCCTGGTGCACTTTTGAAATTCCGTACATGGACGCTGCGTGTCATGTTCGTTCTCTTCTATGCAACCGTGCCTTCGCCGGTGATTATGTTGGGCAGCGGCATTCTTAATGACGAGCAGCTCAACGAATTCCTCAGCCGGGTATTCAAGCATTTACACAACATATTTATCACCAATTTTGAATAATTCAGGAAAAAAATCTATAGCATTCTGTAGCATTCTGTAAATATATTTATATTTTTTAACAGTTTTTTAACGAGTCCGACCTGAACCTTCTACCAAGCATAACGTGCCTCGAGACGGAATCTGGTATGATGCTGCTGGGTTCGTGGCAGAAAAAAATTTTATTACAGAGAGAAAGAGAGAGAAAGAGAGAGAGAGAGAGAGAGATAGAAAGAGAAGAAGAACAAAATAAAACTCTATTTGAATACAGTTTATTTACTTTTCTCTATTTTCTTAGAGAACTATACTATATGTAGTTTACAACGAGATTAATAGTTTGATATGACCGATTTAAGTGAACGAAGTAGCCTGGGGCATCTTTCTGATGCTCGCGATGCTCTCCATAACTCTCCTCATCTTCCACAGCATTGCCAAGCAGGCGCCCGCGAGAATGAGCGCCAAGACAAAGTCGTACCACAGGCAGATGACCGTCGTGCTCGTCTCCCAGGTCTTACTTTGAGGGAGCCCATAAACTCACGTTTGAATTCGCGCCTTTTTGCCTGAAACAATTCGTGTGATTTAGAGAGTTGCGACTACAATTAAAAATATATTACGGCTTAGCTGCTTGCTCCTTTAAGATATTACTTAATTTAAAAGGCGACTTTGGAATGAAGTCAATATTTAAAAAAAAAAGTGAAATTATTTTAACACTGTAAGAAAATCAGTCTACTTTAAAAAGGTATCAAATAATCATGTTACTTTTTTTTCAAAAAATTCTCTTTTTCAGACCGCTGTCCCGATGATTCTGGTGGGTGCGCCAGTGGTAACCGCGTGCACGCTCATGTTCGTGCACCAGCAGAATGACGGTGTCGTCGTTGAATTGTTTAATGGCCTTTTTATTTATTCGAAGATATATTGACTCTACTCCAATCAATATTTGTTTAATGTTCGCTGCTAAAAGGAGCACTAAACACAACTGTAATATGTAAGAAATGCCCCATTCCGCACGCTTCTTTCCCTCTTCCCCTCTCAATAAGAGCGTCTAGTTAGTAGAAATATATGTGAATTTTCCTGACAGTTTTAGTCGCGATACATCAAATGACATGTTCTATCGCCCTAGTGTCTGGCAAAAAGATACGAATTCAAATGTGATTATTGGCCCTCATTTATTATGCAAAGATATGATCAGTCATGATAAAGAGTGTTAAAATGACTCCTACTAATATCGCCTCCGTCCACAGTGCTCGCTCACTGGTGTCTCCTTCTCTTCGGCTCGCATTCTCTCGTGCAGTCGGCGTCTCTCCTCGCGCTCACTCCCTCGTATAGAAAGTGCATTCTTCAAGCGATTCTGCGACTGCGAGTGGTACGCAGCAAAAAAAAATTACTTTAAAATGTTTTTTGTAGGTTTTCCACCATATTTTTTATCTCGAAAAAAAATTGGGTCCTAATTTTGAAAAAAAAACATGCCGTAGTGTTAAGGTTTAAAAAATTTTCTCGTGCTCACCAAAATGAATCTATCGATTTTTTTCAGAATTTGTTAGATTGATTACTTTCTAAAGTAAGATAAATGTATTTTTATTTTTATTTTAGAATCATGATGCACCATCCAATGCCACAGTAAGGACGCAGCAGCAGCCAATTTCTGCGCAGTCCAGTAGAAGACGGACAGTTACGGCACTGGCATAGGAGTGGGAAACCGAGAGAGAGAAGAGAGTGAGAGAGAAAGAGAAGAGAGCCATAGAGGGATAGAAAGAGACATAGAGAAAGAGAGAGCGGAGAGAGAGAATGTGATAAAGTGAAAGATAGAGAGAAAACGATAGTGGGCACATACAGAGGAATACATCATTTCATATCAACTGCTCTAAACCTTTATCAAGAAATGTTGTCCTTTGCGCAAATGTATGTAAATTTTGCTCGACGGAGAAATAAAGTGTGAAAAGGTATATTTTGAAACAGCATTCTAATGACGCGTCTAGCGTCTTTATAGAGCAATGTTTCATTGAACTCGTACCGATGTCATTCTTTGAAAAAGTTATAGAATCTTGCTTGAACAGAATTCTCCATGTCTTTGGGGAACATTCAGTGACTTTATTTCATCAAAAGTTGTCATATCATAATAGATGATGCATCTGAAGAGACTAGTGAAATCTTCATGACTGTGGTTCAAAATGTTCACGAGCGCATCATGAATGTTCTTGATTCCAATTATGACGTCGCAGAGAACACTTTCAATTTCCGATTGATTACCAAATTTATCGCATCTATATAAAAGCACATGGAAGAGGTGGTATGAATGAAGCATCATAGAATGGGGGGGGGAGTGAACGATATCATCCTTGCACACGGAGTTGCATGGCGTCTGAAGGAAGACGGAGGGAGGAGAGTAGTTAAACTGGAATGGGGTCTCTCGACGACCCCTAGGAAGTAGGGGTCCCTTAAAGAGCCCCCCGAAGCGGCTTTGCAGAATCCAATGGAGCGATCGTCGACGACATTTCTTTCGCAGATGGCTGGAAAGAGTACGTCGCAGTCGGCTTCCGTGAAGGTTGCCTTTGCCGGGTCGGCGATAAGGCACGCCTTCGCGTCAGAAAGCGATAAGGCACGCCTTCGCGTCACTCCTTGCTTGCCTGATGCTCTCCGAATTCAAGGTAGTCGTTCTCTACGAGGATGCACTTCTATATCTCTTATCCGCTTACAGAAAGAAAGTAAAATTTTGTCACACCTGCATTGACCCGGTTTCGGCACATTAAGAGAGCCAATCTGAGAGGTTCGAGCAGGCCTCTATACAAGACATGTCGGACACAAAATAATTTTTTTGATTTTTTATTCCTTCTAATGGCTTATGTAGCACCCTATAGAGATCCCAAAAAAATTGTTCCAAAAATTTTTTTCTATTATTTCACCACGGATATGCACCGAAACTCCAAAAAAACTCAAATGAACATAACTTCGTTCGTTGTTGAGATATATTAATTTTGAACTGTTTATTCAATTCCAAATTGAAAGGCGCACAAAAATGGTGTTAATCACTTTTTAAACATATTTCATTAAAGGCCTCATTTTGGCATTTTAATATTTCGAGTGGTGCATTTGGGGCATAACCCCCCCCCCATGTCAAAAAGCAGAATGCACCACGTGAAAGAGCGACCTTTGTTACCCCTATTTAGATGCATTTCATTCAGAAATCCGGTCCCCAATTTTACAACATTTTGACTTGAAGCGCGCGAGTCGGTCAAAATGGCGCATTTTTCGGCCGCCGAGGCACCGCGCAAACGCATTCATCGATCCATAACTGTGCTCAATGTCAATATGACAAAATCGTAAGTATGTCATCTAAGAGCTCTCACGGAGATCTTCAAACGTTACATACATACTTTTATTGAAAAGTTTCAATTTATATGGGAAATTTCGTTCTGTACAATTTGAAGGCTTAAAAAACTACTTTAATAACATGTTCGCCTGTCGAAACATACATCATAAGAAAGAGGATGCAATTTGTTACAAGATGAACCCCTTTAAATGGAATTTCATGCATACGATCATTTGTTATAAATCATAAAAGTAGTGCCAGTAGCGTCGCTGTCATTTTGCCCAAGAATTCACATTTTAGGTTATTCGAATTAGAATATTCCAATCTTTTTTTCTACAGTTTTTCCATAAGACCTTGATATCCTTCTCTGATGACTTATAACAAAAGAACCTATGCATGGAATTCCATTGAAAGGGGTTCATCTTGTAGCAAATTTCATCCTCTTTCTTATGATGTATGCTTCGACAGGCAAAAATGTTTTTAAAGTAGTTTCTTTAAGCCTTCTAATTGTACAGAACGAAATTTCCCATATAAATTGAAACTTTTAAATAAAATTATGTATGTAACATTTTAAGATCTCCGTGAGAGCTTTCAAGTACATAAATAACTATATCTCTTATAGTTGTTGCTTCGCTACTGTTACTCTCTTTCAACCTTCACATGATAAATTTATGACTTACTTTTCGGTGTATTAAGAAAAAAAGAATATCTTGAAAATAAATATAGTGCTTACCCAGCTTGAGCGCGAGTTGGCTGGCCTTGTCGGCAGGGAGATAGAACGAGGTCAGCTGGTACGCCTTGCCCACGGCTGTGAATGGAAATTACTACTTAGGAACGCAAATTTTATGGGCAAAACGGGTGCGTCTGTTCGGGGGCTTAGTATTAAGGGAGATGCTTTATTCAGAGATGAGAGGAAAGTTAAGGGTGGTTTAGGCTTTCCAATGTGAGGGGGTTCCCATTGGCAAAGGCTATGTGATTGAATCCCATGCTGACCCATGATCTGCTCGAGTTCCTTGGCATTCTGCGGCTCGACGACCTTACAGCCCTTCTCGGAGCAAAACTTCTTCGCGCCAAGGAAGGAGACTTGCTCCGAGAAGTCGGCGTAGCTTCTGCTGTTCCAGCTCTGATGTCTCATTGGCTGGAAGGTTTTAAAAATTATCATGAGAAATCAATAAATCAAGGATGCACCTATTTGTGCTTGATCTATAGTCGAAGTGCATGAAAGAGACAAAATGAATAGAAAAAAAAGTTAAATTATGTTGAACCACGAGATAGCCGGTGTCGGATTTGTCGAAGACGATCCAGTTCGTGATCTCATCTCCGGTGTCCGCTTGCGCCTCGCAGACCTCCTTGTAGGGCAAGGACGCCGGGAAGGGCGGAATCACGGCGCATGAAGCTGCAAGGCAGATGTCGAGAGATTTTGTTGCTAATTTATATACTATAAAAGATTCGTATTTTGATTGGTGGTAAGCAAATATTTTCATCTAAAAAAACCTGGAATATTCCACTTTTTGTCATGCCTGATATGACAAGAAAATGTCTTTTGTCGAATATTCTAACATTGGCGAATATTCTAAAAATTGCTAGTTGGAATATTCTAATAAAGGTATTGGAATATTCCATTAAACTTTTGTATGAGAATTCATTTGAAAGGAACACACAAAAGTAAAATAATAAATACATAAAAAATAAGATTAAAATGGCGCGAACCGACGACGACGATAAAGGCGAGAAGTGAGATGGATCGCATGCTTTTGCTTGCTGCTGTTGTATTCGTAGAGATGCCGCCTTTTAAACGGGTTCGACATCGCAGACTTTGTGTGCACAGCTCATTGCTAGGTCGCAAGTCGAGAGTATTGCTCTTCTTTAGCCCGAGAGTAGACCGAGAGTCGAGAACGCGAATTCATTCTTGTTTTGCATTTGGTTCCTAAAATCGGTCTCTCTTTAGAGAGCAGCAAAGAAAAAAAGAAAGAAAGAAAAAATACGCCAGACTTTGAACCGGCTGAACAAGCAGAATCCACGAGGTCGATCTGCCGTGAAGAAGGGATTGAGAGAAGGAGGAACATTCAATCTTGGTCAGAGCTGTATGCTGTGCTGTCGACCCTTGCGAAATAGCACGCGAGAACGAGAGAGTGCTTACCCTCACAATCAGGCAGAAATCGGCAACTCAAACCTGTATTTATTTTATTATTCATTATTTATACTTTGGTGATCGTCCATCTATAAGCATAGCGAAAATCGTCCATCTTCTTCTTCAATGTTCAAGTTTTGGAATGTTAATCTTTATTCTATTTTATCATTGCTTTGTCTACATACTATTTATTGTTGCCTAATATTGTAAACAATAAATACAAAATGATTGCTTATTTTGTGTTTAAATACAATTATAAGAGAAATAAATATAAAATTGTGTGAGTTTAGACGATGGCGAGAATGGATCTTTACAACGATCATTCGCTGTTTCTGCCAGCAATTCCACTCGACATCGCCTGTCGTGAAATCTGCTTGCACAGCCGGTTCCGAAGTCAAGCGGGCGTATTTTTTTTCTTGGCCGCAGACGAGGCCGTCTGTTACCCCATCCTTTTCAGAGATCATTCAGCCTCACGATTAGAAATGAATCACGCAGAGCGCTTGTTGAAATGACAAGAATGGAGCCACTGTAAGTAAACAAACGAGAGAGGGAGAGAATGAAAGATAGAGAGAATGAGAGAGAGATAAAGAAAAAAGAAACGAAAACGAAAGAAATGTGGAGAAAACAGAAAAAAATGAGTAGAAAAAAGAGTACTTAAAGAAACCAAGATGAATAAGAGCTAGCTATTTTAAACACTTACATTGGAATGAGGAGAGCATACAAATCTCGTAATAAATGTCCCAGATGGCTGAGCAGTGGCACACACACAATTTTTAGCGTGGCTTGCGCCCTTCTTCGGTCACGCCTTAACTCACCCCGTTCTGCCGGTCCGTTCTTGCTCTTTTCCTATCCAAGAGCTCTTGCTGCTCGCGTATCTCTCATCTCTCGGATTATGGAGGTGACCAGCGCTAATTTAAGGCTGCTTTCCTTAGTGAAGGTGCACTCACACCCACACTTTGCGGCTAACACTCATCATGTCGAATTTAGGGTTAACCATTTACATGTCTCCTCCTACAATATTTTCAGCTTTACCTATCTTTACATTTATTTTTCATTACAATATTTTATCAATATGATTGCTGACTTTTAAACAGTTTCTGCGAATGAAATGATTAAACAGTTAATTATTTTCTCTGAAACATCGTTTTTGCCAGCTCTAATACGTTACCATCTCTCTCTCTCTCCAAGTCTCCATATCCGTCACACTCCCTCTCGTACTCTTTATCCCTCTGTCTCCCTTTCTCTCTCTCTCGCAATAATAATTCAGACTGACAGTATTACTACTAGTTTGCAGCTGCTGCTCTGCAGGAGCATCCCGTTCAGCCCGCTGACACGCGAACCTCGTCCTTGGCAGTAGGCGGTGCTCTCCAATCTGCACTACCGCCCCGGGATACTCTGACACACGGGTTCCGTCATAACTCTTTCGATGATAATTCTCCCAATTTTAGAATGACAATTCTTGTTATGATTTCACGTAAAGTATTTCATATATTAAATGTGTGGGACACTCGAAGTGTTGTAAAACTATTGTCCACAGTCTTTTACCAGTTCTGCTTTACTCTATATGTTTTGTGCCCCAGGCGACGTACATGAAGAACAAAACTCGAGCACCGCTTTCCTGCTCGAGAACGCCGATACAAAGGCAGAAATCACAGCCAGCTCTCACTGTCATGGTTACGATCTCTGCTGGCATCTGCTGAACAATATGCCGTTGAAATTTATGATAATTTTTATTTGTTGCTATCATATTTTATTACTACACTTTTTCATGAAAGAAAAAAAGAAATTTTTTTTGAATAGTGACAAGATGATATTTCTAACCACTTTTTTCAGAAGGGCCGCAGTGACTACGAGGCAGCGAGTGTTGTCTTCTACTACCGATCCTTAGAATACCTCGATGAAACAGGAGAGCTTCAGGCTCTCCTGACTGGTGCATTCGAATGATTGACACCTTTGATAGCATCTGAAATTTATGATCAACAGAAAGTATGTTATAACCTAGTTTAAACTCAATTCATCATTAAAAGTCATGTGACCTTGACTACCATACATTATTAGACAATGCTGACGTTCGCTTCTGTCTTAAATATTAATGATGCTACGAATCACAAGGAACAATGCTAGGAAATGAAGAAATGTCTCATTTGTCTATGCAATATAGCATTATGGAATTGACTAGATTAATGTAAACAAGAATCACACGTTTGCGTGCCGTGAGATATTTTAGAGCTCAGATCGGCCAGAATGTTTCAGCTGATAGAGCTGATAGAATAGCTGTTTATATTTATTCTATGCTTCCTTATGAGGCTTTTGTGCTTTCTAAACGAGAGTGCTCACTGAAAAATTATGCGACATTTCAAATTGCTGCGATCATTCGCACTTTCATGCGCTCATGCTTTTTTTTTTGGTTTGGAAAAGACAAGCGAGAATGAGAGTGCCTACTCCATGGGTGATCATTTTTCGGTGATCGTCTTCCTTTAATGAATTTATAACACTGAAAAAAGTTTGACTCCTTTAGCTGTCATACCTCTTTGCTGAGATCGTTCGGTGGTGAAAGTGAAGCGGAATGCTTCACCCCCCCCCTTTCACTTTCCTGGCGGAGTTCTCTTCGTTACACTCGCTCAACTCGCTTCTCCTTATCTGCCGCATTCGTTCTGATTGTCCTTTGCGCAAGCGATCTCAGGGAGATGACGCCTGTTCAAACCTGTCTAATTTCCACTTTCACTGGCCGTTTTCATCACTGATAATGAGAGAGATTTCACTATCTTTTCACTCTCTCTCTCTCTCTCCCTTTCTCTCGTTCTCTAATCATTCCATGTCGAATGTTGGAACTCTCATAGCGACATTGGCAGTCATTTCACTTGAAGCAAGCTAGCTCACCATCAGCACGTTTACAAAGCGTTCTGCAAAGTTGAAGGACATTGCTTGTGGAGGTTAGCCTGCTTAGTGTAATCACTTATGGCACGAAGTGGTTTACTCTGCTGACGAGATGGGGGGGGGGAGCTGACGATAAGCCCGGCCCACATAGCCTTCTATTTATATGGAAGTCGAGCCAATGAAATCATTGCTGGATGTCAACCCATTGAATGTTCTTTGAATGACTTGTAATGAATTTGTCATATATTAATTTTGTGTGTTCATTACCTCGGAGACGAGAGAACCCCCGGCCCATTTCGGCCGAACTCATCTTCGAACCGTCGAACCGTCATCATCATCTGCTGCCCGCTTCAGCTCGCCGTTCTCTTCTTCCCGTCAGCGGCCTCCTGTGGACTTTACTTTTGTAATTATTTTTAATAGAGTAAATAATTGGTTTTTTTAAATTTTAACAAAAACAACCTCTCTTTTCATCTTTTTCATCTTTTAATGCTCACAAGGGAATGGTCTTTGCTGCCCCTGAGGTTATCAAGTAAGTTAAATACCTACTTGAAAGATTAAAAAAAAAAAAAAAAAAAAAACGAAAATAAATTCTTGTTTCCCGAAAATCCAGGAAAATATCCTAAAATGTACATTTTCAAGATATGTGCTAGCTTTTTTTCCTAAAATTAATGTATATGTACATGACAGTGGGGCATATAAAACCTAAAACATAAATTTTTGATCATTTTTGGAGCATTATTCACTAAGTCCCTTTTGCTGAAAAATTAACTGTTCTGTATGGAGCCATAGCATGTTTTTGTAAAACCATTTTTGAGTTGTAAGCTACCCAATAATCATTTTCAAGTCATTTCTAACATGAAAATAATAGTTGGCATATAAATTCGCTATAAATTTTCTCAAAAAACATTCATTCTCAAATTTTTGCCTTAAACAGTCAAGGATGCATTATTTCTAATGGTATCTTGTATTATGCAACAGCACTTCGGTGACATTCCTTATAAAACAAAACCCCCCGTTCGGTTTCTCAACTTCTGCGGCTGCAAACGACTGAATTAGGAATTGATAGAAATATGATCGATAAACAGAATCCGTTAAAACTTTTTTTATTATTATGATTTTCTTAATCTACTCGATGAAAGCTTTCGAAACAAATAGCTTATTTCATACCCTCTGCTAAAGCCTAAACCATTCCACCCGGTTATTACGTCACAAAATATTCTTTTGCTCCGCACACAGTTCACTCATCTCATATTCTCCTTTATCTAGCCTTTCTCCTCTAGAGTTTCCTACATTTGATGGCTCAGCCGAACTCTGTGATCAGTGGAAGCGAGCCTACATATGACAGCCTTATTCATAACCAGCCCATTCAAGATTCTGAGAAAATGATTCATCTTCAAAAATCTTTAACAGGCATAGCACCGGAAGCTTTAGGACAGTTGGCAACTCATAAATATTATCTAACTACTTCGCACTTTGACCACGTACAGTTCATTGCAAAATTGCAAGAGATATCTCGTATCGCATCTTGGATGCACGTCACATCAACTGTAGAAGGGAGAGGTTCCGATCTTCCGAACAACGAAACCGCACGTGATGACTCGGGAGCAAGCATCCACTGCCTCCTACAACGATGGCGAGGACGCAGAAGCAGAAATACGAAGGAGTAGTCAGTCGAAAGAGAAGAGAGCATACACTCTGATTCAATTAATGTTCATTCTTCTCTTCTTCATCTCTCCTCTGTTCTTTTTCTGCAAACCTTCTTCCTCATCAGTTGTTGTCATGTTATTAAATATATTTGCACCATCTGGAGCGCTCATGATCTTAGTCGACCCCGGATCTCTTCGAAACTCTATTCGCTTTCCTACATATTAGCAGTTAGATTCGACATTATCTTTCTATCTTTGCGCATTTGGAGACAAAAAACTGAACGTATATAAAAGCAGTACTCTGTCTTAACTTTCACGGAATCTTCCATTCGCGTTATATCTAAAATTCGAAATAAACTTTCCATGTTTGCGTTTTTTTAGACAAAAAAAAAAACTGAACGTGTATAAAAACAGTGCTCTGTCTTAAATTTTTTTGCATTTTCCTCTCGCATTATATCTAAAATTCGAGGAAATCTTTCCCTTTCGCTTTTGGAGACAAAAAGAGGAGTGTATATACATATACGTACAGAGGTCTATCTTAAATTTCTCGGTATCTTTCCCTCGCGTTATATTAAAAATTCGCAATTATCTTTCCATCTTACCAGGAATGGTCAGAAACCCTAAATTCCAAAAATTCTGATATTTTGAATATGGATTGACCAACACATTGGATAGTCCGAATTGAAAAAATTAGGACCCGAATCCGTCTAGAAATCTTTTTATTCCCATTTAAAGATGCGTAAAAATCTTATTCATCAATAAGGTGCCCGCGTTAACAACTGTTCCAACCATAAAAACAAGACCGGATGGCGCAGTAGGTAGCGCTTCTGGCCGAAATTTTTCAGTCACAGGTTCAACACCCCTTTGGCACGATTTCTTTTGTTCGTTTAAGAATGTAATTTTTAAGGTCGTAAAGTGCTTTTTACGTACTTTCTTGCTTATCGATTGGAAGGCGGACGTTGCGAAGTGCAAGGATAAAATTTTTTTGCTTTGGGCTGTTTGTAGGTGTGAATGTAGGTTTATATGCATGATTCCTTTTCGAAAGTAAAATAGAGAGAGAGTTCTGGAGTCTGTCGCCGTAACTGCCCATTCCTGCACCATGCTCCAGACAGTGTACGCCGATCAGAGATGGTAAAAGGCCCAACAATTTTGGGCCGGCCCGGCCCGTCGGGCACAAGGTCTCGGCCCGATCCATTTACGGGCCCTTGAATTTGGCGGTGACATATGTCGATAACGAGAGTGAAGGCACCAAGGGAGACATCGAAGGAGATGGCGGAGAAATTCCGTCTTCGAGTACCGCAGATTGGAGACGAGTGTGTGCCGGTCGCTCTCTGCTGTCATCTCTTCTACCTTCTTCTTCTCGAAGACGTCGAATGGCTCGTATTCAAGGGTGCGGTCCGCGGCCGAATCGACGGCGGCATAGGAGAGGACGAATGAAAGAGCAGGTCGCGTTAGGAGCTAGCAACTTTCAGGCTCCTTTAAGGGACAGGGAGAAAAATAACTAAAAAAGAGAGAGAGAGTGAGAGAGAGAGAGTAAGAGAGAGAACTGTTGAGAGAGAGAAACATTCAAGGGTGCGGTCCGCGGCCGAATCGACGGCGGCATAGGAGAGGACGAATGAAAGAGCAGGTCGCGTTAGGAGCTAGCAACTTTCAGGCTCCTTTAAGGGACAGGGAGAAAAATAACTAAAAGAGAGAGAGAGAGTGAGAGAGAGAGAGAGTAAGAGAGAGAACTGTTGAGATGAGTTGACAGAGCCTCAAACCGGTTCGCCGACGAAGAAGGCATCGTTTGTTGATTTGTTGGTTTGCCACAAAAAAGGACTCTACGACCTTAAAAATTGAATTAAAAATTGACCCCTTGGCACGATTTCTTTCTACCCTCTCCTACGCCGCCGTCGATTCGGCATTCGACGTCTTCGAGAAGAAGAAGGTAGAAGAGATGACAGCAGAGAGCGACCGGCACACACTCGTCTCCAATCTGCGGTACTCGAAGACGGAATTTCTCCGCCATCTCCTTCGATGTCTCCCTTGGTGCCTTCACTCTCGTTATCGACATATGTCACCGCCAAATTCAAGGGCCCGTAAATGGATCGGGCCGAGACCTTGTGGCCGACGGGCCGGGCCGGCTAAAAATTGTTGGGCCTTTTACCATCTCTGATCGGCGTACACTGTCTGGAGCATGGTGCAGGAATGGGCAGTTGCGGCGACAGACTATAGAACTCTCTCTCTATTTTACTTTCGCCACGGAATCATGCATATAAACCTACATTCACACCTACAAACAGCCCAAAGCAAAAAAATTTTATCCTTGCACTTCGCAACGTCCGCCTTCCAATCGATAAGCAAGAAAGTACGTAAAAAGCACTTTACGACCTTAAAAATTACATTCTTAAACGAACAAAAGAAATCGTGCCAAAGGGGTGTTGAACCTGTGACCGAAAAATTTCGGCCAGAAGCGCTACCTCCTGCGCCATCCGGTCTTGCTTTTATGGTTGGAACAGTTGTTAACGCGGGCACCTTATTGATGAATGAGATTTTTACGCATCTTTAAATTTGAATAAAAAGATTTCTAGACGGATTCGGGTCCTAATTTTTTCATTTCGGACTATCCAATGTGATGGTCAATCCATATGCAAAATATCAGAATTTTTGGAATTTAGGGTTTCTCACCATTCCCTGGTTAGCGCTTTAGGGAGACAAAAAGGTGAGTGTATACACATACAGAGCTCTGTCTTAAATTTTTTGCATCTATCTAAAATTCGAAATTATCTTTCTATCTTGGGCATTTGGAGACTAAAAAGGGAACATACAGTAGCGTGCAATAAAAGTGTATATTTTGGTTTTTTCATGCATATTTTTCTTCAAAGTGAAGGAAAGTTTATGAAATTTTCAGGATCGCTTCTGTATAGTGATACACTTAAATCAGTATAATATTGGTTTCATTGATCCACTATTGCTCGAGAAAAAAAATCAATAACTCAGATTACCCGTTTTGCACATTTAAGCGTGCTGAACAAAATGATTTATTTCTTTGATCTTGTGCGAGTTTTTATGGGTATTTTATTTTATTTGCATTGAATAACATCCCTGCGATAACTTTTAGGTATAGTTCTTATTTAATCTCATGTTGTTACATGCTGGCTGCCCTTAGTTCGAGATTCATTCAATCGGCCTGAGATGCAGAAGGCTCAGCAGGATAAAATCAATCATTTACTTCAATGCTTATTGTAATAATTATTTTAATGTATTCATTGATAATCGTTTAAGCTTTTCAGATAGTTACTTGAGCAGTGGAAATTACATGCTAACTATTAGAGCACGTTTTGGACACTGCGGTCAGCTTTCGTCCGCAGCCCAGACGTACTTAAAGGAAGTATCCGACGAAAAAATAACTTCTTCTTTTATATTCCAATATGATCAAGTCTGGCCTAAAAGATCGATTAGAGGTTTACGAAAGTCAGTATTTAGCCAGAAATTTGCATTTGTTCTTTGGAATACGGTAGAAAACGTCTCTGTCGATGCACCCGGTGTATGCTCAAATCCAAGCAAGGAGAGCCAACGGGTGGGAAGAAGAGGAAGTCTCTGACCGCCTTGCCCACTTAGCACCCCATTTTCACCAAGGGATGAGAGATACAGACGTTAGAGAAAAGCGAGACAATGAAAGAAGTCGAGAGAGGTTAGAGACAAATACGTTTCATATTTGAAATTTTGTAGCGAGCGCTCAAAAAAGGCTCATCCAGTTGGGAGTTTAGCACAGTTTGAAACGTAATTTAATTAGATACGGTATTCTTTCGTCGGATACTTCCTTTAAGAGAGCCAATCTGAGAGACTCGAGCAGGGGCATGTCGGGAACAAAATTATTTTTTGATTTTCTTTTCCTTCTAAAGGCTTATGAGGCATCCTAAAAAGACCTCAAAAACATTTTTTCCAAAAATTATTTTCTTCAGTTTACCATGGATATGCACCGAAAACCCGAAAAAACTCAAATGATCATAACTTTGTTAGTTGTTGAGATATATTAATTTTGAACTGTTTATTCAATTCCAAATTGAAAGGCGCACAAAAGTCGTGTTAATCACTTTTAAAAATATTTCAATAAATGCCTCATTTTGGCATTTTAATATTTCGAGTGGTGCGTTTGGGGAATAAAAACCCCCCCATGTTAAAAAACTGAAGGAAGCACGTGAAAGAGCGGCCTTTTTTACCCCTATTTAAATGCCTTTAACTAAAAAAACTCCGATACACCTGTTTCAATATTTTGACATGAAGCGCGCGAGTCGGTCAAAATGGCGCATTTTTCGGCCGCCGAGGCACCGTGCAAGCGCATTCATCGATCCATAACTGCGCTCAATGTCAATATTACAAAATCGTAAATATATCATCTAAGAGGTCTCACGGAGATCTTCAAATGTTACATACGTACTTTTATTGAAAAGTTTCAATTTATATGGGAAATTTCGTTCTGTACAATTAGAAGGCTTAAAAAGCTACTTTAAAAACATTTTCGCCTGTCGAAGCATACATCATAAGAAAGAGGATGAAATTTGCTACAAGATGAACCCCTTTCAATGGAATTCCATGAATACGATCTTTTGTTATAAGCCATAAGAGTAGGATAGCAAGGCCTTATGGAAAAACTGTAGAAAAAAGGATTGGAATATTCTAATTTGAATTTGGAATATTCTAATTCGAATAACCTAAAATGTGAATTCTTGGGCAAAATGACAGCGACGCTACTGGCACTACTTTTATGACTTATAACAAAAGAACGTATGCATGGAATTCCATTGAAAGGGGGTTCATCTTGTAGCAAATTTTATCCTCTTTCTTATGATGTATGTATCGACAGCCGAAAATGTTTTTAAAATAGTTTTTTAAGCCTTCTAATTGTAAAGAACGAAATTTCCCATATAAATTGAAAGTTTTCAATAAAAGTATGTATGTAACATTTGAAGATCTCCGTGAGAGAACGATTTTGTAATATTGACATTGAGCGCAGTTATGGATCGATGAATGCGCTTGCACGGTGCCTCGGCGGCGGAAAAATGCGCCATTTTGACCGACTCGCGCGCTTCATGTCAAAATATTGAAACAGGTGTATCGGAGTTTTTTTAGTTAAAGGCATTTAAATAGGGGTAAAAAAGGCCGCTCTTTCACGTGCTTCCTTCAGTTTTTTAACATGGGGGGGTTTTTATTCCCCAAACGCACCACTCGAAATATTAAAATGCCAAAATGAGGCATTTATTGAAATATTTTTAAAAAGTGATTAACACGACTTTTGTGCGCCTTTCAATTTGGAATTGAATAAACAGTTCAAAATTAATATATCTCAATAACGAACAAAGTTATGATCTTTTGAGTTTTTTCGGGTTTTCGGTGCATATCCATGGTAAACTAAAGAAAATAATTTTTGGAAAAAATGTTTTTGAGGTCTTTTTAGGATGGCTCATAAGCCTTTAGAAGGAAAAGATAATCAAAAAATAATTTTGTTCCCGACATGCCATACATAGAGCCCTGGTCGAATCTCTCAGATTGGCTCTCTTAAAGTGATGCTATGTAGGGGTCTGTGTTTCAAACACGGTTTTGCCTATCTCAAATGATAGTTAATAGGCTTTTCCATATTGGGCAGCTTTCTTTTATCCCTGGCTTCATGTGGCTTCAAGAAACAGAAGAACGTTAAATTGCACCCCATGTATGGCATACTACGGAATTCAACAAGGTTGGAAAATGGAGGCAAAAAATTTAAGATCGAATCAAAATGGCTTTAATCAATGTAAAAGAGTGCTAAGCAATCGCCCATGTACTAGAAAGATAATTTAATGCCGTGATTGATATAGTTACGCCACCTGTCAAAGATGACATTTTCTCGCCTTTTAGGTGTCTTCAATCGTGCATTGGTTTCTTAAAGCCACATGAAGTCAAAGATAAAACAAGGCTGCCCAATATGGAAAAGCCTATTAACTATCATTTGAGATAGGCAAAACCGTGTTTGAAACACAGACCCCTACATAGCATCACTTTAAGTACGTCTGGGCTGCGGAAGAAAGCTGACCGCAGTGTCCAAAATGTGCTCTAATAGTTAGCATGTAGTTTCCACTGCTCAAGTAACCATCTGAAAAGCTTAAACGATTATCAATGAATACATTACAATCATTATTACAATAAGCATTGAAGTAAATGATTGATTTTATCCTGCTGAGCCTTCTGCGTCTCAGGCCGATTGAATGAATATCGAACTGAGGGCAGCCAGCATGTAACAACATGAGAATAAATAAGAACTATACCTTAAAGTTATCGCAGGGATGTTGTTCAATGCAAATAAAATAAAATACCCATAAAAACTCGCAAAAGATCAAAGAAATAAATCATTTTGTCCAGCACGACTAAATATGCTAAACAGGTGATTTGAGTTATTGATTTTTTTTCTCGATCAATAGTGGATCAATGAAACCAATATTATGCTGATTTAAGTGTGTCACTAAACAGAAGCGATGCTGAAAATTTCATAAACTTTCCTTCACTTTGAAGGAAAATATGCATGAAAAACCAAAATATACACTTTTATTGCACGCCACTGTATATAAATACATACTCTATCTTAAATTTCTCGCGTAATATCATTTAACTGTCTCACCCATCTCAATCTCTCATCTTCATGCAATATTTGCATCCTAATTGCGTACGCAACTTAGGCTTTTGTTGTTGTCCGCTCTGACCCAGCCTCTACTCTCCTTCTTTCTCATATTCTCTCTGCAAAGCCTCGGCTCCAGAGGTGTAAATGGGTCCAAAATTTTTGGGCCAGCAAGGCCCGTGGGCCCGTTTGAGCCCGATTTTCAAAAAATTCTGGGGAAAAAGTCCGGCGAGTTACAAAATGCTTTAAAATTCAGAATTTTTCATGCTCGTGCTAGGAACATTCATTTTAATGTATAGAAGTAAGACTTTTAGGTTGAAAAATTAACAAATGAATAATGTTTTGCACTTATCAATGCCACCAGTCGTCCTGACTGGACGACATTGTGTGCTTATCAGGACCAATCGGGCCCGCGGGCCGGTCCAACTTTTCTTGGGCCCGGCCCGGCCCGGGCCCTTGGGAAATTGGGCCGGCCCGGCCCATTTACACGTCTGCTCGGCTCGCCCCCCCCCCCCCAGCACCGTTCCTCGTTTGGAACTGCTTTTCCTTCTCAGTTCATTTCGACATTCAAACAAAGCAATCTATCTTTCTCATCTTTCCATATATTGTCTGGCTCAGAAATTCTCTTACAACAAGCTGGACAACTGGGAAAGCATAAAGAATTATCTGTAAGAAATCAAACGGCAAAATCTTGGACTGTTTTCTTTTTTTTTCCAATACATTTCATCTTACTCCTTATCTCTATGATGATCCTTCTACCGCTAATTCGGCTTCTCTAGCTACTTGAGGAATTCTAGCAAAGCATCTTTTCTGTCTTGGCGCATTTGGAGACAAAAAAGGGGGAACACATATATGACGGTGCCAACTAAAAAATCCGCGTTTTTTGAGTTTTGACGTGTTTTGTGGGATTTTTGCAGTGTCTGCAAAAATATACGTGTATTAAATTGCAGTTTTTTTGATCAACTTTATACGCGTATAAAAGTATGCAGAAATTCTAGCGAAATATGAGCACAAAAGTACGTGTATAAAAGAGCTCAAAAACAGACCATAAAACTAGGCAAAAATATACGCGTACAAAAATGTGCAGAAAATATGAGCACGAAAGTAAATGTACAAAAGTGCTACGAGTTTTTGAGCAAAAAAGGACGCGTACAAAAGTGCTCAGTATTTTTGCACAAAAAAATACGCGTATAAAAATGTGCAAACTTTTTGAGCAAAAAAATACGTGTATAAAAGTGCTCAGAATTTTTGCACAAAAAGTACGCGTATAAAACGACTAAAAAATTTTGCGCACAAAACCACGTGTACAAAATTTTAGCACAAAAATTTTTTAAAGCTGGAATCTAGGTGTACAATAATGCTCATTTTTAAGAAAAAATAAAAAAAAGCACAAAGAATTTACTGATAGGCTTACATCTCATCATCTCTTTCAGATACAGCACGTAGAGGTGCCATCTTTGCATAGGGGGCGCTGGCCTTGTATCCCATGCTCTTTATAAAAGCATGAACATCGTCAGCATCTGGAGGAAGCGCATTGTGGTGATTCTGACAGCACTTCGATGAGACTTCTTCAAGGAGCTCTGACAGCGGCACTAAAATGAATTTACTTGCTGAAGTATATGTTCCCAAAATGGGAATCCCAATATGCCAATTCCCGCTGTTCAACAAAAGAAACAAACTTCGCGATAAAATTTAAGATAGTTTTGAAGGCTCCTTTCAAAATCAAGGTACCAAAATTGACCAAGCCGCGTGTTGCTAAGCTGAGTTGGAATCTGGGCGATCTCCCGACGTTGTTCATCGTTGAGATACGAGCTGCAGACCATCAGAAGCATCTCGGCTGCTGCTTCTGACTTGCCGACACCAGGGAACAGCTGAGGAGGGAGCAACTCGCGCACTGCCTGCTCAGATCCAGACTAAAAATAGATTTAATTTAATTTAATCTGCTCACGATAGTATAAGCTGTTTGAAATAATCAAATCTAACCACCCACCTTGAATAGTGGCAATGAAACACGCGCTTCAGCTTCCTCAGTCGGCATCATAAATTCAGCAGATATCACCGAGTCAAAGGTGAATCGAATTTCTGCCAAGAAAATACATTCGTTATTGTCAATAAGGCATGCGATTTTCTTGCATCGTTTTTGAAAATGATATTTGAAATTAATATGCCATTTAAGAATGACTACCTCCATCCTTCTTGAAGAACCTGAAGTAGCGTTGCTTGCTTCTGTTGCTATACTCTACAGTATCCTCAGCCAGGATCGAGAATTGATACTGAGTAGGCATCGCGATCGCACGCGTGTTCCCTATACTTGTGATTACCGCCGCGAGCTCTATAAAAAAATTACATGAGGAAGATACATATGCCATAGAAATAAACTTGTGAACAACTGCACATATTCTGTTGAAGACATTTAGAAAGTCTATAGCAGCAAATGAAACCGTGTGGAGTGAGGGGGTTTCGGCGCCGGAGACGTTTCACAATCGAGCCGAAAAACACATCTACCTCACAATGCGTGTGGCCGACGGGCAGGTGAACTGCGGTGATCTGTGACTTATAATATCGTTCAACCGGAAATCAGAATACTATATCTCGCTAAAGATTCATATCGTTAACCCGTGAGTCAAGGTTGTTAATAGCAGCAGAGCCATATATTTAAAATATAAGTTTCCATACTTTCTACTGTTAAACAAGTTGTAAACTCACCTCATCGATTGCCAATTGGAGAATGAGCCAGCCATAAAACGTGTGCATCACCTTCGACTTCATCATCGCTGCATTGTCAGCCAAGATATATATATGCGGCGAGGAATCACTTCAACTTGAGCAAAATAAGATGTTAAATATTAAAAAAGAGTTCTATCCAACGTACTCTAAAAATATTTATGAAAAATAGATAACCGACTTCATTTAGGCAGTGCAGAAAATAAGAACAGGCTTGCTGCGAGCCACCGTTGTAGGCCTCGAAAATATTCAGCATCGCAACATTGAAGAACTTATGTCCGTCTTCGCCTAAGACAACTTGATTGCTAATAGACAACTACCAGGAACATATGAATCTCACCAAGTCGGGACAACTGCACTCCATAAACATCGACATTCTGCCTCGAAACATCTCCTATGCTTTTTGGTCGTTGGATCATTGCAGGCAACTGAAGCATTCTTACATAATAATTTTTCAGTATAATATTTGCCAAACTTTGGTTGAGTGTTTTCCCATTCCGTCTATCCTCAGCACCAGTAATTCGGCTGGCACAGCACGAGAAAGTTGATCAGCTGTTTCCAGAGCAAGGCGCTCCTTCCTAATAAAAAACATTTAAGCGCCTTCGTAGCCTACAACTTCATTTCTAGATTCGCGGGGTCTGTTAAGTTCAAATAATGATCCTAGTATGAAAAAGTTAATAAACAAGAAGAATTTGATACATGAGTATATAAAAACATACAATACTGATGCGAAGTGGCTCTTCCTCAGTTGCACTGCCTCTTCTCTCGTATTCCCCGTTTTTCGTCTAATAATATCGGCGAGCGACAAACACACTTGACATCTTAAGTGGTTGTCAGCCTGTAAAATCGCGTTTTATTTTACATTTCCCATTTCATTATTTTCTCAGCGAAACACCAGCTCATATAAAACAAGAAAGGTTGTACGTGAACCTTCCCGAAGCGCAGTTTCGAGCCAGTAAGTTTGATAAAGTTGGAAAAGCGAAGCGTTACTCCCGAAGATTCAATTAAAGAACTAAAGTGTGAAGTCTGGTAAATGAAATCATCGAAATACACTTAAAATTTTAAACAGTAAGATAATGCGCCACCTCTTCGTGACACCCGCAGGCAACATAGTTCCAGAGCATGGGTGCTGTTGACCATGCTCACGCACTGCATTCAAAACATTAGCACAGGATTGAACAGTTGCAGAGCAAGGTCGTGCCGATCCATCTGCAACATGAATGCTACTTGAAAACGAATTCTTCAGTTCGTCAAGCCACTTCCCCAGCCTAGAGAAAATGCTGTCTTACTATTGGAGTCGTTAAGCTATATTATAATGAAACACATGCCTAATTGCATTTAAATGAACACCATTTCTCATAGTGAAAAGCACTTGCAGGCTAAAGAATAAGAAGATATCTGTTTCACCTGATAAAAAATCCCCACCTTCCTAAAGTAATGTTGACAAGCTTGCAAAACAACATATGGCACACGTCCTTGCCATTAACTTTGGCGGCGAATAGAACGTCGTCGCCGTCTCTAGCAGCAAAGCTCAATGTCTAAATAAAGCAAACCGCTTTAATTTCTCCAGAATTATCTCCAGCATTTATGTTTGACATCCGCTGCAGGAGTAGCCCTTGGACACAATAATGATAAAAATGTTTTACCAAAAGCCTGATCGCATCAATCTTCTGACGTCCTTTCTTCCCAAAGGTAGAATCGTAAAGCAACGCCCTAGTTGAGTTGACGTCTAATCTAAAATAGCAAGCACGTGAAATTTCTTGTCAAACAACTAGTATTATTTACGACGAACTGTATGACTAAAAATATAATTACATAACTTCAAATCTCCGTCCATCATCTCAAATTTCAACAAAGTCTGTTAGGCAGCGGTTGCATTGGATCATAACGAATGCCAACCTTGATAAATAAGCTGAGCAGTACTTGACGCAACAGCGGTCGAGTATCAGCGCGAGGTCTGAATCAGCAGGATCGTCGAAGCTTTCTTGGTACGCCTTGCCCTTCTCCAGTATTGTGCTCAGTGCGGATAGCTCCATTTAACGAGCTATCGGCTAGAAAAGGAATATTTAACAATATTGCATGAAACAAGGAACAACAAACTATAAAAAATACAAGCAGGATGAAAACTTCTGGCGCAAGTTTAATTTAAGATTTGCAGTACAGTTTGTAACAGAGTTCACTTCAATTCAGAGTACGTTCTATTCACGAAGGACAGTAGACATTTGAGTACACTATAAATTTATTTTTAATGATTATTCTTCTTTTTACTTGGTTCACATTCATTTCGTTTTCTTTTGTCTGTGATTTGTATTCTTTCAGAGATGAGTTTAGTCGAGATCGTACCGGACTCTCAGAGCTCGAGATCTCCCGAACAGAGAGGTCATAAGAGAAGGCGTCGCAGCGAGCTTTCGGATGTGTGTGTGTTTTTTTTCTCTGAATTTTACCTTAACAACTTCTTGAGAGAATATTCCTACAGATGTTTAAGCACTTTGAGTTTAGTTGGAATAGGTCATACCATAAAAATTCTATTGCAATTGGTTGATGCTTAGATCGAATCAGAGTCGCAGGGCAGCAACGAAGATGCACGACCTGCTGTTGTACGTCAGGCGACCTCTGTTCTTACGAACCCGAACTCTGGCAAAGCTGCAAAGGTTTTCTTTTCATTTTGAATTTGAATTTTTACTGTTTTTGCCTTGTTAGTGCAAAGAAAAAGCTCCTACCAAATTGTGTGCAAGTGGTTTTTATTTGATATATCATGCAGAAGTTTATTATGTCGAAGATGGAGATACATCATGCAGTAGTTTATTATGTCTAAGATTAATGCACTATTACCTTTGCCGTTTGCTTAAAGTCGTTCAATTTTCAGGATATACAAATTCACCGTCGGAAGATTCCATTAGCAGAAAAGGTGGCGAATGCTGCTATCCGTAGTGAAGATGCTGCTGCCAAAATCGAAGAATGGAGACGAGCCGGCAGAGAATTTGTTGAAGTTTGAAATTTGCAATCAAATCAAGTGACAATGACATGAAGTTGAACATTGTTTTGAAATCGAATCAAAGTACTTATACTGATGTAGCCGCTCTTCAATACGTTTGTTATAAATCTGCGATGATCACGAATAGCTCTTCAAATCTTTTTATTTTTATGAAAGCTATCTCTTTTACTAAGAGAAGGTTTATAACCTTCTTGCTCAGTTGTCCCTCGATAAACTCAACATCATCGGTGTCCTTCGAAGTGTTAAGCAGACGCATGTCAACAAGATGAAGGAGTTGTTCACCTCAGGCTGCATGCTTATCTGCTCTTGCAGACCAACAGTAACTCTTGAGAATGGAAGGTATGTTTTGTTGATATAATTTTCCGGAACGCATTGACTATGCTACTAATATGTTCATTCCTTTTTTCTTTATTTAATTCTTTGTTATTGCGATTTGATACGCGGACTTAAAACAACTTTTAGGTACGTTGTATTGAACGGTCAGCACAGAATACGTGCGCTTGTGCAGCTGAATGAGGAGTGCCAGCAGCTGAACAAGCCACCTTTCTTTTCTGGCAAAGTCAGCAACTTTTTACATTCCTTTCCAAATTGCTGAATTAATTGCATGTTTTACCTTACACCTTGTAGATACCATAATTCTGTTAACATCTTCTTAACTTTTAGCTCAAGTGCCAGAACGAGCAACTTTCTCGACAAGCGGCCGCTCTGATGACTGTTTCTTCAGAAGATACAAGACTGCCCTATACCGTAATTGAAAAGGTTCGTGTGCTTAGGCACCATAAGCATTGTTTGGCATATATGATTAAGCAATTGTTTCGTATATTTCGAACAAAGAAAAAGTATTATGAATACCGCATTGCTCAACTAAAGCTTAGTGGTAATGTTTGGATATCATAATAATAGACTAAAAAATCACTTTGATCAGGCAACTCATGCCCGTAAGTTGATATCGATGCTCGGCTTGGACGATTCTAGCGGAGTTGCCATTTCAAAGAAGCGACTGGGAGACATGGTGCTTTTTATTTCTCATATTTTTTGGTTCTATATATATATAAAATTATTTGTTTGATTTCAAGAACTGGCGTAACTTTTAGGTTCATCTACTTCTGAACGAGGAAACATACCCCACATCACCGATAGTCTGTCTAGCTGCTCTGGACCACGATGCATGGACGATTGTGCAAGATGTCTCGGTGAGTAATTCTAGTTTTTCGTCTCTTGGAAATGAATAGTGGAAACAGTGGTGATGGGCATAACTTACAATTAGCAAAAACCTCACAATGAGTTTATTCGTTAAAAGAATGGTAAAATATGGATACTGTAGGAATAAGAATCTGTTTATGTTTTTTTTATACTATATTCGTGCGCCAATTCTATTGCATGTGAAAGTGCTTTTGTTAAATGTACATGCTTATGAAAACAATTAAATTTAGGCGAGGTGGTTGGATCAAGTGAACACTGTCCGCCTATGGAAGCTAGTGATCGACAAATATTCGAAGAATAGAGAGCGCGTCAAAGGACTTCTCTCTTCCCTCGCGGCCGGCAAGCTCACTCCGATGCAGTTTCATAGGGTATGCAGTTCTGCTTCCAATTGAATCTTATCAAGATTATCAATTGTTGAGTTGTTGTTACCAAGTTTCAGGATTTACTTCGTGTTGTTCCGTCCGCCTTGCAAGTGCTCTTAGAGCGCGATGTTGAACGTGTGACTGCGGTTCGAATTTTGCACGGTCTGCCGGCAAATGTCGCTTTATATCAAGCGCTACAGTAAGAATTGCATGATTATTTTTTTTACATCTAATTCGATAAACTAATTTAACTGGTATTTAAGCAACTAGGCAACAGGTATTTCAGTTCGGCCACACCAGATATTTACAATTTAGGAAAATTCTCCGTGTTCCAAGGCGACAACCACTGAAGCCTGATGAGATTCGGCAGCGCCTTCTGAAGAGGCTTACTCACAAGAGAGCGAAATTCATCACGATAAGCAACTCCGATGAAGCACCTCACTTTCTAATGATCTCAGATTCGGTACATATTTTTTTGTTAAATAGTAAATTATGACAAAACTTGGTTGGAAAAAGTTTGTCCAAATTTTATTACATCTTTTTGTAGTGTTTTGTTAAAAGACGAAAACTTGTAGCACACGTGCCCTTCCTTTTTCAGGGTGACAGTTCATTCCTCGAGAAAACTCTGAAGCGGCGAGCGTGTGTCATTATATTTGTGGGGCAACCGGAGAGAAGCTTCAAGAGATTGCTCGAGACGAAGCTTCGGCTCGCTCTTCCCCATCGCTTCGTGATCAAATTGCCTCGCAGATCAAAAGGTGTTATTTTTTGTTCATAGTTCACCGTTATTGCGATGAAATTACTCTAATTAAAGTTGTCGTCGCATTCGAATTTAAAATAGTTGCCTGTAGATTCAATCTTCGAGACGCTGGCAGTCGATGTTCATCTACTTGTGAAGGTAGGCGGAAGTCCACTGAGCTTGAGTGACATAGCTCGCGTTGCTGATATTCGAGAAGACATCTTAAGCGCTGTGAGTTGCATAATTTATTCCATATTTTGCTTTTACTTTTTTTACCTCGTTTATATCAGTATCATTTGAAATGTTTAGGAAGAAATGTCGCATGCGCTGAGGTTGCTGCGAGAGAGCAATGGAGAAGCTGAGAACTCTGAAAATCGAAGTCCTGAGGTGGCATACTCAGGCTCGGTCGACGTCTTCAAGAGTAAGTTCTATAACTTAGGTTCAGATCCCATAAGGAATTTGCCGTTCACTTGCAAAGATAACAATTTTAAAATAAAATTTTAGAATGTCTTCCGCTCATTCCTGCTTCTGAGACGATCGCAATTGTTGCAAAGGAAGTTCCGCCATTTGAGGAGGCATATCTCAACCATCTTGAAGACACGCGGAATGAAGAAGAAGACGAGTTCGATATGGACATGGACTCAGAAAGTGGATCAGAAGACAAAGAAAACGCGTCGGCATCTGTTTCATGATCAATGCAAAGTAATGGTTTAATTGACTTGGTGTCCTGTACTAGTTTTGGCCTTTTTTGATAATTTCCTACGTATTTAAAGCATTGTCAGGTGCTTCTGTTCCTATTCTTGTGAATTTAAATCATTTTCAATTGTTTTTGTTTTCACTCCTGTGAATTTTATTTCATTTTCGAAGTATTCTTTTTGACGGCATTATTCATTCCAGCTCATTGAATCTCATCTGGGTTTTTTTGCCAAAAAAATTTGAGCAATTTTATACGCGTCCTTTTTTGCAAAGAAATTTTGAGCACTTTTGTATGCGTACTTTTTTGTGCAAAAATTTTGAGCACTATTGTACACGTGGTTTTGTGCGCAAAAATGTTGAGCACTTTTGTACGCGTACTTTTTTGTGCAAAGATACTGAGCACTTTTGTACGCGTACTTTTTTGTGCAAAAATACTGAGCACTTTTGTACGCGTCCTTTTTTGCTCAAAACTTCTGAGCACTTTTCTACGTGTACTTTTTTGCTCAAAAATACTGAGCACTTTTCTACGCGTACTTTCCTGTCCAAAATTCTTGAGCATTTATGTACACGTATTTTCCTGCTCATTTTTTTTTGCACACTATTGTACGCGTATATTCGTGCTCTTATTTCAGAATATTTTCTGTGAACGTTTGTACGCGTATATTTATGCGCATTTTTATTTGCTCACGTTTGTACGCGTATAAAGTTGAACAAAAAAATATGCAGTTTAGTACATGTATATTTTTGCAGACGCTGCAAAAATCCCACAAAACACGTCAAAACTCAAAAAAAGCGGATTTTTTAGTTGGCAGCGTCATATATGTATACATTCCGAGCTCTACATATCTTAAATTTTCCCCATCTTCCCTTCGCTTTATATCTAAAATTCGAAATTATCTAAGTACCGAGCTCTTCGAAATTATCTTTCTATCTTAGCGCATATAGCGACAAAAATGGGGAAGCTTATACATATAAATACACCGCTCTATATTAAACATTTCTGCATCTTCCCCTCGCGTCGCAATCTGTTATCTTCATGCAATCTTTGCATGCTCAATGCATACATAACTGAAGAAAAAGTTGTTTTCCATTCTGATTGCCATGTCCACATGATAACATTCTGTTTATATGGAAGTCGCGCGAAAGAAATCATTTCGTGATGTCACCCGTTGCTTGTTTGTCTATTCAACTTGTCGATCACATATTGCTTTCGTGTGTAACATTAACCCGTAGACGAGAAAACCTCCGCGCATGCACATCGAGATCTCGGAATGCGCACCATATATCTACTATATCTCTACGTCTGATTCCAGATTGCAATGTCTGCTCTCCAAGTGCTCGTGCTCCTCCTCGTGGCCACCTCCGCTGTCACTATGGCCTGTATGGCCATGATCCCGACAGATCCAGCGCTGACAAGGTGTGCTATGTATAGTGAGTTGGACATACAAAATTATATTTATGACTATTAACCTAATTAATATACATAATTGTAAAGTTTAGTTACAATAATATATATATTTTTTAAAAACGACTAGTAACTCACAGCTATAGATTGCAGGCCACCGACCACCTCCGCAACAACTACTACTGCGACTCCGACAACTACAACCACGATGCCGACGACGACATCCTCCACTACAACCACAACCACCACAACCACGACGCCTAGCATGTGTGGCATTTGTGCTCCAGCCGTTTATATGGTTCCTGACTATTTATTGTTATTATTTGTACTACCATGTTTTTATTGCCACATTTTCATGCCTATTATTGATTAAAATGGAAAATAGATTTCGTATTAGATAATTAAAAAATAATAATAACAAAATAGGCGCCCCCAGCGGGGAAGTGTGTTGGTTTCACCAACTGCGACGACGATGGCTACCTGAAGCAGGGGGAGGAACCGTGCAAGACGGTGACTTGCACGAACGGCGCACGCCTCTTCGTCTATTTCGTCAGTTTAAGGCGTCGTAGAGCCTTAAGGCTTTAAAGCTCTATGACGTCGTTTAATGCTTTAAAGCTCTGAAGCAAGATCTATGTAAATATTACCTTCCCAAGCCGCACAATTTGCAAGAAGGATATTACCAATGCATCTGACGTGCATTCATGATCGCTCTCGATATATATATATATATATATATATATATATATATACAGTGATGTGCACCAACAATGGCAGAAATGGGCGCGGCGTGACGCCGCGTGCCAATCAGACCGCATTGAATAAGTCGATGCAGAAGCAACCAAATATAAAGATCAGGATATGTACAGAATCAGGATTTTCTGGCACATCGAGCACACAGACTTTTAAAATATAATTTTACAACTTTTTTCAATAAAGTTATTAAGAAAATAATTACCGTATTTTGACTATCGTGAAATTCACTATACACACGACAAAAAAGCACACACGAAATATGACACATTCTGCATTTCGTTTGCACGCCAAAGTTGCGTATTTTCTCCGCCGTCCTTACTTTTTGAGCATACTTTGTTCGTTTCACGATGAAGATCAACTTTGGATGGCGAATTATAGCTTATTCTGTGATCATGTGTCCTCGCTGCCACTGTTAGCTCTAAAATGAACGGTTGACCGGCCCATTTTTCGAACAATTTTCATTGCGCCATGGAGTGTTTCGTATTTTTCTTGGCCATTATACTTGCTGTTGAATCAAGTGGAGTTATCTTCCAGAAGACAGAAGTTGCGAACGATTTTCGACCGACGTTACGACGAGATTGATCGGCTGACCTCGGAAGAGGGCACTGGTCTAGCTCTCTTCCGGCCTGGTCAGCTTTTTTTAAACTTGTGTTCCGTTTGGAATTGATAACTTGAATTACACACTGCAACCTGATTGCTTCTTGGTTGTTTATTTTCGTCGTATCATTCACAAAGATGTTTCGCTCGTCCAAATAGTTAAGGAAACGAGGTTTGAATGGTTAACTTGCGAAAGTCATGCCCAACAACTGCTCGTTTTGTGTTCTATTTGGAATTATATGCTGTTACTCTTTCGCAGTGGTATAATCGGCATCGTTTAAGCCCTTCCTTGCTTTTACTATTCCAAATTAGATATTCTCGCATATTGGTTAACATGTTTAGAGCTAAAACATCCCAAACACTTTCGCTGAACATCGGAGATTATGTCAATGTAGAGCAGTTTTGGAACGGCGCGTATGTTTCAAACTAAAGCATTCCGCTTTCAATACAGTGGTGAACCTTTTTTCCTAAATTTTAGCATTATTGATTATGAGAAAGAGATGGAGAAGCTTGTTATCTTTTATCAGGATCGCAAATTCGAGTTCCTGCCCGCATTTTCGCGTATCGCTGGAGCATCGAGAGAGTAATCCTGGCCTGCCCCTCCCCTTATTCGACGTTGACCGTCTTCTCAAGCAAGTGCTGTGCTAAACAGGTACGAATGTTTCTTCGGTTCATCAATAATGTTTTGATAATTATATGAGATATTGTTCCTCATGGAGAACAAGATTTTCCTTCGCAGTATTATATCCGGTTGATCACTATTCCTTACTGGTCCAACCATGATTCTAAGCTTTATTCTAGAATTTTGGTTTAATGTTCAAGAGTAAAACACATCCAAACACTTCTTTTTATTCGCTGAACAGCGGGGGTTCTGTAGTTCTGGAACATGCTAAATCATCTACAGTAAGAAGATGTTCCTTACTACAGTATGATTCGAACTACAACAATGTTTTAATCTGTAGATTTTTTTCTTAAATTTTTGCATAAGAAGTCATATATGGGAAAAAAAGTCTTTTTATCAGGATCGCTCGAGTTCTAACATTATGTATGGCTCATTCATCTTCCTCTTTCAGTGCGACAAGTGCGCTGGAGCGTCGTACAACTAAAGGGGTTCCTCACGGGCAACAAGCATCTTCCCGGTTCGCTTCTTTAGCAATAGTATTCCCGGCTTATCATTTAAGTCCTCGCTTGCATTCACTGTTTTATTTCAAGCTGAATATAAGTTTGTTTATGTTATTTCAAACTAAATAAGAAATGTCGATTGAAGCTTATTCGTTATGCATATGTAATTTGAATATTTAATTCCTTGAAAGATTTCGTAGATTGATCATTTTGAAGGATCTCCATCAGTTTGCCGGTTGCAAGGAAGTCGACTCGAGCCAGGGAACCTGAACATTCCGGCCAAACTGTCCTCGATGTGGCTCGCTTAATACGGTTAGTCTTAATTTAATTTTTTCTGTATAAAAGCAAAACTCATCGGAGTCCGCTTGGTTTTAACTCTCATTTATGGGTTTTTGTTATTTTTGTGCACGGAGAAAATAGGGCGGAACGAACACATTTTTTTAAGCAAAGAAGTTTATAGGTAGAAAGTTTTTTTTAAAGTTTATAGGCATTTCCTTTGCTTTTGTTGTTGGTGGTGGATCTTTATTGACTACTCAGGGTATTTCGCAGGCTTGAGCCACGGGTATGCCGATGGGAATCCGCACTGCGAGCAACCTGAAGATCCATTGTCGTGAGCAGCGATGGAACGACAAGTGCTACAAGCAGACGTATCTCGGCCAATCCCTTCGGAGGCGCGTCGCACGCCAAGGAGTCGTCCTCGAGAAGGTGTACATGCTTTTCAGCGTTCTTTCTTTCTTTCGATTTTTATTTTTTTTAATGAGCTTTTAATGCTGTTCTTTTTGCACTTCTACCTATACTTGTTTAGTTTAGTTGGTTTTTATGGTGTATTTATAAAGAATATATTTCATTATCAACAGAAATCAAAGGAAATATCGTGGATTATTTTTTTTTCTTTTTCTTCAGCGGAGTGGAGGCTAAGCAGCCGAACTCGGTCATCCGCAAGTGCGTCCGTGTCCAGCTGATCAAGAACGGCAAGGAGGTCTCCGCTTTCGTACCCAACGACGGTTGCCTCAACTTCATCGAGTTTCGAAAAAAATGATGTCATAAGCTTGTTGAATGAGCTCGCCTTCCTTTCTTTTTGTCCTTATTCAGAAATTCCTCGAACGCAGTTATAGCAGTCTCATCTTTTGATTCCCCATCCCCTTTGTGCAGCAATGGTTTTTAGTGAAAATAATAGTGTGAAGTTTCTCAGTGTTTTTAAATCCTTATTTCTGCTTATTCTCCTGTTCAGCCTATGCAGTTGGCCTGTCAGCTGTTTCTTGTAGGAGATCGTGGTCAATGCGGTGTAGACCTTTGTAAAAGAATAGAAGTTGTTTTTTGTGTTGACCTTTGGGAAAACCTGTCCATAAGCTCGAGCGGTTTTCCTAGACTGTAGAAGCCGCATATTTATATATTTTGCTCTTAAATGAACAATAAGCATTATTGAATACTGCGCATTTTATCCTTCATTTCATATGAATTTTAGCAAGAAGACACATCCTTGGCACTCCCGTTTTCAGTATTTTTTTTTATATTTTATGTTTTTCCCATAACCCGCACATCTTTTATGGTTAGCTTGCATGCGTGCAAGCTAACCATAAAATATATTTCTTCTAGAATGTTTCATGGGTCCAGCGAGCTCCCCCCCCCATTTTTGTCGATCGTTACTGAGACCACTTCTTTCTGAAATCTGACCCCGTAAATGGAGAACTATTGCGACAAACAAAAGTAATCATTAGCTGTATTGAGAATCTCGCTCACAATCAGCATGGCACGCGTCTACCGGTACGGCATGTAAGGGAATGGACTGGAAGGTAATTGTAGAGAATGAAGAGACCGAGGCAGGAGAATATTATATTAGACTGGTGGTAATGTATGTATTACTCTCTCTCTCTCTCTCTCTCTCCTTCTTTCTTTCTTTGTCGGTCTCCTATTTGCCATTCCACATTCCTTTCTCTCTCTCTCTCCCTCTCTATCTCCCTCTGTCTTCTCCCTTTCTCTCTCTATCTCTCTCTCTCTCTCTCTCTCTCTCTCTCTCTTGCATGTCATCTTCGAATCTGATTGTGAGAAGTACGAAACGAAGAAGAAAAGAGTCAAACAGTGAAAGACGCGAAAGGTGGAGAGGAATGTGATGCGCAGCCCGGCGATGAATAGAGCGGATGTAAGCCCGTCAGAGTGCGGTGAGACCTAAGAGTGGACAGATCGATGTGAACAGCTTGATAATTTGAGCAGAGGACTGCTATAACTTCCAATGTCTCGTTAGTTTGAGCAGATGGTATGGGCGACCGGATGCCGCAAAAGCCAGCTCCGTCGAGAGGAACCGAACCCTTGTCCTTTGCATCACTCGGTGAGATTATAACCAGTCAACCACACAGGACGAGTTCTCGAGCCATAGTTATATACCGAAAAGCTGCTGTACAGGCAGGACACTGTTGAGAGAGAGAGAAACAAAGAGACATGGTGACAATGAACAAACAGAAGCTCAAGAGAGAAGCTTGGGCATCAACTAATTGTATGAAGGCTACGAGAAGACATTCATCCAGTGCATCTTCGAGGAGGGAGATGTCAAGAATGAGCGACACAAAAAAGAACGAACACCAAGCAGATGCAACAGTCGCTTCGAGAGTCAATGGCTGCTGTTGAATCTTCTTGGTGTTCTCTCTCTCTCTCTCTCTCTCTCTCTCTTTCACGGTATAAGGTACGACCTTTCTCCACTGCCAACGACCAACTGATCTTTCATATAAGACTTGCATATCATCATCGAATCTGAGAAGTAGGAAACGGAAAAGAAAGAGTGTGAAAGACATGGGAAGGGAAGGAGACGAATGTGGAGCGCGGCCTGGAGCAGGACAGCACAACGGCAAGGGGTCAATTCTATGTCGGCTATGGCGGCCGCGACATAATGGGATAAGTGGAATATCTCGCTGTGGGAAACGTTTTCAGGCATATCACATATCAACATGAGATCCTTGAATTTTTCTTCGCTAATCCCGTTAAACACATCTTGAAAAATGCAACAAAACATTTGCTCCGCTTGGGGTTCGAGCCAGTGAGATACCAAATACAATATGAATACACAGCAATTACGTCACCGTACGTCATGAAAATACTAATTTCACAAATTTTCAAGATTTTTTTTGACAGGATTTGTGAAGAAAAAAATCAGGAATCTCAAATTGATATGTGATTTGCCTGAAAAAAGTTTTCCACAGCGAGATCTTAAACTTGACCCATTTGGCCTCAGCCGCCATAGCCGAAATAGCATTGACGCCTCACCGTTGAGCGGTACTGTATTGAGCGGTATCCTTTGACTTTAGGATAGAAGCGTCATCAGAGAAATGTCCTGCAGTTCGCGCTTGCGCCTCTTCATCGACAAGTCTGGCATGGCCATCACGAGGACGATCGGCTGCTGCCAGTCATATGTACATATTCCATATAGTGCATACACGGAGACACATTTTAAAGGAGCACGAAACTCTGCACGTAATCTATTCTCGGAAACACACACACGTGCTCTCGGCACACAGGAATTCAGCATGTTTTTTTTGCTCTTTTAGGACTTGAACCCTGGCTAAAGACTCAACTACCACACTTCCGCCAATCATCTGCAAATGGACGGGGGCAGCTGTGAGGTTAACAGTCTCATTGTAAATATGCGAAGTGCCTTTATTATATATATTTGTTTGTATCTATTTCTGTCGCTTTCTGCTCTATAATTTGAAGCGTTCCATATGTATATGTTATATAACTGATGGTTATGAGTCATCTAGAGATGAATCGCCCGCAGAACGCCCATTAGGTCCGCCCTTTCTCCCGCTACCTCTTCCCGTCGACTATCCCCAGCGAATCGGCCTCTTCTGCGAAAATGTAAATACATTAACAGTCTATGTTACTGTTTTTCCATAGTGGAGCTGCTTGAATGTGAAGCAGGCCAAAGATTCTATTTACTGTAAGATATAAATTGTTATGTCCGTTTTGCGAAATGTTCTGTATGTATACAGTTTAATTTTGCGGTTCATCATTACCAAGCGAGCAAAGTTTTATATGCTTTTACGCTTTTTTTTTGTATTCTCCCATAATACTTGCAGATTTTATTCAAGGTCATTGGGGTCATTAAGTATTTGAATGCATGAATAGCCTTGAAGTCGTTCTTTTTTTGTTTATTGTTCGGTTTCGTCTTGTTCGATGTAATAATCTGAATTTTTTTTAAAGTCATCTTGATGAACTTGTTTTTTTTTGGAATTTGTTTTCTTATGGAAGATTTATTGATATTAGTCGCAGAGGATATTATTTTTCTTCGTTACAATTGGCATCACTCTGCTGCATCTCTCGAATTGTTCTCTCTATCAATATACATAGCTATCAACAACTCAAAAAACCCATAAGCTTGTTGTTGTATTATTAACGGAATGACGAATATTAATTAAATTTTGATAGTTTAGTTTGAATTTGCAATTTGCGATAAGCTAGGGGGCTAGGCACCAGCTCTCCAGATATTGCAAAAATACTGGTCGTGACCAGTGTCTGTGACGTGGTCATGATCAAAAACGGTCGTGACTGTATGTCGACGACATGTCATTGACACAACTTAAGGTTAATCGCACGGCAAGTTTTTTTCTGATCAAAAGCATTAACTGCTATAAAACAGTGAACAATTGAAACAGTTTGAGTGGCAAGATGGGAAGGTTATCGAGATGCTGGAGAGGTTTTTCTATTGACTCTTTAAATAAAATATGTTATTCTGACTGTCAGAAATACTTACTATTTCTCAGTCTTACTTTATGATTTTGTTGTCTAATTATATGAAATTACTATTATTGTAGGAGAATGAGAACAATGAATAGAAGGAGACTCCAGTACTGCCCCCTCGGGGAAGTTGACCCGTCTCACTCTCTCTTGACATCACAAGGGTCAATAATGAACTCCCATGAATCTCTTGGACATCTACTGTTTCCAATGCCGAAAATTCGAAGCGTTGCACACCGTTTCCCATTACCGTTACAAAAAAAACAAGAGACATTAAGTTTCAGTTTGGGGTGTGCTGATTAGAAGAACTGAATATTCAAAAGTGGGAAGTCCTGCCATGATTGCTTATATCTGTTAACTCCTTTACTCTCCATTGTCAAAGATGACTGTTCATTATCTGGAGAAATTAGATTTCTCTTGTATTATGTAGCAGGACCACGTCAGTTGCATCGTACCGCAGTGCCAGTGTGAACTTTTCACTGGTCATGGACGCCGTGGTGGCCTTCGGAAGATCAAGACGTAACTTGACAACCTCCGAAATAATAGAGGAAATCAGACACACAATATATGCAATATAAAGAAAAAGAAATGAAATTAACTGTAAGACACAAATTTGGCCGCCTCTGCTCGCTGTTCATTTGGGGAAAATCTGTCCGTGACATGTCCCCCAAGTGTCTCTGAAATGTCTTGGACAATAAAATTTCCAGAGACGCTGCCTGTCTGTGTCCTCGAGTAAGAATCGTGCGCCTGATACAGTACTGGCCAAAAGGTTATCACATTTTGGTTTCCCCGTGTGCCCGCTCACCCTCTTCTTTTGCTTATCGTCGTAACTCGTTCCCTACAAAGAGGACACATGATTCTGGGTGTCTCTCTCTTGCATCTCACCGTATCTGTATCTGTTCTTCTTTTCAAAACCACAAATCTCTCCTTATCTCTCTCTCTCTCTCTCTCTCTCTCTCTCTCTCTCTCTCTGTCAACTCAACATGCACTTTTTGTCATTTCTCACGTTTCTCCCAAAATACTCCCCGAATTGTCAGCATACAAAATAAAAGCAGGAGCTATAAAGTGCCCCGCGTGACAATTCATTACTATTTTGCCATGAACCTGCAGCTTCCTTCGACTGCTCCATGTTGCACCATGAAAATAGACTTCATTTTCGATCTCTTTGACTAACATGTCAAATACGGTGATGTCGGATATCCCATTTGTAGAATATTTTTGGCCCTAGCGAATTTCAGAGAACATGCATCGATTCTGTCATAATGTACTTACAATTAGTAAAAATATATTCTTTCAAATTATAATTAAAATAGTTATGTTATTTAGAATTTCATTCTCCATGTCACCATAGCATAATCTGCTACAATTACCACAAATCGGCTGCTATTTGTGGTTAAAAAAGGAGGGCGATTTCTTCTGATATGCACGAAACATTCGCCGGGTGCCACCTTTAACAGTCATGTTAAATCTAGTTATGAGCAATGCTAATATTTGCATTAAGATATTCTACATTAGCGCGAGAGATCCAGTAATGAATAATTCCCTAATTAAGCTGTCAGCCAAAAAGTAGTATCTCCTTTACATCAATGTTTTTGGTGGTCATCGTTATGAGGCACCCGCCCGTGAATGACAAGTTGGTTTTGTTAGTTTTCATTAATCGCCATCGTACGGGCCGATTTTAACAGTTGTTCGTTTCAGACATTTCCTTTATCAATGGATAGGTCAGAAGCGTGTCCCTTTGAATGCCATAAATGCATCTATTTACACATATATAATAAGTCTCGCATTAGGGAACAAGAGACGTTTGCTAGTATGTACATACATATATCGTTCGCTCGGTGGTGGCATTAAAATATTTTCGTCAACGATTATGATCATGGAATTGTGGAATTGTGCTCGCATCAAATTGTTATTGATGTAACAAACGATTCCAAGTTTAGAATGTCAACAATATTCTGTCTCCATGTTGCACTTGTCGCGAATCTCGTCGCAATGGGTAAGAAAAAAAGTGTTTTTTTTTTTTACTTTTTCGCTCTTCTTGTACAAAATGTTTCTTTAGTATAAAAAATTGGATAATAGATAATATTTTTAAATTAAAATAAAAATAAAAATAATAATAATAATAATAATAATAATAATAATAATAATAATAATAATAATAATAATAATAATAATAATAATAATAATAATAATTATAATTATAATTATAATAATAGAATGTTTTGATAATAGATACAATTTTTTTTAATGAATTGAAATAACAATAATTATAATAATTATTATTATTATAAAGCGGCATCGTGCCCCGGCACCTACGAGCCGCTCGTGGGTGGACGCTGCATGCGAAGCACGCTGAATGAAGAAAAGCACGAGCAGCTACGCGTGGACTGCGAGGCAGACGGTGCATTCCTTGCCTCCATTCACTCCGAAGAGGCGAGAGATTTCTTTTTAAACTTTACTTTAGACTTTATTCAACTAAACTACTAAGTAAATGTTAGATTTTTCTTTAAAAAAAATTACTAATGGTAAGCACGATGAGGTTAATCCTCGATAAACTACTGTATAATATAAATTATTTCAACGATAGTTTCGAGAATCACTCAATGTGCTCAGGAGAATGAGAGCATCCGCAAAAATCTTTCACACCCCTTCGTCGCCATTGGACTGTCTTGCAACGTGGTGTTCCAATGGCTATTCTGGCAAGATGGAACGCCACTCAACTACAACAATCTTGGTGCGTTCTCTTGCTTTTTATATGTACATATGATGGTGGAGGGGCGTTTGTATTTTACGCACCCTGGAGGGTAGGGGTGCTGGTAGTTTGGGTACCCAGGAGGGAAAGGGAAGGGAGTGCTGGTGGTTTAGGTACCCAGAAGGGAAGTTGAAGGGAGTGCTGATGGTTTAGGTACCCTGGAGAGCCGGTGTGGAGGTGGTGCGGGTGGTCTATGTACCCTGGGTAGGGATGCTGATATCTTAGGTGCCCTGGTATAGGGTATTTAAGTTACTTCTACCAGTTACATATTTCCAATTCTTTTCCAGAACATCCAAATTGCCGATACGAGTATGGTGTCTTCGTAATGCGCGTGGAGGACGGCAAATGGATTGAAATCAACGACGACGAGTCACCGGGCTATTATGGCCTCTGCAACCTCCACCTTAACAGTGAATCGGACTCGCTTATACGTTTATTTTTAATAATATATCATGATTATCATTAATAATATTACTACTATTAAGTATAAGGTTACATACATGTATGTACATGTATGTAACCTTATACTTAATATTAGTAATACTGTATGTACATGCAGTGATATTCCGGCAAAATGGCCGATTTGGAACGCTGCGCGCGCAATGTTCCAATCAGCACGCAAGTTGTAGGTCGTTGGTAAGTAAACTATATGAAAAGATCCTTATTTACATAGAATCGTCTTGTTTTGCCACATCCAGCACACTATAATTGAGGATAAGGTGGCCATGTTTAGAGTGTTAAAATAAGGCTCAAAGAATAGAGCATGGCGCCTTTTAAAAACTTCAAAGTCATGCTACTCCTTTCCAACTCATATTTGGAATGCAGTAATATTTGGGGAAACTCATTTACTTTTCAATGAAAACAGAATAAACATGGTCCAAGTTTTCTGAAAAGAGAGTCTAAATGCGCGCTGATTGAAACATTTCGGACATTTTGGAGGAACATCACTGTATGCATGTATGTAAGCATGTTTATACATATGAATATTTTAAAGCGTTATTACAGATCCTGCGTGTAGTGGTGGCTATCAGCAAGTCAATGATACGCGAACGTGTTTCTCTGTTCATCAAGCTAGAGTACAAAATGATTTCCTTTCTCTGAAATAGTCAACTTAAGCATTCAAAAATGCATCTTAAGACTACCTGGAGCAACGCTGAGAGCATCTGCCAACAAGAGTCTGCGCATCTTATCTCCATTCATGAAGCTGAGGTCGAGAAATATAACTAAATCAATATTCATTTAGAAGACATTAAAGAATGGATGTTAACTTGATGGGCATCGGCATTAAATAAGCTTTGATGTTACTTGCAAAATCAGAATAATGTTTACGTCCCAAGTGAACAAATAGTTATTGAATACAAGCGAGGAAATAGTTCGGTATAGGAACCATAACTATAGTTCACATTCGCGACACTTTACGGTCCTTTGTTCTTCCGGCGAGTTCAGTGTTGGTCTGATAGACGAATAGTCTTGTGTGTAGACCAATAACGCCATAATGGTTGCGGCCTATGAATATGGCATCAATGACGGCGTTCACATTGGCCTCAAGACGAATGCAAGCAGAAACGAGCGCGCATGGACCGATGGCAGCAACTTCACGTTCAGCCTCTTTGCCAGCGGTCAGCTTGGTCGTCTCTTGCGTGATTAAATTAAGTTTAATAATTTTTGAATCATGTGAACTTTTTAAGGGCATGTCTGCAAGTAAATTAAATTATAAATTAAATTGCAATGCCGGGAACATGTTTGAAAACAGGGACTCCATCTCCAAGAAATCCGCGGTATTTTAATTCAATTTTTTGCTTGTTCTTCTTTGAAACAAAGATCAATCGGTGCCTCTCTCGAAAGGCTTCCCCAACGACGTCTTTGGCCATTGCACTACGCTTGAGTTGAGTAGCTCAACAAAGTGGATCAGCAGTCAGTGCGACACGCAAGAAATGCCATTCGTGTGCGGCAGAACCGGTTAGCTAGCAGCTGCTAATTGATTGGGACTGAACATTATTTTTTATACTACAGTTAAACTTTTTTAGTGCAAGGACTAAAAGAATCGAAGTAATTTCACGACTAACTGGGTAATATGAAACTCTAAATCAGAGAGAGAGAGAGAGAGAGAGAGAGAGAGAGAGAGAGTGAGAGAGAGAAGCAATAAAAATAAAGACTTTAGAAGTAAAAATGACAAAGAAGCGAAAAAAAAAGTTAGTAGATAGAAGACTTTGCGTGTTATTTAAACGTTCGACATCGACAATCCGCTTTCACCGTCTGAGTGCAACAAAACTCTTGAAATCTTTGGATCTGGCACCGTACGCAGCTTTACACAATACTTTTTGATAAGCCATTCTATGCAATTCCGACGGTTCTATTATTTCTTTTAATAAAAGTATTTGTTAACCCCCCCCCCCTCCTCCTCCCCAGATCTACTCTCCGTCGTATCCGGCCTCGCCGAATGTCGTGTGCGACTATCTCCTGACCGTCGACGAGGGCAAGAGGGTGCAGTTGACTTTTGACGACTTGGAGCTGAATTCGTGCTGCGACAAGGTCACGGTCTATTAAGGCGCCAACAACGGCACATACATTGGAGAGTGAGAACTTGTTTATATAATACGTAGTTAATGCAAAAAGGTTGCGAAAATTGTACTGTAGCCATGCAAATGATGACAGCTTTTACAATTAGTGAAATCTTCTTTAAAGGATAACTGGCGAGCCTCGACCGGCCTCGTCGTCTATACATCGCGATCGAATTCAATGCGACTCTCTCTCTCTGTTAGTGAATGATGGCAGACTTGTGCGCGGATTCCGCGCACACTTTGGAGCCGCGAATTAATGTATTGATCGATTAGATTCGATCAGAAATATTGAGAACAAAAACCCCTATGCACAATCCACTCTCCCCTTTTTTGTTTCTTCCATTTCTTCATTAAATAAACGTCTCCTTGAAAGAGCTTGACAAATACAGTGAAGGCCACAAAGAATATTTTATATGCAGCTCATCTTCCTTCTGTTAAAGTGAAACAAATTTCTTGGCAACACAATTTATTTAGGAACCTTTTATTCATGATGACCTTGATGATATGTTAAATAATACCTTCAAAACAAATGGATTATAAATTATGTAATGAAATGAGTGATGTAAACAAATATTCGCTCATACATGCTAAAAACAATGTATATAATAAAATTACAAAAAAAAAGAGAAAAATTTCGAGATGCCCAGAAAATGCAGCCGATCTTGGCGAATGTTTGCTGTCTTGGCGTGGTTCTAGATTTATATAAAGGAACATTAAACGCAACCGAAATGTATTTGAATATTTCTGTAATATGGTATGATAAAGGAGATCACAAGGGCAATCGATACCATGAAGTTCCAGACAGATAGCTAAAAAGACGGTGTAAACAATCCACAGAAAATGCCCGGAGAATAGCGTGAAATTCAGATCTTGGCATTTTGTTAAATTTTTGAGCTTCCTTTTCGTTGCCTTCCGAAAACATGTTCGTTGATGTTCTATGATTTTTTGTGTTTGTTTCTATTATTTTCGCTATTCTGCTTATTTTTTGCTAGATACACTTTGTTTAAAGTTGCTATTACTTCAATATTGGATTAACAACTGAAGGGCAAGGATTAAGCAAATTAGTTGGACATGTTGTTTCGTTAATGCCACTGTTGATTTTTTGCAAATCATCGATTTCTTAAAGTATTATATGAGATATGCATTCAAGTGTTTATTTTATGTAATTATATGGGGCGGCGCTGCTTGGAGCATTGGAGAAGGTGGGCGAACAAGTCGCGAATTGAATTTTGAGTTTTGCTCCTTTAGATGTTTTTTTTTTAAATTCTTTTACTTACCAACTTGCCAACATGAACCTTTCTGCAGGAAGGCCCGAGCTTTTAGCGAAATATGTCTTCGCAGATTAGTGTAAAGAAAATGTCCACTTCCATCTGTAAATCCTGGCTGCTATAATTAGAGACAAACGCGATACCGTAGTATGAAAAAGCAGTTGAAGAGCACTTCTAATGCGATAACGGACACACTACAATTATATTCTAATCTTAACACGCTAGCTTGAACTATAAATCTTTTTTTTCAAGGAAAATGTCATAGGATCTCTCTCCTAACACAACTTAGCTTGCTGGCAAGAAAAAGACAAACCGACTAGCCTTTCCATATTTAAATGCTCTTTTAGCGACGATTATATGACGCGATTTGCGAGAGTTTCAAAATGGCCGGGGACCCGGTAAAATTAGATTTCGCTCAAAAGCTCTTTGTAGGTACTTTTTAACACGGCGAAACGATTGGAATGGGTCCGGGAGTTTGAAATCGCCATTTTGGCTAGCTGTGCGATGTTTAAAATTCGAGAGCCCGATGAAACTTGCAGAGATGGTCGCACATTCGCGTTCGCTGTTTCGCACGCAATAAAGCAATATTCGTGAAAATTTTATCATAAATAAACAATATATTGCTTTATAAAGCTACTAAAGTAGAATTTGAAAATATTCACTTTTACGGTCTCAGCAGCCTCTAAACTTTGGAGAGGCGCCATTCTCTTATATGGAAAAAGCGCACGGGTTTTCTATTTTAAGTTGTAGAGCAAAAAATTATCTTTCCAATGAGCAATAGAATGCCAGATACCGACGAGGTCTTTTATGTTTTCCAGTCATAAAACTGTTGAAA
This sequence comes from Allodiplogaster sudhausi, assembly GCA_945643635.1. Classification (NCBI taxonomy): domain Eukaryota; kingdom Metazoa; phylum Nematoda; class Chromadorea; order Rhabditida; family Diplogasteridae; genus Allodiplogaster; species Allodiplogaster sudhausi. The sequence goes on from CALZFC010000248.1 coordinate 6,064,256, forward strand.
TACGCACGGTTCAGCGTTTCTTTGACCTATGCACCGTGCAATGTAAGAAGAATGCATTTTCTCAACTTTAGCAGGGTGCTTTAGTGTAGTGCGAACGATCTGAAGGCGGAGTCCAAAGGTTCGGGGTTCGATTCCCCTGGCTATCGAACTGTTTTTTTTAAATAAGTTGTTTTGCATTTAAATTTTATTTAAGCAGTTACATAAAACCCTAAATACATTCCCTAGACTACCTTCTTGCAGTATATCGCTTGTGTTGCGTTTTCAGCGTGGGTAACGCCCAATCAAAGTGCATGCCGATGCACATGCACTGAAAGTGCGTATTTCAACCGTTTTATGACTGGGAAACATTAAAGACCTCGTCGGTTTCTGGCATACTATTGCTCATTCGAAAGATAATTATTTGCTCTACAACTTAAGATAGAAAACCCATGCGGTTTTTCCTTATAAGAGAATGGCGCCTCTCCAAAGCCTAGAGGCCGCTGAGACCGTAAAAGTGAATATTTTCAAATTCTACTATAGTAGCTTTATAAAGCAATACATTGTTTATTTATGATAAAATTTTCACGAATATTGCTTTATTGCGTGCGAAACAGCGAACGCGAATGTGCGACCATCTCTGCAAGTTTCATCGGGCTCTCGAATTTTAAACATCGCACAGCTTGCTAAAATGGCGATTTCAAACTCCCGGACCCATTCCAATCGTTTCGCCGTGTTAAAAAGTACCTACAAAGAGCTTTTGAGCGAAATCTAATTTTACCGGGTCCCCGGCTCTTTGGCTTCCTTACGATTCTCTTCCAATCGCGTCATATATATCTTCAAAAAAGCAAGTTCGCCTTCAATGATCACAACCCTTTTACTGAAGAACCAACAATTTTAGCTCGTGACATCATAGCAACAAATCTGCCGCCCGATTAATCTTCCGTTGTGTCAATGACATGTCGTCGACAAACAGTCACGACCAATTTGTTAGTCATTGACCTGGTCAATGACAGAAAAGAAAACCGCCTATCTTAATACACATGGGTTGCGACCAAACCAACTTGTTTCATTGACACGGTCATGACCACAGAGCAATAATTTGGTAGTCATGTCCACTCGGAAGCCACCCATGGTCATGACCAAAACGTTATAGTACATATTTGTGAGAGATGCAGAGCGACACGCTCATGGATATGACCGTGGGTCGTGACCGAATTCACCATTTCGACTGAATGCATGACCGAATGTCCACTTTATACAGTAATTTTTTTAAAGAGTTTTGCACAAGGTGCTTGGGCAAATAGTAATATTCACCCACTCACCTATTGGCCGCCTTCACCCACAAGTTTGTTGTTGTATTATTATAACGAATTTGAGGATATTCATTTAATTATGATAGTTAAGTTTGAATTTGCAATTTGCGATTAGCAAGGAGCTAGGCACCAGCTCTCCAGATATTGCAAAAATACTGGTCGTGATCAGTGTCACTGACACGGTCATGACCAAAAACTGTCGTGACTGCATGTCGACGTCATGTCATTGACACAACGTAAGATTAATCGCGCGGCTGACGCCGTCTTGTTCACAAGACGCGAGTTTGTCATGAAATGAGTAGTTTAGAGCTTTGAAGCTACTTTTTGTAGTTTGACTTATGTGGTACTACAAAAATATGTTGAAACTTTTGCCCTTTACTCTGTTGGTTTTTAGAATAAGATCGAGCAAGTTAGGAAGAATCGATTATACTTACAACTCTGAAAATATTTTCAAGTCCTTGACTATACCAATAAATTGTTTTATACCTTAACAAGAGAAGTGAACTCAATGACTGAAAGAGAAAGGCAGTAGGGGAAAGGGAGGAAGAGATAAAGGTAGAAACCGCAGATGATTTTCAAAACCGATTTAATATTCTTTTGAATGCTGCTTTGGGGAGGGGGAATATACGAATAAATATATACAGATTGCGGAATCTTACAATTAGTTTCTAATATATGTAAGTATACTCACAGGCTGAATAAACGAAGAAATACAGATCATTTATAAACGTAAATATCGAAACTAGCTCCCGAAACGATCCCGAGGAGTGATAGTCAGTTTTTGTTTACAACTGAATCAGCAGAGAGTGATTGTTCGCAGCCATAAGTTAAAGGGGCAATTTGCATCTGAAATATGTAGTTTAGTTCACATTGCTGTGTTCCACCATACTTTAAATTTAACATTCGTCGCAACTGCTTATATACATACAACACAATTTCTAGCTGAGATTCTTACCTTCACTAGAAAAGTTGTTCAAAAAGATAATGAAAATGCATCTATTCGGAGACAAAGATTAACAAACAAAAAATTATAAAAGGAAGAACATCATTGAAGTTCCATTTTGAACACAGACTATTGTTGCACATTTACTCAAATATAAGCAAGAGAGGGAAATGATGAAGTTGCACGGCATCGCCGTGATCGAAAATGATCATGTTCTCTGCTATGTTTCACTGCCAAGCGCAGAATTGTGTGATTAAGATATAGAGATATAAGACCGTGAATGTTGAAAGAAGTCCATTTTCTTCACCAGGCGATGTTGAACAAATTGCCTGAAACATATTTTTGACGGAATTACTAGTTTTTTTAGTTCATGTGTCATTTCAATCTTTAATTGGCCGTCAGAAGATGAGACTGACATTCCACTTGTTGTCGAGTTCCGGTCGGGTGGCGGGTTTGTCTCGCTCGCACTGGGGGGACGCGTCAGACACGTTTGTCGCGCAGAGGGAAGCGCGCGCCGCTTCCTCATCCGTGTTTCAGAAGTCGCTGGTACATACATAGTAGTATGTGTAGCTTGTAGCGAATCGGCCAACCTATCACATGACGATATTTTCAATTTAACAGCAGAATATTGACTACCGGTATATCATAGCTGCCAAGAGCAACTAGACAGCCACGCCATATCTGCCTCCCGTAGTAAATGATGTAGCAATGCGTACCCTGAGGAGTAATAGCTAGTGAAATGCCAATGCTTCTACAAACTTTGACCAATTCGGTAAGGGCTTCTCTGAAGACCTGGCATGTTTCGGTTTCTTGAATGTTGATGTTCTCATCACACTGGATGGGTCGCGTGAGGTTTGCTGTCGAAATGGAGAGGATCTCGTTTGCGCAGAAGTCGGACTGCAACGTTGAATAGAGAATGGCTTAGTAGGCCTATTTCGCAATAATATATTTAGTCGCACTTTCTTGCAGCGACAATGCAGATCGTGCTCCGGCTGACTGTTCACGAAGGTGCGCTGAACATAGCACGTGTCATCGAAAAGGCTGCAAAATATGTGCTGTTCACATGGCTGAAACAAATTCCGACACCGCCCACAAAGCTTCGAAATTTCGAAAACAAATGGCAATGCCTTGAAATGAACTAAATTGAGCAACCCACAGATTTTTTAAGGACAATTAATCAATGATCTAACTAGGAAAGCGATCGCCAATCCGACCAGAACACTTCGAGGCCATCCGAGCACTTGCTGATTAGGGTGCTGTTGACGCCCTCCTTCAAGTCAGCCGTGCAGTATCTACAGCCGGACGCCTGAATGTAATGCCAATACAAACTTTCATGCACCAAAAAAACCACCTTTGAGCTCCTTTAAAGGAGCAAACAATGCAATCTTGAATTCGCTCCTTTTTCTTATAGAATTGCGAAAGAGCATGGATTTAGAGAGAGACGCGACGGTAATAGTGGGAAAATTCTTATAGATCACGATTCAGTTTTTTGCTCTTTTAACGGAAAAATTGAGTGTCATAATTCAGACAGACTTTGATTCGTTCGCAAAAACGCTTTAAAATGACAGTTACGTAATTTGTGTAAAAATAAAGTTAACACTAACATGCGCTTAAAATTCTAATGAATATTTATTCTGTAGTTTCCTTACTTCTTTCAGTTTCCTTTTTGCGATCGGGTCGCTAACCAATGACATGTTGCCGTCAGCAGCAGCGACCGTGCATGTCAGATTGCCTTTCTTCTCGATGTGAAGAGTCTCATCGTACTGGTTGCACAGGGACTTACTGGAGCAACGAAGTCAAGGTTACGCTGATTACTTGCGTGTATTAAGAATATGTATGTAAGCCGGAAACATATCTCGTCTATGATGATTGTGGAAAAACAGCCCAACTTGCAAAAGCACACGGTTTTTTGATTAAATGTGCTGTAGCAGCCGTTGTACGACTCGAATATTCTGCCGGACAGGCACCTCTTGAAACATCAAAGAAAATAACAGAGGAACTTCCAATGGAGAACTATGAAGAAACAAAATCTCTAGGGATACGTCAACATCACATACGAAGCTCTAGTGCCTCTTTCTCAAAAGTTCACTCCCAGCGTTAGTCATTTAAAAGTTTTCCGATGAAAACAGCGAGAAGCTCACCAGCTTAGTGTAAGTAGTGTCGTCGAATAACTTGAAGTACACTGTTTGGCAAATGTCTCCACAGCACGTCTCTCGCCTATAAGTGATCTAGAGATCGGTAACAGCTTGAGAAATGAGCATGTGATAGGAAGGGGAAATCGTTAGAGATGTGTAAAGGAAGAGTAACGGACTAACACGGCGCTTTCCTCTTCGGAGTCGAAATAGTTACAACTTACGCAACCGACACGGAAAACCTCAGTCGCAAACACTAAGAGAATCTCAAGAAGAAAATGGCGATGGAACATCTGAAAGATCTGCCAAATAAGAGAGCATTGTCATAGGGCCGTGAATTAGCAGCTTGAGGCGATGAGCTCATATTAGATGTTGATCAATGAAAGGAACACTTTTATTTTGTTCATTCTCGTCAAATCCGATATGCAATATATTTTACATAAATATGATTATAGCGTCAGTTCAATATTTCACAGAAGATTTTCTTTTACATCGAAAGACAGATAAACTGCTTTACTGCTGCTTGCCTTCAACGGTCGCAGCCCTTTCACCGAGCAAAGCTACAATTTTAGTTCGTGGCATTATAGCAAAAAATCTGATGATGTCTTAAAAAAATAAAGATAGGAGTTTGAGTAGATTTAAGCTTCGAAGCTATTTTTGTAGGATTACGTATGCTGTACTACAAACATATGTCGAAACTTGTGCCTTACTGTTCATGTAAAATGATTTCTTTTAAAGTAAGAAAGAGCAAGTTACGAAGACACGATTATATGTCCAAATCTGTACTGAGTTTGCAAGCATTGACTTAAGCAACAAAAGGTTTACTACCTTTGCAGGAGCTAGCGACGGAAAGGGAAGAAGAGGGGAAGAGCAGAGGAACCACACGCACACACGCTACACAAAGCTAACAATGATCCAGACCGGATCAAAATACAAAGGAATGTCGGTAGTCGCGTGGGTCACCCTTATGCCTGATATTCGTAAAGCAAATATTTTCCAGTAATATTTGACACACCAGAACTCGAATTTAAAACATCGCACATCTCGCCAAAATGACTTTTTCAGACTCCCGGATCCATTCCATTAGTTTCTCCATGTTAAGAGGCACCTATGAGGAGCTTTTGAGCAAAATCTAATTTTGCTGGTTCCCCTGCTAATTAGCTTTCTTACGATTTTCTAGCAAATCGCGTCATAAATTCACATGTGGGTTCAGAAGATAAGTTTTTTTTATTCCCATACAAATAACGGGTTTCTACTGCTGTGCGGCTACATGTTATGGTAAATGTAAGTATGCATTCGTGACATCAAGTATCGCCTACGTGTCATTTGCCACATTCGCTATAACGGCATGGCTACAAAAGGACATTGATAAAGGTATTCTAGCTCCCACTTTGACGTTGGTATCAAACGTCACAGTCCAATACACAACTCCTGGCACATAAAGCAGTGTGTTGGGTACGTGTATTTCACAAAACCTTTCACAGACACAGATGCTATATAAAGAGTTCAAGCCATTTATCAATTCTTCAAATTATGATAAGTATAGAGAAGGCAGTCCGATAGTCGGTTGAGAAGAAGCGGTAGAGGTATGAACTCACCACCGAACTGAAGAGATACAATTCCGAAGTATTTTTCCCAATTGAGCTGTAAGAAAGTGGAATGGGAGAGCGAGAGTATGCGAGTGATAGATGAAGAGGCAGAGAGAAGAGAGGCAGCAGCCTTGTATATTGAAGGAATCTGACTGTATCTATTTGGAAAGAAAGTTTAACAAACGAAAAAAGTTAAGAAAAGGGAACAACATCATAGAAGTCACATTTTGAACACAGACTATTTGCTCAAACATAAACATGATAGGGAATGCTGACGGTATTATCATAATCGAAAATGAACATGTTCCCTGTTACGCTTCCCTGTCAAGCGCAAAATATTGCGATTAACATATAGAGATATAAGAATGTTAAGTGAGAAAGAAGTCCATTTTCATCTCCAGGCGATGTTGAACAAATTAGCTGAAACATCACATTCGTTAATTTTTGACGGAATTATTAGTTTTTTTTTAGTTCTTTTGTCATTTCAATCTTTAATTGGCCGTTAGGAGATGAGACATTTTAAACGGCAAAATGATCTCTACTGACATTCCATTTGTTGTCGAGTGTCGGTTTGTAGGCGGGTTTGTTTCGCTCGCACTGGGGAGACCCGTCAGACACGTTTGTCGCGCAGAGGGAAGCGCGTGCCACTTCCTCATCCGCGTTACAGAAGTCGCTCGTACACACATAGTAGTATTCGTAGTCTGCTGAGAAGCGCCCGACCTGGTACATGGCGATATTTTCACTTTAAAAGAAGAATATTGACTACCGGTATGTCATAGTCGCCGAGAGCCACAAGACAGCCACGCCATATCTCCCTCCCGAAGTAAATGATGTAGCAATGCGTACCCTGAAGAGTAATAGCTAATGAAACGTCAATGCTTCTACAAACTTTGACCAATACGATAAGGGCTTCTCTAAAGACCTGGCACGTTTCGGTGTCTTGAGTGTTGATGTTCTCATCACACTTGATGGGTCGTGTGACGTTTGCGGTAGAAATGGAGAGGATCTCGTCTGCGCAGTGGTCGGCCTGAAACATTGAACAGAGGATGGTCAAGTAGCCTGTTTCGCAATAATATATTTATTCGCACGTCCTTGCAGCGACAATGCAGATCGTGCTCCGGCTGACTGTTCACGAAGGTGCGCTGAACATAGCACGTGTCTTCGAAAAGGCTGCAAAATATACATATGCTGTACACACGGCTCAAACATTTTCCGGCACCGCCTACAAATGTTTCGAAATTTCGAAAATAAGAAAAATAAATCGGTTAATGATCTAACAAGGAAAGCGATCTCCAATCCGACAAGAAAGCTTCGAAGCCATCCGAGCACTTGCTGATTAAAGTGCTGTTGAGGCCCTCCTTCAAATCTGCCGTGCAGTATCTGCAGCCAGACGCCTGAATGTACAGCTTGAATGAGCCAAAAAAACATTATTGACCAATGTCTCCTTTTAGGGAGCCTAAACGCATTCTTTAATTCGCTACTTTTGCATGACAATAGTGCGAAAGAGCATGTATGGGGGGTCAGGAAAATTCTTATAGGGGTTGTTCGTAAAAACGCTTTAAAGTACATAGTTGCACTCAAATTCTAATGAATATTTATTGTGTTGTTTCTTTTCTTTTTTTGATCACTTCGCTAACCAATGTCATGTTGCCCTCAGCATCAGTGACCGTGCATGTCAGGTTGCGCTCCTTCTTGACATGAACCGCGTCTTCGTGATGATTGCACATGGACTCACTGGAGCAACGAAGTCAATATTACGCTAATTACTTTACGTCTGACAAGAATATGTTTGTAGGCTATCTCGTAAATGCGGAAAAGACTGCCCAACTTGCAAAAACACAAGATGTCATCGTTGGCGCGGTAGCAGCCGCCGTTTAACGACTCGAATATTCTGCCGGACATGCAGCTCTTCAAGCAGCAAAGGGAATTTGAGAGGAACTTCAAATGAAGAACTATGAAGAAATATCACAGATCAGCTCTAGAGCCTCTTTCTCACAAGCTTGCTTCCAGTATTAGTCATTCAAAAGTTTTCTGAAGAAAACCTCGAGACGCTCACCAGCTTAGTGTAAGTAGTGTCGTCGTATAACTTGTAGTACTGCGTTTGGCAAATATCTCCACAGCACGTATCTCGCCTGACAGTGATCTAATGATTGGTAACAGCTTAAGAAATGAGCATGTGATTGGAAGAGGAATCATTATTGTTAGAGAAAGAGAAAGGAAGAGTAACGGACTAACATCTCTTTTTCATCAAAGGAGTCGAATGAGTTACAACTTACGCAACCGACGCGGAAAACCTCATTTGCAATTACTAAGAGAGACGAAAGCCGAAGGTGGCGATTAATCATCTGAAAGATCCGCCAAATAAGAGAGCATTGTCATATGGCTCTTAATTAATAGCTTGAGAACGGTGTCGCTATGATCTCTTATTAAATAGTGATAAATGAAAGGACCTTTTCCTTCAAAGTTTGAAAAGTTTATTCCATTTTTCTAATTGACATCAAATTATATATGAAATACACATACATATATAAATGAATATCCATAGAAAATTTTTTCTTTAACATCGAATGACTGAGAGGAATGCTTCAGATTAAGAAATATAGCAGCACTTTTCCTTCTGCTTTACTACAATTCGCTTTCAACGGTCGCAGCCCTTTCACCGAGCGAGCTACAATTTTAGCTCGCGTTATTACAGCAAGAAATCTGGTAGCGTTTTTTTCTATCAAAAAACCACTTTGAGTGGATTCGAGCATCGAAGCTCTTTTTTTTGGATTTGTACAACAAAACTATATTTTTTCGTTCGTGGCATTATAGCAAAAAAATCGGCTACAGTCTTGTCTAAAAAGACCCGAGTTTGCGACGAAATGAGTAGCTTCGAAGCTATTTTTGTAGAATTCATTGGTAATGTGGGAGGTGCACGTCACATGATGTTCGGGCGTCACCCACTATTTCTCCTTTTCGTGGCCTCACTACAAATGAGAATTTCAGGCCATGCGGTGTGTACTAATCTCCACTTTCCACCTACATATGACGCGATTTGCGAGAGTATCCAAATGGCCGGGGACCCGGCCAAAATCGACCGGCTTTGATTTTGTTCAAAAGTTCCTTACAGGTGTTTTCTGGTATGAGGAATCGATTGGAAGTGGTCTAGTCATCAGAAAATGTCTCTTTAGTTCGCTATGAGGGCTTGAATTATTGGGCTAGCCGCGTCTGGAGGCGAGTTGGATGCACGTCTGAGCTCAGTGCGCCGCTGTTTGTAGAGATATAGACATGAAATTTTGCATCCTAATAGGCAAGATATTGCTCTAAACAACAACAAAATAAAAAAGTGAAAATGTCCAACTTTCAATTTGTTATAGATTTTTATTTTTGATGGAGCATAGACAACGTATTTCTCATTTTAGTAGAACCGAACCTATACAGCTGTATAGAGCATGAAAAGAGCTTTCGAATGTTCTATTGGGTTCAGGAAACTTAGGATGCGCTGAAGTTTCCAGATCGATTAACCCGGAGTGGCAGTGCAAATAAGCACATCCGCGGCTTAGAAGAAGTACTTCAGAATCATTTTCGTATGCCGAAACATACACCACACGAAAGAACGTGAAATTTGCTTTAAGCTGAACCCCTTACAATAAAATCCCGAATCTATGATGTTTTGTTATAAATCAAAAGACTAGGGCATCTACTTATAACAATTCTTCAAGGAAATATGCTAAAAAAATAATTGGAATATTCTAATTCGGATAAACTAAAAATATGGATTATTGGGCGCAATGATAAGGACACTACCAGCCCAATATTTATTGCTTATAACAAAAAATTCTAGATTTGAAAGATTATTGAAAGGTGTTCAGCATGTAGCAAATTTCACGCTCTTTCTTATGTTGTATGTTTGGACGTGCGAAAATGATTATGAAGAGCTGTTTTGCAGTGCCGCTCAGGGATAATCGACTAGGAAACTTCAACGCATCCTAAGTTTGTTAAACCGAATAGTCCATTCGAAAGCTCTTTTCATGCTCTATAAATCTGTATAGGTTCGGTTCTACTAAAATGAGAAATACGTTGTCTGTGCTCCCTCAAACATAAAAATCTATAACAAATAGAAAGTTGGACATTTTCACTTTTTTATTTTGTTGTTGTTTAGAGCAATATCTTGCCTATTAGGATGCAAAATTTCATGTCTATATCTCAACAAACTGCGGCGCACTGAGCTCAGACGTGCATCCAACTCGCCTCCAGACGCGGCGAGCAGAATAATTCAAGCCTTCATAGCAGAAGAGAAAGTCATTTTCAGATGCCCTGACCACGCCCAATCGATTCCTGATACCAAAAAGTACCTAAAATGAACTTTTGAACAAATTCCAAGCTGCACGATTTTTTCCGGGTCCCCGGGCAGCTTGATTCTTTTTGATTCTCTCGCAAATCGCGTCATATTCATACGCCATTATATTATATGGTAAGATAGACTACGACAGCATTGATCTAAAAAAGTAAAAAAAAAGAGTAATAAGGCCTTTCCACTTTCTAACATACCTACGAGATGTATCATCTAAAGACAGCATGTCAACTGCAGAGTTCGTTATGAATACAGGTCCACACGTATGTCTCATTCTTGGCATCTACTCTTAATGACAACGAAGAATCGACAACCAGCTAATCTTGAATGGAAGGAGATCTCCGAAGCAGACACCACCCCAAATTATTTTGTTCTTGAATGTGCCGAAGCCGGTTTAATTCATATCACCAGATAATAAACAGGATCAAAGTAGACGTTCTTCATTTCGAAAACAAATTGGGGAAAATATAGAGTACAGGATAACAACGGATCTATAGATTCTTCATTCGAGTGGATACGAGATCGAGAAGTACATGGCAGAGAACGACTCGCTTCAAGGCGGAGAGCACCAGGCAAACTTGGAGAGAAACTTATTTCTCTTGATGGGAAATGTCGTACTTGTTTGAGGATTAGTCATCAGCACACTAGCAGCTCATGTGTCTCTAACTATCCGGTTCAGTCGCCTGACGATCTCCATTAGACCATATAGACCACACATTAAATCTCCTCCGAAGCCTTCGCGAAGGTACCATTTGTCCCCCACCCCCCCCCCCCCCCCTTATTCTTGTCCCCCCTCCAGCCTTATTAACGGCCAGCTAGTTTAGAAACGTTTTATGAATATTGTTGGAAACATTTGTGATTTAAGTCGAAACGATAAGTAAATATGTTTGCAATAGAACAATGGATTGAACTCTTTCCTCCTCTTCTTCTATGGGTTCATGCGCCTCTGATCCGCCATCCATCAATCAAGTTCGTGGAATACTCTGACTCATCTCCCATCAGGTTTTCCATCTCCTTATGAAGGGCACAATATGCTGGAATAGGATGTCCAGCTTGCGAGTGACCGAGCGTAGTGGCTGTATCGCGGCCATCATGGATTGCAGCGATGGTATGAGTCGCTCATACTCATCGATCTCACTGCCTGACCAGAATCGGGCAGCAGTGAAAGAGATGATCAATTACTGTGTTCTCATAGTTGTCTTCCATGCTCTCCCCACTAGTCGGCTGTCGCCCCTCAAACACGTTCCAAAGCTGCTCGGTAATGTCTCAAGACAACATTTTTCTCACTTGAGTTCCCGTTTTGGCGTCATTAAAGTTGCATAGGAGGCCCAGTCGAGATAGTGTGGAGTGGAATTTGCTGACTGTATTACAATTCAGCTGAATGCATTCATTTAAAACTTGTGCGAAATTGCACAAGCTCTCTTCCTCTGTAGTCTCTCCGCCTCCTCTCTGCCGTTCTAGTGCATCTTTTATTACCATCTTTTATTACCTTCCTTTTATTTTCAGCATTTTTTTAGCCTCTTTTTCGCCTCCCGTAGAGTGGTCACCGTACCTTTCGGCTATAACGTCAAGAACTATAGCCTCAACGCGAAGTGCTTCATCGATGCAGATCATGCTTCTTGTAGAATATGATTGGGACTTGGCATAATCTGTTCAAAAGGGATGCCACGAAAGAAAGTGCGACATTCCATTCACCGAATAGGCGCCAGTAAAACATTTTGTGGCCTTGGGGGGGCCTTCCCCGGCACAACATATGACGCGATTTGCAAGCGGCACCTTATGAATATCCATGGGGACCCCTTGCAAATCGCGTCATAAGGATATGTTCAATGTCGGTTCAAAAAATTTGTTTTTGTTCTGATATCATAAAGGCTTTCTACTGTTGCGCGGCAACGTGTTACTGCAAATGAAAGCATGCATTCGTGACATCAAGAATCGCCTGCATCCCATGAAAGAAAGTGAGGCACTACCTTCACCGAATAGGCTCCAGTTACAGCATTTTGTGGCCAGGGGGTGGGAGGCGGCCTTCCCCGGCCACAACATATGACGCGATTTGCAAACGTCACTTATGAACATCCAGAGGGCCCCTTGCAAATCGCGTCATAAGGATATTATAAAGGCTTTCTACTGTTGCGCAGCAACGTGTTACTGCAAAGGAAAGCATGCATTTGTGACATCAAAAATCGCCTGCACTTTCGCTGCAACCCTAGTTATATGCAACGCATGGCTACAAAAGAACATGCATATAATGGCGCGCGCCGACGTCACGGAGGCGCCTACATGGACCGCCTTGATCCCTTAAAGAGCTCGGCTGAGCTGGCGGGATGGCCGAACACGCAAGCATCAATGACGCCGGGAAGAAATGAGAAGAGATGTAGAGAGAGAGAGAGAAAGAGAAAGTGAGCGAAAGTGAGAGAAGTATACACGGAAATAACACAGATGACGAAATATCCTCAACTGGCATTAGAATGCGAGAAAAGGCATTGGAATGGCCAAAGGGCCCACGACAATATAAGAAGAAAAGCGAGAGAGAGCTGTAACAACTCTCCTAAACACATAACAAAATACACACAAACAAAAAAAATTTAGAGGCCCTGCCCTCCGTGACGAGCAAGAAGATGGACAATGACCCGAAAGGGAGGGAGAGGCATCATCAAGCAACGTAGGCGAGGGGAAGGTTAAGGCCACAACGCGGCCGCAACATTTGCTAGGTCTTTCACGGAAGGGTGGGAGATTTGAAATAATTAATGCGGGCTATAAAAAAACTAGCGATCATTCGCATATTGCGTACAAATATTGTGAATCTCTAAAAACGAAAGGTTGATGAGTGCTACATTTAATAAAACAGTCCTTGGATGCAATCATGTGCGCGATGAGCTTTGAACTGCCGAGCTTTGAACTGCCGTAGTGACTTGGGCTGGCCCAGAAATTTTGGGTCGTGACTAACGAAAAGACAGCGACTCTGGTCGACTCTGACTCTGGTCGTGACTAACGAAAAGACAGCGCAGACTCTGGTCGTGACTAACGAAAAGACAGCGCAGCTCTTGTTAATGCCATCACAGAGGTGCATTGTCGCTGATGAATCATAAGCCCAGCTGGAACAAAGCACTGGTGAGTGGGAGAGGATGAAGGTGACTGAAGAGGCAACCAGAAGTCTGCCGACGCTGTTGTTCGATGATGAAATTAACCTGAAATTAATGGTCAAATTCAATCGCTTGAGGGAGAAATACAAACAACATGAAAATGAGATATTTGCGAGAGGAACATGCTCACCTTTGAGTTACCAATTTGATGCCAATAAGGACGTTGAAGAACACGAGAACGCAGATAGGAGTCATCATGCTAATCACCTGCATAAACTCCTAGTTATTAGAGAAACATGAACTTAGCTTGAATGATGCAAAGTAAAAGAACATATAATAAGTATACAGACCCGTGTCGTTTTCAAGGCGGCAAGATGCTCGAAGTTACCATAATTAAGAGAACATCTGAATTCGAAAATGCACAAATTTCTTATATTGTAATAATAATAGCGATCGCAATAATAGTAAAAGATAAATTATTAAATAATAATAATACTAAAAATAATAATGTAACTAAAATAAAGATTTTAATAAGAAATAAAACTCCTCAGACACCATTTACACATGAGGTTAAGAAATACCAAAAAAATTGATGTTTCGAACCCAGTCTTTGAACATGTAAAGCGCTTGTCGATAAATTTTGGAGTCTGCGAGAGAAATGCGGCAATAGCCAGAAAAAAGACGATGGCGATGCGACGAAGTCGCCACTTCTTCATGGCGGATGAGTATCGGATGGGCATGAAGAGCGCTATGGAACGCTCCACGGAAAGCGCGACCAGGCAGAGGCCGCTGGAGGATTCACTGGATCCAATTGTAGCTTTTTTCTCTTTCATCTCCCGTTGCAACATAACTGCTAGTAATTGCAAGAGTGGAAGCAAATTTTGCATAATTCAATAGACTTGATTGAAATAGAAAAGAAGAACATACCTCCACGATATGAGCGCAATGTCAATGCTGTCGCCGAAGACTTGTAAATATATATTGTAGATAAATCTGGGACGGGGGATAAAATCGATCAGCACAAATGGAAAGCAGCCCACTGTCAGTGAAAAGTCAGCAATCACTGACGCCTAAAATATGGCAGAAAGCAAAAATTTCAACTAGTGACACATGCATATGTATGAATATATACAGTAATTTCCCTACTAGTACCCACCCCATTTTTTATTACAACCCCCTCTACATACCCTAATTCTATTCGAAATCGTTCCTCGAATAGTACCACTCCCTCGCAAGGGTATTGAAAAGTAGTACCCCGCGGTACTTTTGGTTCTCTCATTTTGATCATATCTCGTCTAACCTTCAGGAAGATGAGCGGCTGTGCAGACATTGCGAATAGCACGCGTAGATTGACTGCCTGATTGACCGATCCTAAATCATTCACACGTTTTATCGATGCACTTCTTATATAGTATACAGCAGAAAACGAGAAGGTACCGATTACGATTAGTATCGGCAATAATATTCTGTCAAATTGGTTGGCCAAGTCGATGACATATTCGATGTCCATCGATGCACAGGTTCAATCGTGAACACACGAAGTCAGTTGGTAATACGATGTCGAGAGAAGAGCTCAACGGATCACGTTGTGAGCCTCTACAAAATTGCGCGGTTTCAACATCAGCGTATGGAAATTAACAACACATATGATAATTAGTAACGCCTTCTTTGCCTGCTTATAATACGGAATTTCGTTCATTTATAGTCGCCCACTATTTCTCGGTCGCCGAAATTATGGCGCCAAAGCACATTTCCTACTTCTTGTACTTTGCCGTGGGCGTCCTTCTTCTCTGTTTAAGAACCGCCCTCGCTCGTTGGGACCACCAGATCAATAAAAGCAAAAAAACCGAACACACACCGCTTCGTATGTTTTTTTCTCATTTTGTGGCCTAGATACAAATGAGCATTGGTCATGCGAAGTGGACAAGTCTCCACTTTCCAACAAACATATTCATGCGCCGCTACATTATATGGTACGATAAGGCCTTTCCACTTTCTAACACTTCTTCCACTCGTATCAACTAAACACAGCAGATCAATTCGTTACGAACACAGGATCACATATACAGTACCGCCCAACAATTCTGGTACATATAAATAATTTCAATTGATTTTTCAGCGCTCGGGGCGCATTTCAAAGTAGTTTTCTGTTCAAACGTGGAGAACGACCAGCTTGAAGTTGGAGAGCATCAAGCAAGCTAGGAGAAAGAGAGGGACCATCTGTGCCGGTTTCGAGGTCTCGTTCGATTCAATTTGGACTGATTGCCACTCCCTTCTTGCTACCTAATTTTGAGCCATGCTTTTGTAGTCTTTCTTTCTAACAACGTGTTAAAATTTTATTTTTCTTACTTCGAAAAATGTCTCGTTATTTTCAAGAAAAGATTCAGGTGAACTGGTGAATATACATAAGCTTGTTTTCTAGTCCACCTTTAACAATTTACAACCCTTCGAAAACAACACTTCAAAGTACACGACGTTGCAAGGTTTACTATGACTCTCCATCACAAGGGTGATTTTCTTCCATGTGACAAGTAGGAGTTCGTTAGCAGAAAACTCGTATCTTGTATCACTAGGGTTGTAATTATTTTTACCGTGTTTGCAAATCTTGCAGAATTTTATATAGGGTGTGACCCCTGTGCCTTCTTCTTTCTTTCTATTTTCTTTCTCTTCCTTGTTTTACCTTTGTATCTGTCTCTCAAGACTCTCACTCTCTACGTCTCTCTCGCGTTGGCTCGCTAATAGACCGGTGCCGTAAATATCTCTGGTCAGAAGAGCATATCCAGAGTCATACCGAAAGCAAATAGGCTAGGAAAGTTGTATTTCCTCTTTCTTCCGCATACGGTCCGTGAATCTTTTTGGTGCAAAGTGGATATTTGTGCACACCGCATGACCTTAAATGCACATTTGTAGTTAGGCACAAAATGAAAAAAAAGCTTACGAAGCGATGTTTCTTTGGAGTTTTTTTTTTAACAAATTGATCTCAAGCAACATCGGCGGCCTTGCAGTAGAGAAAAAGCTTTGTGCGAACAGGGTAAAGTACAAAAAGGATTAAATCTAGCATGTGGTGTTAGGGAGACGAATGTGCTTTGAAGCAGTTCACAATGTCTGCGACTGAGGTTGCTTACGAAGGAGAGGTACATGACCACATACATACTTCAACATTAACCTAACGAGGCGGGGGCTCTCGTGATCATGAAGACGGGACCTCCACGATGTGGCCTCCCCATTGTACTTCTAGGCCAATCGGGGTTTGCTATCAGCTGCTCTTTGATATTCGGCTGCTGCCGACACAATTATTTTATAGATTTTATTTCAGTTTAAGGCCGAGCCTGTTTCAAGTCCGATCACTAAGGCGTCACATGGGTGCTCAAGGAACCTTGAAGACTGTAATCTTTTACTTTGATTTATGAGGGAATATTAGTGCGTTCTATCGTACTTTAAATTTAACATTCATCGCAACTGCCAAAAGCGCGTTGCTCATACTTACATACAACCAGAGGTGGGAATGGGCCCAAAATTTTTGGGCCAGCCCAGCCCGTCGGGCCCAAAGTCTCGGCCCAGCCCGCCCGGAAACAAAGTGCTTTGAAATTCAGAATTTTTCATGCTCGTGGTACGAACATTCATTTTAATGTATAAAAGTAAGACTTTTAGGGGGAAAATGAACAAATGAAGAAAGTTTTGCACTTATCAATGCCACCAGTCGTCCTGACTGGACGACATTGTGTGCTTATCGGGCTCAATCGGGCCTGCGGGCCGGGGGCCCTTGGGAAATTGGGCCAGCCCGGCCCACGGGTTGGCCGGGCCGGCCCATTTCCACCTCTGCATACAACACAGGTATTTCGTGTTAGGAATTTGCGAATTTCAAGGCTATGTGAACAATACCTCGCCTTAGGTCTTGTCTGGAAGACGAAAATGAAGTACACTGCTTTGACTGTGGACTCTTTAAAAAAGATTTGTTGAGAAGTCTTACACGAGTAACAAAAACAATTTATGGAAAAGAGCCAATACTTATAACCTTCACCTAACTTTACTTATAATTCTGAGGACAGAAATGCAACTTGAAGCACAAAACTTGAACAAAGACTATTGTGGCAAATTTTTTCAAACATAAACAGGATAAGGAAATGTTGAAGGGAGGACGACAGAAAACGAGCATGTTGCCTGTTGCGCTTCACTCTCATGTGCAAAATATTGCGATAAACAAATAGAGATATAAGACTATGAAGAGAGAAAGAAGTCCTTTTTCTTCACCAGGCGATGCTGAACAAATCTGAAACAGTATATTCGCATAATTTTTCACTAAATTACTACTTTTTTTTAGTTCATGTGTCATTTCAATCTTTAATTGGCCGTCAGAAGATGAGACATAATTAAACTGCAAAATGAGCTCTACTGACATTCCATTTGCTGTCGAGTTTCGGTCGGGAGGCGGGTTTGATTTGCTCGCACTGGGGTGACTCGTCAGACACGTTTGCCGCGCAGAGAGACGCGCGTGCCGCTTCCTCATCCACGTTGCAGAAGTCGCTCGTGCACACATAGTAGTATGCCTCGCCATACTCGTAGTCTGCTGAGAAGCGCCCGACCTGGCACATACCGATATTGTCACTTTTAAAGAAGAATATTGACTACCGGTATTTCATAGTCGCCAAGAGTCGCCACACAGCCTTGCCAAATCTGATTCAAGTAATAAACGACGTAGCAATGCGTGCCCTGAAGGGTAATAGCTAATAAAACGCCAATGCCGAATGTTTTCTTCCACAAACTTTGACCAATACAAGAAAGGGCTTCTCTGAAGACCTGGCAAGAAACGGCTTCGGAGCCATAAATCCTGGTGCTCGCGTTACACGTGATGGGTTGCGTGGCGTTTACGGTCGAAATATAGAGGATCTTGTCTGCGCAGTAGTCGGCCTGTAACTTTGAACGGAGAAGGACCAAGTTGGCCTATTTCTTTATGATATATATTTAGTCGCGCACGTTCTTGCAGCGACAATGCAGATCGCGTTCCGGCAGAGAGTACAAGGTCTGTTGAACATAGCACGCGTCCTCGAAAAGGCTGCAACACACATGCTTTACACATAGCTCAAATAAATACTTTGCTAGAGGTTATCCGAACTTGCCCTTAACTTTTATTACAGCTAGATCTGTTTTTTCAGCTAGATCAATTCTATCTCGAATCGAAGGTCTATGCAGACTTGTCAAGGCAGTTGTAGTAAATCGTCTCTGACCATAATCTTGATTTGTCCCTGCGTTTATGCTCTAAGCCCCCCTCGACAACGACGGTTCAATCCACCTGCTACTCCCTCACCAGCTTTGTACCGTTCCATGGCCAAGACGAGGCCGGCCAGTGGCGCCCCCGGCTCGGTGCGATTCCGTTTCGTCGATCCCACATCACTCCCCCCCCCTACCCTTATCTATTTTCTTACTATTTTGCGACTGAATTACTATATTATCCAATTTTAATGCTGTCACATTGAAATACATTATTTCACGTACGATAAATAAATAAATAACTTTGAAATTTCTAAAACCGATAGGAAGACATTGAAATGAACTAAATTGAGCTACCCAGAGAGTTTGATACAATTTTGGCAATAGGTTTAGAGTTTCGACAATCCTATTAGCTTCGAAGCTTTATTATGTAGTGAAAGCATCAGTAAAGGAAATCAGGTAATGATCTAACAAGGAAAGCGATGTCCAATCCGTCGCGAACATTTCGAAGCCATACGAGCATTTACTTTTTAGAGTGCTGTTGAGACCCTTCTTCATGTTGGCCGTGCAGTATTTACAGCCGGACGCCTGAACGTATGGCTAATACAACTTGCATGCACACTCACACTCAAGTTTTAATGAATATTTCTTCGGCTGTTGCTTGTTTCGATCACGTTTGCTAACCGATGACATCTTGCCGTCAGAACTAGTGACCGTGCATGTCAGATTGCCCTCCTTCTTGACTTGAACCGTGTCGTCGTGAATATTGCACATTGACTCACTGAGCAACGATGCCAAGATTACGTTGATTACTTGCGTCTTGACCATAACATGCCAATGATAAATGCGGAAAAGATGCCCAACTTGCAAAAGCACATGGTGTTTCCGCCGATCCTGTAGCAGCCGTTGAACGACTCGAACATTCCGCCGGACATGCAGCTCTGCAAGCAACAAAGGGAATAAGAGAGCAACTTCAAATGAACAACTATGAAGAGATATTTGCTTCCAACATCAGTCATTAAAAAGTTTTCTGATGAAACCTCGAGAAGCGCACCAGCTTAGTTTCCGAAGTTTTTTCAAATGTCTTGTAGTATCTGGTTTGGCAAATGTCTCCACAGCACGTCTCTCGCCTGTATGTGGTCTAGAGATCGATAAGAGCTAGAGAAATTAGCATGATGGGGGACGAGAAAATCCTTAGAGAAAGGGAAAAGATGTGTAACGGACTAACGGCGTGTTTGCAAGGGAGTCCCATGAGTTACAACTTATGCAACCCACACGGAAAACCTCATTTGCAATTACTAAGAGAGGTGCAAGAAGAAGCTGGCTATGAATCATCTGAAAGATCCGCCAAATAAGAGTACATTGTCATTTGGCAGTGAATTAATATCTTGACTACGGTGTCGCGATGAGCTCTCATTAGATGTAGAATTTTTAGTTTTTTTTTAATACTTGATAATTAGATATGAAGTAAATATATATAAATAAATATGCATATACAAGTGTACATATATAGTTCAATAGTTCACAGAAAAATTTACTTTTACATCGAATGATTGAGAGAAAAGTTTAAGTTTACGAAATATAGCAGACCTTTCCCTTCTGTTTTACTGCCGCGCATTCAATCTGTCGAAAGTTTGAAACATGTTCGTAACAATTGTTCGCAACATCGGCGTTGTTGTCACAAGCTGAGAACAAGCTGATAACATCTCAATGTCATCACATTCGAAGGAGCATAAATGACACAGATTTCAATTGTTTAATGTGAGATATACGTCTTTTGATTTAAAATGGTATATTTGTTTTATTATGGCACACTTATTGGCGCTTCTCCCAACTGGGCGAAGACCGAATCTGCCCCACACCCGCCAACACCACACCAGTCTTTGTCGCAGTAATGAAGATCTACTCATGCGGCGCTACAGACTTGGCGCACAAGACATCCAGTGGCTAGTCCGCCAGATCTCTCCCTCTCTAAATCGAACAGTACAGGGAGATTGGACTATTTCTATGGAAAACCAGGTATTAAAGGAGTTCCTTTGTCGTGTTGGATCCTGAGGTTGTTTAGACGCTAATTGGATTGCGGTACTTGTTATCGTCCTGGCTGATGCATATGGTTGCTGCGAGACAACCATATTCAATGTCATTCATCGCTTCCTCTGCGGCGTTATTTCCATGAAAGATGACTTTATACAGTATCCGGTGGACTCGCTGGCCTACTGTCGCGGAGCGGCACAAGCCTTTTCTCAGAGGGGGCCTTTCTACAGTCAGTCTAAACAGAATCCAGAACAAGCTGCAGAGTAACAGCTAATAACACTAGATAATTTATTCAATAAATTCATCTTAAAAAGTCTGCTTTAGACATAATTGGCCTGGTTGATGGTACTCTTGTACCAATCAGCACACCCCGTGATGCTCCCTGGCAGTTTCGGTCTCGGAAGGGGCATCCTGCCATCAACGTGCTCATTGTCACCGACGCATACGGAAGGGTTGTCTTCTGTAATGCTAACTGGCCCGGAAGTACCCATGATAGTTTCGTCCTCGCTAACTCTGCGTTGGGGAACGCCATCTCCAATGGTACCATTCCCGCTGGTTTCGTTCTACTTGGTGACAAAGGGTATGCAAATGGATCTCACCTCGTGACACCACTAAGACGGCCAAGAACACAACAAGAGCTTGACTTTAATTCAGCCCATAAGAAAGTGCGGGTATTGGTGGAGCAGACGATTGGGGTGCTGAAGAAGAGGTTTTTGGTCTTGTCTAATGTTGCCCGCCTATCCCCTGAAGTTGCATCGAAAGTGATCCTCTCGTGTTGTACTCTTCATAACATCATCATCGATCGAATGACCGGTGGTTTTATTCCGCAAAATAACAACCCCTATCCCATAATGCCGCATCCCCCGCCAGGCGTGGATCCACGGGCTCACATGATCGCCAACATGTAGAGTAACATCTGCTTGTTTTGTATCGATAAAGTTGTTGAATTTTACTTCAACAATTACACTCTCAGACTGAAGGTGTTAAAAATTTATCTTGAACATATTCAAGCCGAAACGCAACAAGGTTTAACAAAGTTAGTAAACAAATTCGGAAATAATTCATTACTACGGTATACATTCTATAGCATTTGTTGTACAACGGATATCTCTATTATACTCTTACTATAGTCATATATATATAGATAAGATTAATTCCAACATTTATGTTCTGCGCGTGGCAATGGAAGATCCGACCATGCTCTGTTCCAAAGCATCATCATCAAAGTGTGCGAATTGACTAGGAATATAAGCTGCATGAGAAGCATTTGCCAAACGGACTAGTCTAGCGGTCTGCCTGCGTGCTCTTTCGTCGGAGTCCTCCTCGTCATGATCGCCAAATGACGGGGCTTCCTGCTGGATGTACACGTTAGATTCGCCGTGCAGCGATCGGACCATCTCCGTCGTCTCTTGCACCATCTCCATCGTCGCTTGTACGAGGCAGCACGTCGCGTCTTCTTTCCTCTTCATTGCTTCGAAGTGCTCGATTTGTTTCTTAAAACAGCATTATAAGAACAGGCGTTTACTTATTTTTATTGCAAAGAATGAGGTTATTCCGACCAAAAAACTCCTACCCAAAAATGTTAGGAAAACTTCCTTCCCTAAAGTCACCCAGGAGTTCTTTAATGTGAGGAACACGAATAAGTTAGAGAGGGCAACAGAATAACGGGAAGGAAAGAGCGAAGACGGGAGGACCTACCGTATACCTACCATACCTACCGTAACGTATCTAAATGACGTCACGGACAAAAAACAAACATGATATTCACATTTCTCGCATCAAAGTACCCCGGGATTAAAATTTTCCTCACAAAATATTTTAAATTTTACATAGAAATATCATTTAAAAATAAAAAAGAACCTTCATCATTTCTTCTGTCAGCTGCAGAAGTCGGCGATTCCCAATTGTCTTAAAAAAGTGTTTTCCAAATGAAAAAAAGGGAAAAAATGACAGTTATAACTTAATAACTTCACTTAACTTATAGACAAAATTAGAACATAACTGAAGAAAAGTGCAACGATAAGCGCGCGTATTCTGTTAGAACAAACCCCTGCTGAAGTCGAGCCATCCACGCCTCTCGAAAGGACGCTCGATTAGCGCGTCCCGTCGTGCCATTACCTCCCTCACGATGAACTCCTTCTCTTCCTGAAGCATCGGCGGCGCCTTCCCGGCCATCTAGAATAAAAACAAAATAATAACACATTGTAGCAACAAACAAGAATACTAAAGCCGAGTCTAGGTGGCCGGATTCAACGCGCCAATGCAACCTTTGAATTTTTGCCTCACAGTAGTTGCAACCATTGGTATTCAACTAGAACTTATGACGAACTTATGACCGAGAACGTGAGATAGGGCAAGTGATGAGAGTCATACTCTTGACGAGCGAAAGCATCATCATAGCAGCTTTTACTCGTCACAACCTGCGTCTCCTTCTTTACACTGTCTCTCCATTTTCGTGGTTGTTCTGACCAAGTGAATACTTCAGATGTTCGAAACAAGAAGTGCACACAACCGAAAAAGTGAAAACAAGCTGGATACATGTTCTGAACCCATGTGTATTAAGATAGGCTGGCAAATTGCCAATTCTTCTGTTGCGAACATATTCCAAACAATGTTGTTTCGAACATGTTTCAAACTTTTGACAGATTAAATGCGCGGCTGAATTTCGCCTTCAACGGTCGCAGGCAGCCCTTTCACCGAGCAAGCTACATTTTTAGTTCGGCATTAGAGCAAAAAATCTTGTTTACAAAGAACCAACTTTGAGAAGATTCGGGTTTTTTTGTAGTCGTACTATAAAAATATGATTTCAAGAGTGTTAATTCGTTGGTGGGTGGGTTACAGTAAGGCTAGCGTCATATGAAGTTCGGGAGTTGCCAACCATTTCAATGTCGCTTACATTATAGCGCCAAAGCTTATTTCCTCCTTCTTGTGCTTAACGTTTTCCGCGCGATGATATTCGGAATGGAACCAGTCGACTACAAGCAATCAGTGGAAACATCGCTTCATAAGAATTCTCATTTCGTGTAATAACTACAAATGAGAATCTCAGGCCATGCGGTGTGTACTAATCTCCACTTTTCACCAAACATATTCATGCGCCGTTATATTATATGGTAAGATAGACTACGACAGCATTGCTCTAAAAAAAAGTAATGGTGCCTTTCCACCTTCTAACACATCTACCAGGCGTTGCATCTTTAGACTGCATATTCAAGGAAACGAAAACTCAAAATTTTCGCTAATGGGATGATTCTTTGAATGTGTCCGGATTGAGCTTGCGACTGCATCAGCAAAGTGCCAATTCTCTAAACTAAAAAAAAAACAGTATTTTCCTTCCGAAAAAAGTCTACTGCTCCTAAGGAAGTATTAGTGTGTTACACAGAACATTAAATTTAGCAGTTGTCGCCAACTAAATTATGGTCTAAAAGGTTTGTCGGAGCATAGGTTAACTAGCGAGGGTGAAAGATGGTTCCATTGGCCGTGAAATATATGTTGACAAATGCGTTGATTCACTGCCGGGCGCAAACCGCCTATTTAAAATTGTTCAAGCAAACGCTTGCTTTACGAGAGCAAGGATCTTGGCAAATTGCCATTGCTCATAACTACGGCCATTATAGAGCAGGCATTTCGTGCTGGGAGATAGCGACTTTCAAGCTCCTTTAACTGCAGACTTCGTTTAACACAGGAACACACGTTCTTGAAATTTACTTTGAAGAAGAACGAAGAAGAGGGAAATCAGCTCGAATTGAATCGAAGGAAATGTATCTCCGATGCGGACATACATAGATGATCCACGAAAAATTGTTATGTTGCTTAATGTGCCGAAACCGGGTCAATTCAGATGTGACAAAATATTTGACTTTCTTTGTACAAGCGGACACGAGATATAGAAGTGCATCCTCGTAGAGAACGACTAGCTTGAATTCGGAGAGCATCAGGCAAGCTAGGAGTGAGAGAGGGCGAGGTCATTTCCCTTGATTACAATGAGATGAGATGAGTTCATCTGGAGCCCAGATGAAATAGCAAATCAATCTTTTAATATGTAGGTTAAATATACATATAGTCGGCGCATTAAAGAACACGCCTTATTGGCGTAGATATTCTTCGATTCAGTTTGAGCTGGTTGCCGCTTCTTCGTTCTTATTCAAAGTAAATGTCAAGCTTGAGATATAGTCTATATTGATATGCTATCTTTAGGTGATGCATCAGTAGATATGTTAGAATGTGCAAAGGCCTTTTCACTTTTATAGGGCGATGCTGTCGTATTCTATCCTACCATATAATATAACGGCGCAAGAATATGTTTGGTGGAAAGTGGAGATTAGTCCACACTGCATGGCCTTAACTGCTCATTTGTAGTTAGGCCACAAAATGAGAATCTTTACGAAGCGATGTTTCTTTGGATTGCTTTTAGTCAACTGGTTCCATTCCGAACGGGGCGGGCCTTAAAGCGGAGAAGAAGCATTGCGCGGGAAACGTGTAGCACAAGAAAGAGGAAATGGGCTTTAGCGCTATAATGTTGGCGACTTAGTAATGGTTGAAAAAATAGGTCACTATTAATTAACGGCCCTATGCTCTCTTATTTCAGATGATCCTTCGCCAGCTTCTTCTTGCGCCTCTCTTAGTATTAACAACAGAGGTTTTCCGTGTCGGTTGCGTAAGTTGTAACTCATGGGACTCCTTTTTGGAAAAGAATCCGTTAGTCCGTTGCTCTTCCTTTCCCCTTCTCTAAGGATTTAATCTTTCACTCACGTACTCATTTCTCAAGCAGTTACCGATCTCTACATCACTTACAGACGAGCGACGTGCTGTGGAGACGTTTGCCAAACGAAGTACTACAAGTTATTCGACAACATTACAACGTATATTGAGCTTGTGCGCTTCTCGAAGTTTCCTTCTGAAAACTTTAGAATCACTGACGCATATAGTAAACTTTTGAGAAAGAGGCACTAGAGCTGATATGTAGTGTTGAATTATCACTAAAAAATTTATTCCTTCATACATACCTAATTCCTCATTTGATGTTGCTCTGTTATTCCCTTTGTTTTGCTTGTAGAGCTGCGTGTCCGGTAGAATCTTCGAGTCGCTCAACGGCTGCTACAGCACATATAATGAGAAAATCGTGTGCTATTGCAAGTTGGGCAGTCTTTTCAACTAACATTTATCTTTGACATGTTCTAGTCAAGCCGCAAGTAATCAGAGTAATCTTGATTTCGTTGCTCCAGTGAGTCAATGTGCAATCAGCAAGACGACATGGTTCATGTCAAGAAGGAGCGCAATCTGACATGCGCGGTCACTGATGCTGACGGCAACGTGACATTGGTTAGCGACGCCATCGAAAAACAAGAAACAGCACAAGAAATATTCCTTAGCACTTTAGTATGTCTGCATTCACGTTGTATTAGCCGTACATTCAGGCGTCTGGCTGTAGATACTGCACGGCTGACTTGAAAGAGGGCATCAACAGTTCTCTAATCAGCCAGTGCTCCCATATCCACGAAATCGAATCGCTTTCCTAGTTGGATCTTTAACTGATTGCCTTATAAATCAGGTTTCGAAACTAATTGGAATGTCAAAACTCTAATAAGATTGTCAAAATGGTGATTTTTCAAATTCTGTTGCCTGCTTAATTTAGTTCATTTCAAGGTATTCTCATGGGTTTTCGAAAGTGTGTACAGCGTATATTTTGCAGCCTTTTCGAGGACACGTGCTATGTTCAGCGCACCTTCGTGAACAGTCAGCCGGAGCACGATCTGCATTGTCGCTGCAAGAAAGTGCGGCTAAACATATTATTGCGAAATAGACCTACTTGGCCATTCTCTATCGTCTGCGCAGAAGTCGGACTGCAACATTGAATAGAGAATGGCCAAGTAGGCCTATTTCGTAATAATATATTTAGCCGCACTTTCTTGCAGCGACAATGCAGATCGTGCTCCGGCTGACTGTTCACGAAGGTGCGCTGAACATGGCACGTGTCCTCGAAAAGGCTGCAAAATATACGCTGTACACACTTTCGAAAACCCATGAGAATACCTTGAAATGAACTAAATTAAGCAGGCAACAGAATTTGAAAAATCACCATTTTGACAATCTTATTAGAGTTTTGACATTCCAATTAGTTTCGAAACCTGATTTATAAGGCAATCAGTTAAATGGCGTCGCTAACCAATGTCACGTTGCCGTCAGCATCAGTGACCGCGCATGTCAGATTGCGCTCCTTCTTGACATGAACCTTGTCGTCTTGCTGATTGCACATTGACTCACTGGAGCAACGAAATCAAGATTACTCTGATTACTTGCGGCTTGACTAGAACATGTCAAAGATAAATGTTAGTTGAAAAGACTGCCCAACTTGCAATAGCACACGATTTTCTCATTATATGTGCTGTAGCAGCCGTTGAGCGACTCGAAGATTCTGCCGGACACGCAGCTCTACAAGCAAAACAAAGGGAATAACAGAGCAACATCAAATGAGGAATTAGGTATGAAGAAATAAATTTTTAGTGATAATTCAACATCACATATCATCTTTTGTGCCTCTTTCTCAAAAGTTTACTATATGCGTCAGTGATTCAATAGTTTACAGATGAAAACCTCGAAAAGCGCACCAGTTCAATATACGTAGTAATGTTGTCGAATAACTTGTAGTACTTTGTTTGGCAAACGTCTCCACAGCACGTCGCTCGTCTGTAAGTGATGTAGAGATCGGTAACAGCTTGAGAAATGAGTACGCGGGTGAAAGATTACATCCTTAGAGAAGGGGGAAGGAAGAGTAACGGACTAACGGATTATTTTCGAAAAAGGAGTCCCATGAGTTGCAACTTAAGCAACAGACACGAAAAATCTCAGTTGTGATTAATAAGAGAGGCGCAAGAAGGAGGCGGCGAAGGATCATCTGAAAAAAGGAGCATTGTCATATGGCCGTTAACTAATAGCTTGAGTGTATCCTTAGAGATAATATCTTGCAAGATGTTGATCAGTGAAAGGAACACTTTTTAATTTTTTTTAATTGTTGTCTACTTACGCAGAAACGTATGAAAATAACTATGCATATACATGTGTACATATATAGCGTTCAATAGTTCACAGAAAAATTTACTTATACATCGAACGACTGAGAGAAAAGTTTCAGCTTGTTGAAATGGCAAGAATGGAGACACTGTAAGTAAGCAAACGAGAGAGGAAGAGAATGAAAGATAGAGAGAATGAGAGAGAGATAAAGAAAAAAGAAACGAAAACGAAAGAAATGTGGGTAAGAGCTGAGTGACTAGCACAACAGCACTGTCATTGGCCGACGATGAGCTCCGTCGCTACCAATCGGGAAGCGTCGAGTGCTTGCCAACTGGTTCACTTCTGGTTTTCTGGACGGCCAAAAATGAATGAGAGAAATCGCTCCCCTTGCTCTCACACCTGGCCCCAGTCTTTCTGGCAACGCCTGCAAGCTCATGGTCAGCAACCGCTGAGAGAAGCATCAGCAATCTGCGTTGCATTGTTGATGAAAACAAAATGTCTTTCAAAGCTGAATATTGAGGAGTCGATGCTCGATGATTCCGCCCTCTGATTTTTTTTAATGATTATGAGAACATATCATTCCCGTTATTCTTAAGAATGATTGTTAAGAACACTGAGTTCATTTAATAAACTCTTCTTGGTTTCTTCTTTCGAAGACTCGAAGTACTTAAATATGTATCTCAGGATCTCTCTTTTTGCAGTCTCTGTTGTGCTGCCTTCTTGCCTTGTCATTCTCTCGACCACGATCTCCCTTTCTCTCTGATACATGAAATTTTTTTGCCTGTCGCCCTGGTCTTCGTTGTTATTTAGGGTAATATCTAGAATGAGCCTTATGTACATATGGTCTCGTGTTCCTAACGAAGCCTACTATTCAGATGATATGCCATGCGGTGTGAGAACTTGCAAAGGCCTTATTAATTATTTTTTAGAGCGATGCTGTCGTAGTCTATCTTGCCATATAATATAGCGGTGCATGAATTTGTTTGGCGGAAAGTGGAGATTAGAACACACCGCATGACCTTAAATGCTCATTTGTAAATGGCCACAAATGGGAAATTTTTTTTACGAATGCTGTATTGTTCGGATTGCTTTTTGTAAGCTGGTGCCAACGAACGGGGCGGGTCTTAAAGCAGAGAAGAAGCTTCGCGCGCCAAAGGTGAAGTACATGAAAAAGGAAATGTGCTTAGCGCCACAAAGTAGTGGGCGACTATTAATGAACGAAATTTCATGTTATTGGAAGGCAAATAACGCGTGGCTTACAATAAGTGTCACATTTTCATTAGTTGATGCTTAAATTTTTTGTAGAAGCTATGTCTAACAATAAGTGATCCATTGAGCTCTTCTTCTCGACATCGCAATTCCAGCCAAAATCGTGTGTTCACGATTGAACCTGTCTATCGATGGACATTGAATTTGCCATCGCGTTGGCCCCAAAGTTTGACAAAATATTATTGCCGATGCTACTCCTAATCGGTACGTTCTCATTTTCTGCTGTATTCTTACCAAAAGTGAATCCATAAAACGTGTGCATGATTTAGGATCGGTCAATCAGGCAGTCAATCTACGCGTGCTATTCGCAATGTCTGCACAGCCGCTCATCTTCCTGAAGGTCAGACTAGAAATGATGATTGAGCATATTTGTTGATCGATATTATATTAAGGTCCTATGGTTACGATAGATAAGAATGCGTGTGTCGCTAGTACAATCAAACGCTGTCATATTCTAGGCGTCAGCGATTGCTGACTTTTCACTGACATTGGGCTGCATTCCATTTGCACTGGGCGATGTTGTCACCCGTCCCAGATATATCTACAATATATATTTACAAATCTTCGGAGACGGCATGGACATCGCACTCATATCGTGGAGGCATATTCTTCTTTTCTATTTCAACCATGACTGTTATTATGCTCCGGAAAATGATGCTCAAAAAGCTACAATTGCGTCTGTATTTAGCTCCACCACGACGTTGTTTGAATGAATCAATGCATGCATTGCAGCGGCCTCTGCCTGGTCGCGCTTTCCGGAGAGCGTTTCATAGCGGTCTTCATGCCCATCCGATACTCAACATCCACGATGAACTGGCGATTTCGTCGCATCGCCATCATCCTTTTTCTCGCAATTGTGGCATTTCTCGCCCAGATTCCAAAATTTGTCGACAGACGCATTACTTGTGCGCCAATGGGGGGAGTTGAATTATCACTTTTCGGTATTCCGCAAACTCATCCTCGGAAACCGTGACATGCATCATGTCACGGTTTCTGAGGATATTTGTTTCTTAGTAAATTTTTCATTTTTATTGAATTGCAATTATTACAATATACGAAATGTGTGTATTTACGATTTCAGATGTTCTCTTGCTTATGGTAACAATGCTCCTAGCCTCGAGCTTGTAGCCATCATGAATACGACACGGGTGTGCACTCTATATACATATGTTCTTTTACTTTGTACAAGTCAAGCTCAAGGTCATGTTTCTCGAAGATTGTGGAACTTATGCAGGTGATTTGCATGCTTACTCCTATCTGCGTTCTCGTGTTCTTCAACGTCCTTATTGGCGTTAAATTCGTGGCTCAAAGGTGGGGAGATTGGGTGTTTCTCTCGCAAATATCACATTTTCGTATTTGTCTTTCTCCCTTAAAAGCAATTGCACTCACTATTTTCAGGCTAAATTCGTCATCGAACAACAGCAAAGGTCATAGGATCGGCACACTTCTGGTCGCCTCTTCAGTCACTTTCATTCTCTCCCACTCGCCAGTGCTTTGTAACAGCTGGGCTTTTTATCCATCGGTCATGTACCACCTCTGTGATGGCATTAACAAGAGCTGCGCTGTCTTTTCGTTAGTCACGACTCTCAACTCTTTTTGGAATCTCTCTCTCTCTCTCTCTCTTTCTCTCTCTCTCTCTCTTTCTCTCGCTCTCCCATTCCAATTTCTTTCTGTTCAATTGGGGAAAAAATGCTTCTGAATCGTGTCTCTGCAGTTCGGTGGTGAGTTTCTACCTCTACTGTTTCTTCTCAAGCGATTATCGAACTGCCTTGAAACGGGTCTTTTCCCGCTTCCGTCCCCATCGCTTCACTACGACAGTTGCGTCAAGCGTATCGCTCCAATCGCGCTCAAGAACGGCGATATAAAATGAATTAACCCACATCAACTTTTGCCTTGTTGTTAAAGAGCTTTATAATATTCATTCTTCTACACTTATTATAACTAGAAGAATGGATAAATGCGCTTGAACCCTTCTATATAGCCTCTGTTTCTGTGAAATGTTTCGTGACATGGACGTATGCATGCGCTGTTTCACGATTTGTGTATTGGACTGTGAAGTTTGTTACCAACGTCAAAGTGGTAGCTAAAACATGTCAGCGCGCTCCGTTACACATAAATGTCCTTTTGTAGTCATGCCGTTACAGTGAATGTGGTAAAGGAAACACATGCGATACTTGATGTCACGAATATATACTTATATTAGCTATAACATGTATCCGCGAAACAGTTGAAAGCTTTTATTTGTATTGAAACAAAAAAACTTATCTTTTGAAGACAATCCACATATGACGCGAGTAGCGGTAGAATCAAACTGAGAATATAATGAGGGTCCTGGGGCGCCGAGGCGGAATTGGATAGTTAATCCGTCGTTAACGACGGAAACGTTGTATCCAATACCGGCCCTTGTTAAACCGCGACCGCGCGGGATGATAAAGCTCATATAGGGCTGCTACGAAAATCTTAATGGCCGTTTGAACTTAAAATGGACCGGAAGCTACATTTTAGACATACAACATAGAAAACGACTGCCACGCAGAGGTGCGTAGCTGAAATATTCCTAGCGCAAAGTAGTAACGCAGCGAAAATTAGGCAGCCGGTCACGCGTTGGGACATGCTCAGCATAGGGCTTGACCGAGCTTTTTTTCAAAGGCTGAAGGTCCCTGGCTACTGTCTAACTCTCCGACTGTTCTACACTATTTTGCTAGCTAACCCTTTCTTCGCTTGCACTGGAGTTGAACGCTAGTGTTGGATGGACGAACTTCCATGCTTACGCATAGCGAAAATCGTCGATTTTTTGTTCCGAGTTTGACTTTTGGTGCTGCACCTATCGATTATCTTTGCTACGATTGCGGGAGCGGAAGATATATTTCCAAAGCCGAGTCTTTCATTATGAATGGATTATAGCTGCTTGTATATATATATATGTATCTTCTCTCATTAGCGAACATTACTCTCTCACAACAACACAACTAAAATGATGTGCGGTTGAAAATCAAGAAAATGAATCCGAAGAAATAGACATAAACGGCATAGCGGGCGCGAACGGGCTGGTACCTCAACAAAGTACGGTGCAGTGACCCATCTAATAGTGCATCTAACTCGTCCCCAGCGCGGTTTTGATACTCTCTCAAATCGCGTCATATGTATGACGCGATTTGCGATAAAATCGTAAGGAAGCAAAACAGCCGGGGACACGGTAAAATTAGCTTTGCTCAAAAGCTCCTTGTAGTTACTTTTTAACACGGAGAAACTAATGGAATGGGTCCGGGAGTCTGAAAATGCGCTTTTGGCTAGCTGTGCGAGGTTAGAAATAGACAAGATATTGTTTTATAAAGCTGCCGAAGCAGAATTTGAAAATGTTCACTTTTACAGTCTCACTGGCCTCTAGAATTTTGAGATGCGTTATTCTCTTATATGGAATATAATCATGAGTTTTCTATCTTTCGTTGTAGAACAAAAATGAGAATTTTTCCGCTCTTTACCTTCGATTTGAACAATCCCACACTTTGAGCTTCCTGACTAATTTTCAATCAGAATACTCTTTTTCTATGCTAGCCAATTAACAATTTCACCGGTTGGGTTTGAACCTGCGACATTAAAAAAAGGAAGATAGCGTCCGCAAACATAGCTTTGTGACCTCTTCAACAAAAAAATACCTCATATTGGCTTCAAACTAGGCGAGGATAGCCTGATATCCCTTCATTGCATCGAATCACGTTTCGTCATGAACAACAGAGTAAAAAAGGTCGCAATTTTCGTCACATTTTTGTGGTTCGACTGACGTCACCCTGCAAAAATGGCTTCGAAGCTCGAATCTTGTCATTTCGTCGCAAACTCTGGTCTTTATAAACAAGACGGTATCAGATTTTTTGCTGTAATGCCACGAACGAAAATTGTAGCTTGCTCGGTAAAAGGGCTGCGACTGTTGAAGCCGAACTGAGGTAAAGTAGGAGGGTAAAGAGCTGCTATATTTCGTAAAGTGAAACTTTCTCTCAGAAATTCGATGTGAAAGCATTTTTTTCCTGCTATATGTACCTGCGTATATCCATGTTACTTACATTCATACGCGCAATATGTTTATTTCATGTCTAATTTTACGAGAATTAAAAAAGTAAAAATAGTTTCGTTCATTGTGCATACAAAGTATATCATCTAATAAAAGATTATAGCGACACCTTTTACAAGCTATTAATTAACTACTATATGTCAATGCTCTCTTATTGCAGATGAATCATCGCCACCTTCTTCTTGCTCCTCTATTATTAATTGCAAATGAGTTTTTCTGTGTCGGTTGCATAAGTTGCAACTCATGGCACTCCGTTTTTCCAGACAAGCCGTTAGTCTGTTACTCTTGCTTTCCACCTCTTTAAGGATTCCCTCTTCCCCTCTCGTGCTCATTTCTCAAGCTGTTAGCGAATTCAGAGTTCACTCTCGATCACTTACAGGCGCGAAACGTGCTGTGGAGACGTTTGCCAAACGAGGTACTACAAGTTATGGGACAACATTACTACGTACACAGAGCTGGTGCGCTTCTCTAGCTTTTCATGAGAAATATTTTAAATCATGTTTTGCTTGAAGAACTGCGTGTCCGGCAGAATCTTTGAGTCGCTCGATGGCTGCTACCGCGATAGATTCGATAGAATCTTGTGCTTTTGCAAGTTGGGCAGTCTTTTCAACTAACGTTTATCATTGACACGTTCTAGTCAAGACGCAAGTAATCTTGATTTCGTTGCTTAGTGAGTCAATGTGCAACATTCACGACGACACGGTACATGTCGATAAGGAGGGCAATCTGACATGCACGGTCACTGATGATGACGGCAACATGACATTGGTTAGCGGCGTGATCGAAGCATGAAAGGAATCGGCAGAAGAGTGTTTACTTAATTTTTTTTACATTACATTCAATTTATCCGTTAAAGAAGCACTAAATTCAACCGTGGTCTATAAGAAGTTTGCTGACTATTGCAGTGCTCTCTCCTTAATGTAAGAGCATGCCTTTCGCTATTGTGTCATACAAAGATCATGTCCGTTAGCTTCGAGCACTGTCTGCTCCGTGAAAATCGTTTTCGAATTCAGTAACATAAATCATTTTCCATACACAATGCAATCCGCTCTATTTAATGAGCCTAATTTCAACACAATCCAATTTTTCCCTTCGGGCTAGAACACTCTAGCTCTGCAAAGTCGTTGAGCCATAAATTAGTCCAAAGACACTTGGGAAATTATCATGCACTTTATGATCACGAAAAATGATATTTTATTTAAAAAAAATATGTTCACAGATGAAATTTGAAGGGCTTTCATAATGCTATTGAATTGCATGTACGTCGTTTCTCAAAACAGGTTTTGGAAGAATTTATGGGGGTTAGAGTGGTGTATACCGACGGGAAAAATTGGGTGCTGAAATTAGACTCATTAAATAGAGCGGAACGAGATGTTTAAGAAAAATTTATTTATGTGAATGAATTCGAAAACTATTTTCCCAGAGGAGGGTGATTTAAGCGCATCCTCGACTCTTACAGAGAGGTTCTCTTATAGGAGCTATTGTCAAGCTTTTTTTTGGTGCATGCAGTTTTATTAGCCATACATTCAGGCGTCAGGCTGTAGATACTGCATGGCTGACTTGATGGAGGGTAACAACAGTTCTCTATTCAGCACGTGCTCGGATGGCCTCGAAATCGATGCACTTTCCTTGTTAGATCATTAACTAATGCATTGACTACATTATAAAGCATGCTTCGAAACGATTTGAATTGCCAAAACTCTTATCAGATTGCCAAAATGGTGATTTGTCAAAATCTGTTTGTCAGCTCAATTAATTTCATTTCCAGCTGTTGCCCCAGGTCTTCGAAATTTCGAAACGTTTGTAGACTGGCGGAGTTTGTTTGAGCCATGTGTATAGCACATATTTTGCAGCCTTTTCGAGGACGCCTGCTATGTCCTGAGGGATGAACCAGAACACGATCTGCATTGTCGCTGCAAGGACGTGCGACTAAATAATAATATTGTTAAATAGGCTAACTTGGCCATTCTCAGTACAATGTTGCAGGCCGACTTCTGCGCAGACAAGATCCTCTCCATTTCTACCGCAAACGTCACGCGACCCATCAAGTGTGATGAGAACATCAGCATTGACAACATCACCACTTGCCAGGTCTTCAGAGAAGCCTACCGTCGTTTTATTTGCCACACATTACCGTTGAGGGTACTCATTGCCTTCTCGAATATGACTGGTCGAATTTCTGGCGTAGCTGTCTAGTGGCTCTCGGCGACTACGAAATACCAGTAGTAGATATTTTTCTTGTAAAGTGAAAACATCGCAATGTCCCAGGTCGGCCGATTCGGAATTGGACTCAATACATACCACTATGTGTGTACGAGCGACTTCTGTAACGCGGATGAGGAAGCGGCACGTGCGTCCCTCTGCGCGGCAAACGTGTCTGACGCGTCTCCTCAGTGCGAGCCCGGCAAGCCTGCTTCCCGACAGAAGCATGACAACAACTGGAATGTTAGTAGACCCTTTAATATGTCTGATCTTCGGACGCATAACTAAAGATTGAAATGACATATGAACTAAAAAAAAACTAATAATTTCGTCAAAAATTAAAGAATATGATGTTTCAGCTAATTTGTTCAACATCGCCTGGCGAAAAAAATGGACTACTTTCTCTCTTCATAGTCTTATATGTCTATACCTTAATCGAAATATACTGTGCTTGACAGGGAATCACGAAGGTTAACATATTCATTTTCGATCATAACGATACATGTCCACTCTTCAGCATTTCCCTATCCTGTTCATGTTTGAACAATTATAGTCTGTGTTCAAAATGTAACTTCTATGATGCTGTTTCTTTAATTAACTATTTTTGTTTGTTAAACTTTCTTTCCAAATAGATACATTTAGATTCCTTCAATAGGTGCCTCTGAGCTCTGCCGTGTTTCTCTTCTTCTCTGAGGATTTCCTCAGCTTCCTTCTTCGTCTTCTATTTCTTCAAGGCCGATTGGTTCCTTGGCCCTTTTCCCTCCTTGTATATCTCTTTCTCTCTCGTAATTTATTGACCTCCCAACATCATTCCCTTGTGCTAATTTTGTTACATTTCTGTCGTCACAATCATCAATAAAGTCATTGGAAGTGCTTAAGTGTTGACTCTTGTCCATAAATTGTTATTTTTACTCGAGTAAGACTTCTCTACAGCTCTTTAGTTAAAACTACACAGTCAAAAAGTGTGCTTTCTTCTTCTAGACTAGACAAGAGGCATTGTTTTCACAGTCTCAAATTCGTTAACTCCTAACATGAAATGCCCATGTTGAATATATATTTGTCACCAAAGTGGCCGATTTGGAACGCAGCGGGCGCAATGGAAGGGACTTCGACTATTTCTCGCCTGTCAAAATCTGACGAAATGTCCGCAGATATTTCTTTGCAATTCCATTGAGGCTTAAAGCAACTGCATCGCGTCGTCTTCCACGCCGCTTCATGTGATTTGGGTAGCTCGGCCTGGGTCAACTTCAAAGACCATTCACACTCACGTTTTGTTGTTGTTGTTTTTGGGTTTTGTCCGACTTCTCTGGATGAATATGTGATATAGCAGGTGTGGCCTGGAATATTTAATATCAATTTCGGGGAATTACAGAAGCTGTTGATGTGGTTTTCTTTAAATTTCAATACAGTGGAATCAACCAAATAAAAGACACTTCTGAATTCCAAAACCATGTTTTGTTTGTTCCGTTGTTGCTTTTGGGTTTTCTTCCGACTGGTTAGTGTGATTATTTCGGCATATTGAAGAACAAAAAAAAGGCTCGATTCTATTTGAGGTTGTTGACGCTTCTTCGTTGTTATTCAGCGAAAATGTCAAAAATGAGACATTTGTGTGGTCCTATGCTCGTAAGATTAATATGCCGTCTTTAGGTAATACCTTGGTGGATGTGTTAGAATGTCCAAAGGCCTTATTAATTTTTTTAGAGCGATGCTGACGTAGTCTATCTTGCCATATAATATACCGTATTTTCTCTATTATTATCCACCCCCCTTTTATTTGAACCCCCCTCTAATAAATTCTTGAACAATTTATATGCCTCGGTTTCTGCGAATTGTTTTATGAAATGCACGCACACATACGCTGTTTTATGTGCCACGAGTTGTGTATTGGACTGTGACGTTTGATAGCAACGTCAAAATGTGAGTTAGAACACGTCGGCGCGCTCCGTTATAACTGCCCTTTTGTAGCCATGCCGGTTATAGCGAATGTTGCAAATGAAACACAGGCGATTCTTGATATCGCGAATGCATATATACTTACTTTTGCAATAACACGTTGCCGCGCAGCACTAGAAAGCCTTTATTTGTATGGGAACAAAAATATCTGTTTCTTGAACCCACATTGAACATATGCATACATATGACGCGATTTTCAAGGGGCCCCTCATGGATACTGTATCAATCAATCAATAAATCGATCAAATACGATGGAACATTGTTATGCAACACATGTGGTAAAATTATTAAATAAAAGAAACAATAATAAAACTTGAAAATTGGGGAGATTAGAGAATAAAAAGATATTGGAAACAGGAGGAGGAAGGACTTGGCGAACTTGGGAAACTTTGAGAATTGAAGTTACTTATCGAAAAATGTGTAAACACTCTAGAAAACACTCTATTCTCCGATTATATTAGGTCAAAAGAGTTTGCCATCCCGGATTTTTAAAATACGGGATTTTTGATTTATTCTTACAGTGTCCGCCGAGCACTTTGGCGCAATCATGGCGAGGCTGGAAGCGGGAAAGAGAAAGCCGAAGCAGACGAATCAGGAAGAGCAGCAGAACCAGTATGAAGAAGAGGAGAAGAGGAAGAACAGAAAGACAATGTGAGCCCCCTTGTTACTCATGATGTTGTGTTGTGTTGTTTGTATTTTTAAAAATTATGTTTCGTTTATATTCTGATAAAGTTTGTTATAGTAACTAGTTTTCTTTTAAGATCATATCAAAACAGCGTATATCGAGAAAAAAACTTACTACAAGACAAACAATGGAGGGGAATGAACACAGAGTGTCGCTGAGAGAGGAATGGGTTTCCTTGTCGTTCCGCGCCTGCGCCTCGTAAACTCGAAGGAGCCTAAAAGTATTTCATGTGTTATGTATTGCAATTCAGCAATAATTTTATTAATCTTTGTATTATGCTGACCACAGTTTGGTGGTAATTAGCCACTGTTCAAAGATATTAAAAGGTGATTTGAATTCTATTCTGATACATTTTTTTTCTTATTTCGCAGTTCACCCTCAACATTTGATGAGAGAAACAGGTGTGATTTCTTATGGTAAAAACGCAAGGTGGGGTGAATCCCGTATGACCCACCTATGTTCTAGCCAGGCTGATTGTGAGGTGCGAGACTTGAATACGACTTCTGCAGAGAATAACAGTTCGCAAAAACTGTTACGTTATGTTCATGAGCTCAAAAATGAAAATGAAGGCTCAATAACATGAATCCGGTTTAGTATACATACGAATTGACCCGGTTTCGACACATTAAAGAACACACCTTTTTGACGTGGATCATATATGACGCGATTTGCGAGATTTTCAAAATGGCAGGGGACCCGGCCAAAATCGACCGGCTTGGATTTTGTTCAAAAGTTCATTATAGGTGTTTTCTGGTATGAGGAATCGATTTGAAGTGGTATAGTCATCAAAAAATGTCTCATTCGTCCGCTATGAGGGCTTGAATTATTAGGCTCGCCGCGCTGGGAGGCGAGTTGGATGCACGTCTGAGGTTGGATGCACGTCTGAGGGCACCGCTCGTTTTTGAGATATAGAAATGAAAATATGCATTTTAATAGCCAAGATATTGATCTAAACAACGAAAAAAAACTTGAACATATTTAATTTTCAATTTTTTATAGAATTTAACGTTTGAGGGTGCTCAGAAAACGTGTTTCTCATTTTCTACCAACCAAACCTATACAGCTGTATAGAGCTTGAAAAGAGCTTTCGAATGGGCTATTGGGTTTAGGAAACCTAGGATGCGCTGAAGTTTCCTTGTCGATTATCCCTGAGCGGCAGTGCAAAACAGCACTTCATAATCATTTTCGCACTTCCAAACATACACCAAAAGAAAGAGCGTAATATTTTCTACAAGTGGAACCCCTTTCAATTATCTTTCAATTCCTCAATGTTTTGTTATTATCTATAAATGTTGGGCCGGTAGTGCCATTTTCAGGGTGGATTCTATTTGCGCGCAGACACTTGCGCACTGACACTTGCGCACACGGGACATTTGCGCACAAGGACAGTTGCGCACAAGGACAGTTGCGCACAAGGACAGTTGCGCACAAGGACAGTTGCGCACAAGGACAGTTGCGCACAAGGACAGTTGCGCAAAGAGACATTTGCGCACCGACATTTGCGCACATGGACACTTGCGCACGTAAGCGCACATTGTAAACTATATATTCACATAAGTAAATTTCAAATGTAAATTATATACACACATACAATATGCAAACATACATTTTTAAAGTCCAATTTTTATAAATTTCGTTCAATGCTGTTTACTGACTCATCGCCATTAGATTACCATGGGACATCGAAATTGAAGGTTTTTGACTGCGTATGTGCTTGAAATTCTATTTCTCTTTCGTTTTGCTGATTGATAACGTTAATGATTAGGATAAATTTTTGTGGGTCAGAACATTGTATTTGTTTGCTTGATTTTCGTTCTCCACCGAATCAATGGAATAATGTGCTACGAAATGAATCTGTTTTAATGTGCACTTTTACGATATTTAAATCCTTCTGGTTTAAATTTTTCTTCAGTGATTGCTGGAGGAAGCTTCATTGTTAGCGCAGTCAGGAAGGTGAAATAGTGGCGCCTGGACGGTGAGCTGTTCTGTATATTTTTTCCTTTGATTATGTAGTTGGAATGCTTAAATGGTTGTGTTTTTCTTAGTGTGCCCAGCTCAACGTTGAGAAGTACTAAAGGAAAGAAGATATGGCTCGACGCTAATCTGTTCTCCTACCGATTTGTACGTGTCAGAAACGACGGTTCAACCAGTGTCAGGTTCGAAATTTTTCTTTAGATTTCTTGATTGCTTTATGCCAATTCTCATATTTCTTCGTCGGGAAAATTTTTCATTACGAAAAAAGTCTATTCAACAAGATCCTATCCGTTCAGGTGCATTGTGAGAAACTGCTCAGCGATAGGTGTCATAGAAAATGACGCTGTTTCTCCTGGTGGAAAGCCTCACAACCATCCCCCATCTTATTTTCCAGAGGAGGTTAATTTAAATTACTTTTCAAGAGCCTACTTCTCCTGCTGACTTTCGACTGAAAAGGGTTTTACTGATTAGGATGTATGTTATGTAAAAGGTGATAGCCTAGTTTTTTTTTCCGAAGAGTCCAAGGATAGTAGTCGACCCCGGCGCCGAGGCCGATATCGAAAGCCGGGGCTTAGTTAGCACGAATGCATGAGCCAGATATTTTCCGACATTTTATGAAATTGCCCGTGCCCTGCCCACTGGCAATTTCATAAAATGTCGGAACATTTCTCTTGAAATATGGCAGTTTGGAATACTGTAATAGTGTTCTATTGTTTCAGACTTACACCGTCCGAAAGTTTGCAA
This sequence comes from Allodiplogaster sudhausi, assembly GCA_945643635.1. Lineage (NCBI taxonomy): Eukaryota > Metazoa > Nematoda > Chromadorea > Rhabditida > Diplogasteridae > Allodiplogaster > Allodiplogaster sudhausi. The sequence continues at coordinate 6,104,777 of CALZFC010000248.1, forward strand.
AAGTTTATCGACAGACGTTGCCGACAGCTGAATCAGTGAGGCTTGCTGTTGCAAGTGCACCTGCTCATGTGGCTCCTTACCTGCCTAGTAAGTGTGCACTTACAAAGGCAACTGCACGAGCAGCACCAAACCGAGGAAGTTCGTCAGCATCCTACCCATACAGCCCGGTGCAGCCACTCTTTGATCAAAGTGGTAAATAAAATTTAATACTATTTATTTGCTCGTCGGGGCACTCATGCAATACACGGTAAATAATTAATAAAATGGTACATTCCATTCAATAGGAGATTGTTAGGTTCTCCATTCTGTCGTCACAATTCTTCCACCTCGGGCAGTGATGGCTTCCTCTTGTTCGCTACATCAGAAGGTTTACGAAGACTGGAAGAAGTTCACGCTTGGGCCGTCGATGGAACATTTCGGATCACGCAGACTCCATGGAAGCAATGCTTCATCATTGGAGTAATGGTTGGTGACCCACGATAGTTAGTAAGAAAAGACTTGGATATTATATTATGGTTAAAATTTCTCGAAAATCGCGATTTTTAAAGAACAGGTGCTCATTTTACTTTTATTTCAAATATTTTCATTTGCAGATCGGAAGACTGTTCGTGCCGTCAGCCTTTTGTCTCCTTCAGGGGAAATCTGCTCGAGACTACGAGGACGTGTTCCGAACTCTTCTGACACATGGAGTGCTTAGCCCGCCAGACACCATCTCGTGTGGTGAGTGAGTTTGTTATACAATTTCGTTATTTTTCATGGAGATTATAGGAACTGATTTTATATCCATAAATTACTTAAGAATTGTTTTTTTTTTAGATTTTGAAAAGGCCATATCTTCTGCTGCTTCAAAAGTGTACCCAGCCGTGGAGATTCGACGCTGCTTCTTCCACTTTACACAGAATGTGTGGAGATGTGTTCAGGTTGTGATGTCGGTTTTGCATTAAATATGTTATCATTATTATTATTTTTCTACATTATCTTATTGAAAGTTATTGCTAATAAAGTTAGAAGTATTATAATAAAATCTTAAAATAATTTGTTTGGTTGGTAACCTTTTTAGAATTTTAATGCCCTTTTTAGAGAGAGGGGCTTGTTCTGTCTTACAACTCAGTCGCTGGCAAGGACATCGTTCGTTCATGCTGTGCTCTCGCTTTCGTGCCCAAGATGGATCTGAGGAATTACTACTCGGAGCTGTGCGGTTATGCATCAACTACTCTCCCGGCATTTAAAGGTTACTTCATGAATTTCATTATTTTTTAGAAACAAATATTTTTAGCACTGCTTGATTACGTTGGACGCGTGTACGTCGGAATGGTTAACGGAGCACCAGTCACTGCGGACTATGACCCGGACGAGTGGAATGTCGAGCTGCGGATACTACAAAACGAGCCGCTGACAAACAGCCCGCAAGAATCATGCAATGCTTCCTTCTGTTTCAGTACTTTAAAAAAAAATTTTTCCAAATTATTAAAATGATACAAAAGACAATGTTGTATATTCGCACACCAACACTACTTTAAAAGGACATATAATTATCATTCCTTTTGCGCATATAATATAATTATATTTCGCAGCTAGCTATTTATTGTTTGGTTTACAGGATATTCCGGCAAAGGCAAGTATGAGGGAGTTGGCTGAAGGACTATTACGTCACGCTACAAAGTGGGATACGGAGTGCAAGTGCGCGGATTCCCAGAATCTTCGACTCGACCAGTACAAGCATGAAAACGCTACGATGATGCAGAAGAAGAGACGACGACGACTTGCTGTGAATAACGGACGTGGCTCCGCTTCCCGTCTTCAACATCTGCTATCATTGTCTCAGTTTGTCAAGCTCTAAATTGGATCCTTAGTTTTTCGTGATGATTTTGACAAACTGTGAATTTGATGATTTCGCCAAACTGTGAATTGGAAGATTAAATGGTAAACAATAGGATGATTTAGATAACTTGTGAATTGTATAAAGAAAATGTGTCGGATCTAATGAACTAAAAGAAGTAAATCGCATACAGTACTCACAAAACGGTAGAAATTTGATTGACTAATATGTGGGACGAAAGTACATTGTGAACAAATGTCTTTGCGTGCAAATGTCCATCTGCGCAAGTGTCCGTGTGCGCAAGTGTCCGTGTGCGCAAATGTACATGTGCGCAAGTGTCACTGTGCGCAAATGTCCCTTGTGCGCAAGTGTTTTTGTGCGCAACTGTATGTGCGCAAGTGTCCAAAATGTATGTGTGCGCAAGTGTCTGCGCGCAAATGTAGTCCACCCCATTTTCATCGCTCCCAATAATCCATATTTTTAGTTTATTCGAATTAGAATATTCCAATTATTTTTTTACGCGCCCTTCCTTGAAGAATTGTTATAGTAGATGCCCTAGTTTTTTTTGATTTATAACAAAATATCGTAGATTCGGAATTTTATTGTAAGGGGTTCAGCTTGAAGCAAATTTCACGTTCTTTCTTGTGGTGTATATTTCGTCATACAAAAATGATTCTGAAGTAGTTCTTCTAAGCTGCGAACATACTGATTAGCACTGCCGCTCGGGGATAATCGACATAGGAAACTTCAGCGCATCCTAAGTTTCCTAAACCCAATAGCCCATTCGAAAGCTCTTTTCAAGCTCTATACAGCTGTTAAGGTTTGGTTGGTAGAAAATGAGAAACACGTTTTCTGAGCTCCCTCAAACGCTAAATTCTATAAAAAATTGAACATTAAATATTTTCAAGTTTTTCTTTTTTCGTTGTTTAGATCAATATCGTGGCTATTAAAATGCATATTTTCATTTCTATATATCTCAAAAACGAGCGGCGCAGTGACCTCAGACGTGCATCCAACTCGCCTCCCAGCGCGGCGAGCCTAATAATTCAAGCACTCACGAATGAGACATTTTCTGATGACTATACCACTTCCAATCGATTCCTCATACCAGAAAACACCTATAATGAATTTTTGAACAAAATCCAAGCCGGTAGATTTTGGCCGGGTCCCTGGGCAGTTTGATTCGATTTGATTCTCTCGAAAATCGCGTCATATGTCTGTATCGGAGATATTCTTCGATCCAATTTGAGCTGCTTGCCGCTTCTTCGTTGTTATTCAAAGTAAATTTCAAGCATGAGACATAGTCTATATTGATATGTTGTATCAAGGTGACGGCTTTTTTGCAGTCGTACTACAAAAATATGATTTCAAGAGAGTTAATTCGTTGACAATGTTGGCGGGTTACAGTATGCGAAGTTCGGGCGTCTCCACTATTTCTCCGTCGCCAACATTATAGCGCCAAAGCGCATTTCCTCCTTCTTGTACTTCATGCTGGCCTCGCGAAGCTCGTTCTTTGCTTTAAGGCCCGCCCCCATTCCTAATGGGACCAATTAACTGAAAGCAATCCGGCGAAAATCGATTCGCAAGAATTCTCATTTCTTGGCCTAACTACAAATGAACATTCAAGGCCATGCGGTGTGTACTAATCTCCACTTTTCACCAAAGATATTCATGCGTCGTTATATGGCAAGATTGGCTACAACAGCATCGCTCTAAAAAAAGTAATAAGGCCTTTCCTCTTTCTAACATATCTTCCAGGCGTATCATCTGTAGACTGCATATTAACTGCAGACTTCGTTGAACATAGGGACGCTTATATGTCTATTGATTGACATTTACCTAGTAAATCAACGAAGACCAGCTCAAATTGAATCGAGGTGGGTGACATACACCGTTGCCCATAGCGAGGTGCGAGACTTGATGGTGAGGTACGAGACTTGAAAACGTGTTCTGCAGAGAATTACAGGTTACAAGAGCGGTTGCGTTATGTGCATGAGCTCAAAAATGAAAATGAAAGGCTCAATACCATGAATCCGGTTTAGTATTCACACGAATTGACTCGGTTTCTGCACAAAAAATAACACACCTTTTTAGTGTGGATCATCTATGTATGCATCGAAGATATTCTTCGATTCAGTTTGAGCAGATTGCCGCTTCTTCGTTGTAATTCAAGGGGTCAAGCATGAGACATAGTATACATTGATATGTCTTTAGGTGATACATCTGGTAGATATGTTCGAATGTGCAAAGGCCTTTTCACTTTTTAAGAGCGATGCAGTCGTATTTTATCCTACCATATAATATAACGGCGCATGAATATGTTTGTTATAAAGTGGAGAATAGACACGCCGCATGACCTTAAATGCTCATTTGTAGATTGGCCACAAAATGAGAAAATGCTTACGAAGCGATCTTTCTTCGGATTGCTTTTATTCAACTGGTTCCTTTCCAATTGGGGCGGGCCTTAAAATGTAGAAGAAGCATCGCGCGGAAAGCGTGAAGCTTTTGAAGAAGAAAATGCACGGCCGTTCAAACCCGGTCATCAAAAATGGTCACGCCAATACGCAGCTCCTTGAAAAGACCGCAACGCGTAACCGCGGTTGCTTGACCCAATGCTACCGTGGTATGGTAATTTTTAGCAACTGACAAAACGCGGTCCTATGATAACCGACGGCCCCGAACCAGTTTTGAATTTCCCGCATTTGAATTTTGCGCATAAAACATGCAATTTTGGCTGCGTACAGGCAGGCTCCGCCCACTTACCCGTAGCCATGATTCAGTGGATAGAGGTGAACGTTTTTAGTATGGGCTGAACGGCCGTGAATAGGCTTTGGTGCTATGATGTTGGAGACGGAGAAATATCGGGCGACCCACGAACTTCATATGACGCGAAACATACTGTAACCGCTCCCATTGCCAACGAATTAACACTCTTGAAATCAATTGTTTAAATCCCTGTTCGTAAGGGTATGTTAGTGTGTTCTACCGTACTTTAACATTCGTCGCAACTGCTTGCATGCAACAGAGGCATTTCGTGTTAGGAGTTAGCGAATTTCAAGCTAAGATTCTTATTTCCACTTGAAAAATTGTTCAAGAAGAAATGAAAGAATATTAATGCTTCCATCTTTAAAGAAAGTATAACAAACAAACAAAAAAAGTTTAGAAAAGAGAACAACATCATTGAAGTTACACTTGCACACAGACTATTGTGGCTAAGTTGCACAAACATAAACAGGAGAGAGAAATCTTGAAGAGTGGACGGCATCGTCATAATCAAAAAACAGCATGTTCTCAGTTACGCTTCACTGTCAAGCGCAGAATATTGCGATTAACATATAGAGATATAAGACTGTGAAGGGATAAAGAAGTCCACTTTCTTTATCAGGCGATGTTGAACAAACTACCTGAAACATTATATTCGTTAATTTTTGAAGAAAGACATAACTAGGTTTTTTTTAGTTCATGTGTCATTTTAATCTTTAGTTGGCCATTATGAGATGAGGACATATTAAACGGCCAAAATGAGCTCTACTGACATTCCACTTGTTGTCGAGTGTCGGTTTGGTGGCGGGTTTGTCGCGCTCGCACTGGGGGGACCCGTCAGGCACGTTTGCCGCGCAGAGGGAAGCGCGTGCCGCTTCCTCATCCGCATTACAGAAGTCGCTCGTACACACATAGTAGTATTCGAAGTCTGTTGCGAATCGACCGACCTGTCACAAGGCGATGTTTTCACTTTAAAAGTATTGACTACCGGTATTTCATAGCCGTCGAGAGCCACTAGACAGCCACGCGATATCTGCCTCCCTTGATAAACGATATAACAATGCGTACCCTGAAGGGTTATAGCAAATAAAACGCCAATACGGAATGTTTTCTTCTACAATGTTTGACCAATACGGTAAGGGCTTCTCTGAAGACCTGGCAAGTTTCGGTTTCTATAGCATTGATGTTCTCATCACACTGAATGGGTCGCGTGACGTTTGCTGTCGAAATGGAAAGGATCTCGTCTGCGCAGAAGTCGGACTGCAACTTTGAATAGAGAATGGCAAGTAGGCTTATTTCGCAATAATATATTTAGCCGCACTTTCTTGCAGCGACAATGCAGATCGTGTTCCGGCTCACTGTTATCGAAGGTGCGCTGAACATAGCACGTGTCATCGAAAAGGCTGCAAAAATATACGCTGTACACAAGCAAATTGCGTTACCTTTTTTTTGTTTCGAAATTTAAAAAAAAACAAATGTTTCGGAATTTCGAAAACCCATGAGAATACCTTGAAATGAACTAAATTAAGCAAGCCACAGAATCTGAAAAATCACCATTTTGACAATCTTATTAGAGATTTGACAACCCAATTCGTTTCGAAACCTGATTTATAAGGCAATCAGTTAAAGATCCAACTAGGAAAGCGATTCGATTTCGTGGCCATGGGAGCACTGGCTGATTAGAGAACTGTTGATGCCCTCTTTCAAGTCAGCCGTGCAGTATCTACAGCCAGACGCCTGAATGTACGGCTAATACAACGTGAATGCAGACATACTAAAGTGCTAAGGAATATTTCTTGTGCTGTTTCTTGTTTTTCGATGGAGTCGCTAACCAATGTCACGTTGCTGTCAGCATCAGTGACCGCGCATGTCAGATTGCTCTCCTTCTTGACATGAACCTTGTCGTCTTGCTGATTGCACATTGACTCACTGGAGCAACGAAATCAAGATTACTCTGATTACTTGCGGCTTGACTAGAACATGTCAAAGATAAATGTTAGTTGAAAAGACTGCCCAACTTGCAATAGCACACGATTTTCTCATTATATGTGCTGTAGCAGCCGTTGAGCGACTCGAAGATTCTGCCAGACACGCAGCTCTACAAGCAAAACAAAGGGAATAACAGAGCAACATCAAATGAGGAATTAGGTATGTATGAAGGAATAAATTTTTTAGTGATAATTCAACACTACATATCAGCTCTAGTGCCTCTTTCTCAAAAGTTTACTATATGCGTCAGTGATTCTAAAGTTTTCAGAAGGAAACTTCGAGAAGCGCACAAGCTCAATATACGTAGTAATGTTGTCGAATAACTTGTAGTACTTCGTTTGGCAAACGTCTCCACAGCACGTCGCTCGTCTGTAAGTGATGTAGAGATCGGTAACTGCTTGAGAAATGAGTACGCGAGTGAAAGATTAAATCCTTAGAGAAGGGGAAAGGAAGAGCAACGGACTAACGGATTCTTTTCCAAAAAGGAGTCCCATGAGTTACAACTTACGCAACCGACACGGAAAACCTCTGTTGTTAATACTAAGAGAGGCGCAAGAAGAAGCTGGCGAAGGATCATCTGAAATAAGAGAGCGTAGGGCCGTTAATTAATAGTGACCTATTTTTTCAACCATTACTAAGTCGCCAACATTATAGCGCTAAAGCCCATTTCCTCTTTCTTGTGCTTCACGTTTTCCGCGCAATGCTTCTTCTCCGCTTTAAGGCCCGCCCCGTTCGGAATGGAACCAGTTGACTAAAAGCAATCCAAAGAAACATCGCTTCGTAAAGATTCTCATTTTGTGGCCTAACTACAAATGAGCAGTTAAGGCCATGCAGTGTGTACTAATCTCCACTTTCCACCAAACATATTCTTGCGACATTATATTATATGGTAGGATAGAATACGACAGCATCGCTCTATAAAAGTGAAAAGGCCTTTGCACATTCTAACATATCTACTGATGTATCACCTAAAGATAGCATATCAATATAGACTATGCCTCATGCGTGACATTTACTTTGAATAAGAACGAAGAAGCGGCAACCAGCTCAAACTGAATCGAAGAATATCTACGCCAATAAGGCGTGTTCTTTAATGCGCCGACTATATGTATATTTAACCTACATATTAAAAGATTGATTTGCTATTTCATCTGGGCTCCAGATGAACTCATCTCATCTCATTGTAATCAAGGGAAATGACCTCGCCCTCTCTCACTCCTAGCTTGCCTGATGCTCTCCGAATTCAAGCTAGTCGTTCTCTACGAGGATGCACTTCTATATCTCGTGTCCGCTTGTACAAAGAAAGTCAAATATTTTGTCACATCTGAATTGACCCGGTTTCGGCACATTAAGCAACATAACAATTTTTCGTGGATCATCTATGTATGTCCGCATCGGAGATACATTTCCTTCGATTCAATTCGAGCTGATTTCCCTCTTCTTCGTTCTTCTTCAAAGTAAATTTCAAGAACGTGTGTTCCTGTGTTAAACGAAGTCTGCAGTTAAAGGAGCTTGAAAGTCGCTATCTCCCAGCACGAAATGCCTGCTCTATAATGGCCGTAGTTATGAGCAATGGCAATTTGCCAAGATCCTTGCTCTCGTAAAGCAAGCGTTTGCTTGAACAATTTTAAATAGGCGGTTTGCGCCCGGCAGTGAATCAACGCATTTGTCAACATATATTTCACGGCCAATGGAACCATCTTTCACCCTCGCTAGTTAACCTATGCTCCGACAAACCTTTTAGACCATAATTTAGTTGGCGACAACTGCTAAATTTAATGTTCTGTGTAACACACTAATACTTCCTTAGGAGCAGTAGACTTTTTTCGGAAGGAAAATACTGTTTTTTTTTTAGTTTAGAGAATTGGCACTTTGCTGATGCAGTCGCAAGCTCAATCCGGACACATTCAAAGAATCATCCCATTAGCGAAAATTTTGAGTTTTCGTTTCCTTGAATATGCAGTCTAAAGATGCAACGCCTGGTAGATGTGTTAGAAGGTGGAAAGGCACCATTACTTTTTTTTAGAGCAATGCTGTCGTAGTCTATCTTACCATATAATATAACGGCGCATGAATATGTTTGGTGAAAAGTGGAGATTAGTACACACCGCATGGCCTGAGATTCTCATTTGTAGTTATTACACGAAATGAGAATTCTTATGAAGCGATGTTTCCACTGATTGCTTGTAGTCGACTGGTTCCATTCCGAATATCATCGCGCGGAAAACGTTAAGCACAAGAAGGAGGAAATAAGCTTTGGCGCTATAATGTAAGCGACATTGAAATGGTTGGCAACTCCCGAACTTCATATGACGCTAGCCTTACTGTAACCCACCCACCAACGAATTAACACTCTTGAAATCATATTTTTATAGTACGACTACAAAAAAACCCGAATCTTCTCAAAGTTGGTTCTTTGTAAACAAGATTTTTTGCTCTAATGCCGAACTAAAAATGTAGCTTGCTCGGTGAAAGGGCTGCCTGCGACCGTTGAAGGCGAAATTCAGCCGCGCATTTAATCTGTCAAAAGTTTGAAACATGTTCGAAACAACATTGTTTGGAATATGTTCGCAACAGAAGAATTGGCAATTTGCCAGCCTATCTTAATACACATGGGTTCAGAACATGTATCCAGCTTGTTTTCACTTTTTCGGTTGTGTGCACTTCTTGTTTCGAACATCTGAAGTATTCACTTGGTCAGAACAACCACGAAAATGGAGAGACAGTGTAAAGAAGGAGACGCAGGTTGTGACGAGTAAAAGCTGCTATGATGATGCTTTCGCTCGTCAAGAGTATGACTCTCATCACTTGCCCTATCTCACGTTCTCGGTCATAAGTTCGTCATAAGTTCTAGTTGAATACCAATGGTTGCAACTACTGTGAGGCAAAAATTCAAAGGTTGCATTGGCGCGTTGAATCCGGCCACCTAGACTCGGCTTTAGTATTCTTGTTTGTTGCTACAATGTGTTATTATTTTGTTTTTATTCTAGATGGCCGGGAAGGCGCCGCCGATGCTTCAGGAAGAGAAGGAGTTCATCGTGAGGGAGGTAATGGCACGACGGGACGCGCTAATCGAGCGTCCTTTCGAGAGGCGTGGATGGCTCGACTTCAGCAGGGGTTTGTTCTAACAGAATACGCGCGCTTATCGTTGCACTTTTCTTCAGTTATGTTCTAATTTTGTCTATAAGTTAAGTGAAGTTATTAAGTTATAACTGTCATTTTTTCCCTTTTTTTCATTTGGAAAACACTTTTTTAAGACAATTGGGAATCGCCGACTTCTGCAGCTGACAGAAGAAATGATGAAGGTTCTTTTTTATTTTTAAATGATATTTCTATGTAAAATTTAAAATATTTTGTGAGGAAAATTTTAATCCCGGGGTACTTTGATGCGAGAAATGTGAATATCATGTTTGTTTTTTGTCCGTGACGTCATTTAGATACGTTACGGTAGGTATGGTAGGTATACGGTAGGTCCTCCCGTCTTCGCTCTTTCCTTCCCGTTATTCTGTTGCCCTCTCTAACTTATTCGTGTTCCTCACATTAAAGAACTCCTGGGTGACTTTAGGGAAGGAAGTTTTCCTAACATTTTTGGGTAGGAGTTTTTTGGTCGGAATAACCTCATTCTTTGCAATAAAAATAAGTAAACGCCTGTTCTTATAATGCTGTTTTAAGAAACAAATCGAGCACTTCGAAGCAATGAAGAGGAAAGAAGACGCGACGTGCTGCCTCGTACAAGCGACGATGGAGATGGTGCAAGAGACGACGGAGATGGTCCGATCGCTGCACGGCGAATCTAACGTGTACATCCAGCAGGAAGCCCCGTCATTTGGCGATCATGACGAGGAGGACTCCGACGAAAGAGCACGCAGGCAGACCGCTAGACTAGTCCGTTTGGCAAATGCTTCTCATGCAGCTTATATTCCTAGTCAATTCGCACACTTTGATGATGATGCTTTGGAACAGAGCATGGTCGGATCTTCCATTGCCACGCGCAGAACATAAATGTTGGAATTAATCTTATCTATATATATATGACTATAGTAAGAGTATAATAGAGATATCCGTTGTACAACAAATGCTATAGAATGTATACCGTAGTAATGAATTATTTCCGAATTTGTTTACTAACTTTGTTAAACCTTGTTGCGTTTCGGCTTGAATATGTTCAAGATAAATTTTTAACACCTTCAGTCTGAGAGTGTAATTGTTGAAGTAAAATTCAACAACTTTATCGATACAAAACAAGCAGATGTTACTCTACATGTTGGCGATCATGTGAGCCCGTGGATCCACGCCTGGCGGGGGATGCGGCATTATGGGATAGGGGTTGTTATTTTGCGGAATAAAACCGCCGGTCATTCGATCGATGATGATGTTATGAAGAGTACAACACGAGAGGATCACTTTCGATGCAACTTCAGGGGATAGGCGGGCAACATTAGACAAGACCAAAAACCTCTTCTTCAGCACCCCAATCGTCTGCTCCACCAATACCCGCACTTTCTTATGGGCTGAATTAAAGTCAAGCTCTTGTTGTGTTCTTGGCCGTCTTAGTGGTGTCACGAGGTGAGATCCATTTGCATACCCTTTGTCACCAAGTAGAACGAAACCAGCGGGAATGGTACCATTGGAGATGGCGTTCCCCAACGCAGAGTTAGCGAGGACGAAACTATCATGGGTACTTCCGGGCCAGTTAGCATTACAGAAGACAACCCTTCCGTATGCGTCGGTGACAATGAGCACGTTGATGGCAGGATGCCCCTTCCGAGACCGAAACTGCCAGGGAGCATCACGGGGTGTGCTGATTGGTACAAGAGTACCATCAACCAGGCCAATTATGTCTAAAGCAGACTTTTTAAGATGAATTTATTGAATAAATTATCTAGTGTTATTAGCTGTTACTCTGCAGCTTGTTCTGGATTCTGTTTAGACTGACTGTAGAAAGGCCCCCTCTGAGAAAAGGCTTGTGCCGCTCCGCGACAGTAGGCCAGCGAGTCCACCGGATACTGTATAAAGTCATCTTTCATGGAAATAACGCCGCAGAGGAAGCGATGAATGACATTGAATATGGTTGTCTCGCAGCAACCATATGCATCAGCCAGGACGATAACAAGTACCGCAATCCAATTAGCGTCTAAACAACCTCAGGATCCAACACGACAAAGGAACTCCTTTAATACCTGGTTTTCCATAGAAATAGTCCAATCTCCCTGTACTGTTCGATTTAGAGAGGGAGAGATCTGGCGGACTAGCCACTGGATGTCTTGTGCGCCAAGTCTGTAGCGCCGCATGAGTAGATCTTCATTACTGCGACAAAGACTGGTGTGGTGTTGGCGGGTGTGGGGCAGATTCGGTCTTCGCCCAGTTGGGAGAAGCGCCAATAAGTGTGCCATAATAAAACAAATATACCATTTTAAATCAAAAGACGTATATCTCACATTAAACAATTGAAATCTGTGTCATTTATGCTCCTTCGAATGTGATGACATTGAGATGTTATCAGCTTGTTCTCAGCTTGTGACAACAACGCCGATGTTGCGAACAATTGTTACGAACATGTTTCAAACTTTCGACAGATTGAATGCGCGGCAGTAAAACAGAAGGGAAAGGTCTGCTATATTTCGTAAACTTAAACTTTTCTCTCAATCATTCGATGTAAAAGTAAATTTTTCTGTGAACTATTGAACTATATATGTACACTTGTATATGCATATTTATTTATATATATTTACTTCATATCTAATTATCAAGTATTAAAAAAAAACTAAAAATTCTACATCTAATGAGAGCTCATCGCGACACCGTAGTCAAGATATTAATTCACTGCCAAATGACAATGTACTCTTATTTGGCGGATCTTTCAGATGATTCATAGCCAGCTTCTTCTTGCACCTCTCTTAGTAATTGCAAATGAGGTTTTCCGTGTGGGTTGCATAAGTTGTAACTCATGGGACTCCCTTGCAAACACGCCGTTAGTCCGTTACACATCTTTTCCCTTTCTCTAAGGATTTTCTCGTCCCCCATCATGCTAATTTCTCTAGCTCTTATCGATCTCTAGACCACATACAGGCGAGAGACGTGCTGTGGAGACATTTGCCAAACCAGATACTACAAGACATTTGAAAAAACTTCGGAAACTAAGCTGGTGCGCTTCTCGAGGTTTCATCAGAAAACTTTTTAATGACTGATGTTGGAAGCAAATATCTCTTCATAGTTGTTCATTTGAAGTTGCTCTCTTATTCCCTTTGTTGCTTGCAGAGCTGCATGTCCGGCGGAATGTTCGAGTCGTTCAACGGCTGCTACAGGATCGGCGGAAACACCATGTGCTTTTGCAAGTTGGGCATCTTTTCCGCATTTATCATTGGCATGTTATGGTCAAGACGCAAGTAATCAACGTAATCTTGGCATCGTTGCTCAGTGAGTCAATGTGCAATATTCACGACGACACGGTTCAAGTCAAGAAGGAGGGCAATCTGACATGCACGGTCACTAGTTCTGACGGCAAGATGTCATCGGTTAGCAAACGTGATCGAAACAAGCAACAGCCGAAGAAATATTCATTAAAACTTGAGTGTGAGTGTGCATGCAAGTTGTATTAGCCATACGTTCAGGCGTCCGGCTGTAAATACTGCACGGCCAACATGAAGAAGGGTCTCAACAGCACTCTAAAAAGTAAATGCTCGTATGGCTTCGAAATGTTCGCGACGGATTGGACATCGCTTTCCTTGTTAGATCATTACCTGATTTCCTTTACTGATACTTTGACTACATAATAAAGCTTCGAAGAGAATAGGATTGTCGAAACTCTAAACCTATTGTCAAAATTGTATCAAACTCTCCAGGTAGCTCAATTTAGTTCATTTCAATGTCTTCCTATCGGTTTTAGAAATTTCAAAGTTATTTATTTATTTATCGTACGTGAAATAATGTATTTCAATGTGACAGCATTAAAATTGGATAATACAGTAATTCAGTCGCAAAATAGTAAGAAAATAGATAAGGGTGGGGGGGGGGAGTGATGTGGGATCGACGAAACCGGTCGCACCGAGCCGGGGGCGCCACTGCCCGGCCAGATCTAGCTGTAATAAAAGTTAAGGGCAAGTTCGGAAAACCTCTAGCAAAGTATTTATTTGAGCTATGTGTAAAGCATGTGTGTTGCAGCCTTTTCGAGGACGCGTGCTATGTTCAGCAGACCTTGTACTCTCTGCCGGAACGCGATCTGCATTGTCGCTGCAAGAACGTGCGACTAAATATATATATCATAGAGAAATAGGCCAACTTGGTCATTCTCCGTTAAAAGTTGCAGGCCGACTTCTGCGCCGACAAGAACCTCTCCATTTCGACCGAAAACGCCTCGCAACCCATCACGTGTAACGCGAGCACCAGGATTTATGGCTCCGAAGCCGTTTCTTGCCAGGTCTTCAGAGAAGCCCTTTCTTGTATTGGTCAAAGTTTGTTGAAGAAAACATTCGGCATTGGCGTTTTATTAGCTACATATTACCCTTCAGGGCACGAATTGCTACGTCGTTTATTACTTGAATCAGATTTGGCAAGGCTGTGTGGCGACTCTCGGCGACTATGAAATACCGGTAGTCAATATTCTTCTTTTAAAGTGAAAATATCGCCATGTAATAGGTCGGGCGCTTCTCAGCAGACTACGAGTATGGCGAGGCATACTACTATGTGTGTACGAGCGACTTCTGTAACGTGGATGAGGAAGCGGCACGCGCGTCCCTCTGCGCGGCAAACGTGTCTGACGCGTCCCCCCAGTGCGAGCAAATCAAACCCGCCTCCCGACCGAAACTCGACAACAAATGGAATGTCAGTAGAGCTTTAATTTGCCGTTTAACTATGTCTGATCTTCCGACGAACATGAACTAAAAAAAAGTAGTAATTTAGTGAAAAATTATGCGAATATACTGTTTCAGATTTGTTCAGCATCGCCTGGTGAAGAAAAAGGACTTATTTCTCCCTTCATAGTCTTATATCTCTATATGTTTATCGCAATATTTTGCATATGAGAGTGCAGCGCTACTGGCAACATGCTCGTTTTCTATCATGACGATGCCGTCCTCCCTTCAACATTTCCCTATCCTGTTTATGTTTGAAAAAATTTGCCACAATAGTCTTTGTTCAAGTTTTGTGCTTCAAGTTGCATTTCTGTCCTCAGAATTATAAGTAAAGCTAGGTGAAGGTTATAAGTATTGGCTCTTTTCCATAAATTGTTTTTGTTACTCGTGTAAGACTTCTCAACAAATCTTTTTTAAAGAGTCCACAGTCAAAGCAGTGTACTTCATTTTCGTCTTCCAGACAAGACCTAAGGCGAGGTATTGTTCACATAGCCTTGAAATTCGCAAATTCCTAACACGAAATACCTGTGTTGTATGCAGAGGTGGAAATGGGCCGGCCCGGCCAACCCGTGGGCCGGGCTGGCCCAATTTCCCAAGGGCCCCCGGCCCGCAGGCCCGATTGAGCCCGATAAGCACACAATGTCGTCCAGTCAGGACGACTGGTGGCATTGATAAGTGCAAAACTTTCTTCATTTGTTCATTTTCCCCCTAAAAGTCTTACTTTTATACATTAAAATGAATGTTCGTACCACGAGCATGAAAAATTCTGAATTTCAAAGCACTTTGTTTCCGGGCGGGCTGGGCCGAGACTTTGGGCCCGACGGGCTGGGCTGGCCCAAAAATTTTGGGCCCATTCCCACCTCTGGTTGTATGTAAGTATGAGCAACGCGCTTTTGGCAGTTGCGATGAATGTTAAATTTAAAGTACGATAGAACGCACTAATATTCCCTCATAAATCAAAGTAAAAGATTACAGTCTTCAAGGTTCCTTGAGCACCCATGTGACGCCTTAGTGATCGGACTTGAAACAGGCTCGGCCTTAAACTGAAATAAAATCTATAAAATAATTGTGTCGGCAGCAGCCGAATATCAAAGAGCAGCTGATAGCAAACCCCGATTGGCCTAGAAGTACAATGGGGAGGCCTCATCGTGGAGGTCCCGTCTTCATGATCACGAGAGCCCCCGCCTCGTTAGGTTAATGTTGAAGTATGTATGTGGTCATGTACCTCTCCTTCGTAAGCAACCTCAGTCGCAGACATTGTGAACTGCTTCAAAGCACATTCGTCTCCCTAACACCACATGCTAGATTTAATCCTTTTTGTACTTTACCCTGTTCGCACAAAGCTTTTTCTCTACTGCAAGGCCGCCGATGTTGCTTGAGATCAATTTGTTAAAAAAAAACTCCAAAGAAACATCGCTTCGTAAGCTTTTTTTTCATTTTGTGCCTAACTACAAATGTGCATTTAAGGTCATGCGGTGTGCACAAATATCCACTTTGCACCAAAAAGATTCACGGACCGTATGCGGAAGAAAGAGGAAATACAACTTTCCTAGCCTATTTGCTTTCGGTTTGACTCTGGATTTGCTCTTCTGACCAGAGATATTTACGGCACCGGTCTCTATGTGGGTGTTATATTAGCGAGCCAACGCGAGAGAGACGTAGAGAGTGAGAGTCTTGAGAGACAGATACAAAGGTAAAACAAGGAAGAGAAAGAAAATAGAAAGAAAGAAGAAGGCACAGGGGTCACACCCTATATAAAATTCTGCAAGATTTGCAAACACGGTAAAAATAATTACAACCCTAGTGATACAAGATACGAGTTTTCTGCTAACGAACTCCTACTTGTCACATGGAAGAAAATCACCCTTGTGATGGAGAGTCATAGTAAACCTTGCAACGTCGTGTACTTTGAAGTGTTGTTTTCGAAGGGTTGTAAATTGTTAAAGGTGGACTAGAAAACAAGCTTATGTATATGCACCAGTTCACCTGAATCTTTTCTTGAAAATAACGAGACATTTTTCGAAGTAAGAAAAATAAAATTTTAACACGTTGTTAGAAAGAAAGACTACAAAAGCATGGCTCAAAATTAGGTAGCAAGAAGGGAGTGGCAATCAGTCCAAATTGAATCGAACGAGACCTCGAAACCGGCACAGATGGTCCCTCTCTTTCTCCTAGCTTGCTTGATGCTCTCCAACTTCAAGCTGGTCGTTCTCCACGTTTGAACAGAAAACTACTTTGAAATGCGCCCCGAGCGCTGAAAAATCAATTGAAATTATTTATATGTACCAGAATTGTTGGGCGGTACTGTATATGTGATCCTGTGTTCGTAACGAATTGATCTGCTGTGTTTAGTTGATACGAGTGGAAGAAGTGTTAGAAAGTGGAAAGGCCTTATCGTACCATATAATGTAGCGGCGCATGAATATGTTTGTTGGAAAGTGGAGACTTGTCCACTTCGCATGACCAATGCTCATTTGTATCTAGGCCACAAAATGAGAAAAAAAACATACGAAGCGGTGTGTGTTCGGTTTTTTTGCTTTTATTGATCTGGTGGTCCCAACGAGCGAGGGCGGTTCTTAAACAGAGAAGAAGGACGCCCACGGCAAAGTACAAGAAGTAGGAAATGTGCTTTGGCGCCATAATTTCGGCGACCGAGAAATAGTGGGCGACTATAAATGAACGAAATTCCGTATTATAAGCAGGCAAAGAAGGCGTTACTAATTATCATATGTGTTGTTAATTTCCATACGCTGATGTTGAAACCGCGCAATTTTGTAGAGGCTCACAACGTGATCCGTTGAGCTCTTCTCTCGACATCGTATTACCAACTGACTTCGTGTGTTCACGATTGAACCTGTGCATCGATGGACATCGAATATGTCATCGACTTGGCCAACCAATTTGACAGAATATTATTGCCGATACTAATCGTAATCGGTACCTTCTCGTTTTCTGCTGTATACTATATAAGAAGTGCATCGATAAAACGTGTGAATGATTTAGGATCGGTCAATCAGGCAGTCAATCTACGCGTGCTATTCGCAATGTCTGCACAGCCGCTCATCTTCCTGAAGGTTAGACGAGATATGATCAAAATGAGAGAACCAAAAGTACCGCGGGGTACTACTTTTCAATACCCTTGCGAGGGAGTGGTACTATTCGAGGAACGATTTCGAATAGAATTAGGGTGTGTAGAGGGGGTTGTAATAAAAAATGGGGTGGGTACTAGTAGGGAAATTACTGTATATATTCATACATATGCATGTGTCACTAGTTGAAATTTTTGCTTTCTGCCATATTTTAGGCGTCAGTGATTGCTGACTTTTCACTGACAGTGGGCTGCTTTCCATTTGTGCTGATCGATTTTATCCCCCGTCCCAGATTTATCTACAATATATATTTACAAGTCTTCGGCGACGGCATTGACATTGCGCTCATATCGTGGAGGTATGTTCTTCTTTTCTATTTCAATCAAGTCTATTGAATTATGCAAAATTTGCTTCCACTCTTGCAATTACTAGCAGTTATGTTGCAACGGGAGATGAAAGAGAAAAAAGCTACAATTGGATCCAGTGAATCCATGCATTTCCAGCGGCCTCTGCCTGGTCGCGCTTTCCGTGGAGCGTTCCATAGCGCTCTTCATGCCCATCCGATACTCATCCGCCATGAAGAAGTGGCGACTTCGTCGCATCGCCATCGTCTTTTTTCTGGCTATTGCCGCATTTCTCTCGCAGACTCCAAAATTTATCGACAAGCGCTTTACATGTTCAAAGACTGGGTTCGAAACATCAAATTGTTTGGTATTTCCTAACCTCATATTTCTTATTAAAATCTTTATTTTAGTTACATTATTATTTTTAGTATTATTATTATTTAATAATTTATCTTTTACTATTATTGCGATCGCTATTATTATTACAATATACGAAATGTATGCATTTACGAATTCAGATGTTCTCTTAATTATGGTAACTTCGAGCATCTAGCCGCCTTGAAAACGACACGGGTCTGTACTCTGTATACATATATGTTCTTTTACTTTGCAGAATTCAAGCTTATGTTATGTTTCTTGAACATTGTGGAGTTTATGCAGGTGATTAGCATGATGACTCCTATCTGCGTTCTCGTGTTCTTCAACATCCTTATTGGCATCAAATTGGTAACTCAAAGGTGAGAGTGTTCCTTTCGCAAATATATCATTTTCGTATTGTTTGTCTTTCTCCCTCAAGCGATTGAATTCACCATTAATTTCAGGTTAATTTCATCATCGAATAACAGCGTCGGCAGACTTCTGGTCGCCTCTTCAGTCACCTTCATCCTCTCCCACTCACCAGTGCTTTGTTCCAGCTGGGCTTATGATTCATCAGCAACAATGCACCTCTGTGATGGCATTAACAAGAGCTGCGCTGTCTTTTCGTTAGTCACGACCCAAAATTTTTGGGCCAGCCCTAAGTCTCGGCCTCGGGCCCTGGAATTTTGGGCCCGGCCCGGCCCGTGGGCCCGTTTGAGCCCGATTTTCAAAAAAATTCTGGGAAAAAAAGACCAACGAGCTACAATGTGTTTCAAAATTCAAATTTTTCATGCTCGTGCTACGAACATTCATTTTAATGTATAGAATTAAGACTTTTAGGGGGAAAATGAACAAATGAAGAAAGTTTTGCACATATCAATGCCACCAGTCGTCCTGACTGGACGACATTGTGCGCTTATCGGGCCCAATCGGGCCTGCGGGCCGGTCCAACTTTTTTTGGGCCCGGCCCGGGCCCTATGGGCCGGGCCGGCGCTTAACTCGTGTGAGTTGTCGGAATGAGCGTGTACCTACAGTTCGGTGGTGAGTTTCTACCTCTACTGCTTCTTCTCAAGCGAATATCGAGCTGCCTTGAAGCGGGTCTTTTCATGCTTCCGTTTCCAATATGTCACTACGGCAGTTCAAAGCTCGGCAGTTCAAAGCTCATCGCGCACATGATTGCATCCAAGGACTGTTTTATTAAATGTAGCACTCATCAACCTTTCGTTTTTAGAGATTCACAATATTTGTACGCAATATGCGAATGATCGCTAGTTTTTTTATAGCCCGCATTAATTATTTCAAATCTCCCACCCTTCCGTGAAAGACCTAGCAAATGTTGCGGCCGCGTTGTGGCCTTAACCTTCCCCTCGCCTACGTTGCTTGATGATGCCTCTCCCTCCCTTTCGGGTCATTGTCCATCTTCTTGCTCGTCACGGAGGGCAGGGCCTCTAAATTTTTTTTGTTTGTGTGTATTTTGTTATGTGTTTAGGAGAGTTGTTACAGCTCTCTCTCGCTTTTCTTCTTATATTGTCGTGGGCCCTTTGGCCATTCCAATGCCTTTTCTCGCATTCTAATGCCAGTTGAGGATATTTCGTCATCTGTGTTATTTCCGTGTATACTTCTCTCACTTTCGCTCACTTTCTCTTTCTCTCTCTCTCTCTACATCTCTTCTCATTTCTTCCCGGCGTCATTGATGCTTGCGTGTTCGGCCATCCCGCCAGCTCAGCCGAGCTCTTTAAGGGATCAAGGCGGTCCATGTAGGCGCCTCCGTGACGTCGGCGCGCGCCATTATATGCATGTTCTTTTGTAGCCATGCGTTGCATATAACTAGGGTTGCAGCGAAAGTGCAGGCGATTTTTGATGTCACGAATGCATGCTTTCATTTGCAGTAACACGTTGCTGTGCAACAGTAGAAAGCCTTTATAATATCCTTATGACGCGATTTGCAAGGGGCCCTCTGGATGTTCATAAGTGACGTTTGCAAATCGCGTCATATGTTGTGGCCGGGGAAGGCCGCCTCCCACCCCCTGGCCACAAAATGCTGTAACTTTAGCCTATTCGGTGAAGGTAGTGCCTCACTTTCTTTCATGGAATCCCTTGTGAACATATTATTCCAAGTCCCAATCATATTCTACAAGAAGCATGATCTGCATCGATGAAGCACTCCGCGTTGAGGCTATAGTTCTTGACGTTATAGCCGAAAGGTACGGTGACCACTCTACGGGAGGCGAAAAAGAGGCTTAAAAAAATGCTGAAAATAAAAGGAAGGTAATAAAAGATGGTAATAAAAGATGCACTAGAACGGCAGAGAGGAGGCGGAAAGACTACAGAGGAAGAGAGCTTGTGCAATTTCGCACAAGTTTTAAATGAATGCATTCAGCTGAATTGTAATACAGGCAGCAAATTCCACTCCACACTATCTCGACGGGGCCTCCTATGCAGCTTTAATGACGCCAAAAAGGGAACTCAAGTGAGAAAAATGTTGTCTTGAGACATTACCGAGCAGCTTTTAAACGTGTTTGAGGGGCGACAGCCGGCTAGTGGGGAGAGCATGGAAGACAACTATGAGAACACAGTAATTGATCATCTCTTTCACTGCTGCCCGATTCTGGTCAGGCAGTGAGATCGATGAGTATGAGCGACTCATACCATCGCTGCAATCCATGATGGCCGCGATACAGCCACTACGCTCGGTCACTCGCAAGCTGGACATCCTATTCCAGCATATTGTGCCCTTCATAAGGAGATGGAAAACCTGATGGGAGATGAGTCAGAGTATTCCACGAACTTGATTGATGGATGGCGGATCAGAGGCGCATGAACCCATAGAAGAAGAGGAGGAAAGAGTTCAATCCATTGTTCTATTGCAAACATATTTACTTATCGTTTCGACTTAAATCACAAATGTTTCCAACAATATTCATAAAACGTTTCTAAACTAGCTGGCCGTTAATAAGGCTGGAGGGGGGACAAGAATAAGGGGGGGGGGGGGGGGGTGGGGGACAAATGGTACCTTCGCGAAGGCTTCGGAGGAGATTTAATGTGTGGTCTATATGGTCTAATGGAGATCGTCAGGCGACTGAACCAGATAGTTAGAGACACATGAGCTGCTAGTGTGCTGATGACTAGTCCTCAAACAAGTACGACATTTCCCATCAAGAGAAATGACGGCGACCTCTCCAAGCTTGCCCAGTGCACTCCGCCATCAAGCTAGTCGTTCTCCATGAATATGTACTTCTCCATCTCGTATCCACTCGTCTTGTGGCAGCGTCTCTACTTTTATCCTTACTATATGTACCTCAATGTTTCGAAATGAAGAAAGTCAATATGAATTGAACCGTCTTCGTCACACTAAAGTACAATATTATTTGGAGTGGATCATTTACGTTTGCTTCTGAGTTCTCCTTCCATTCAAGATCAGCTGGTTGCCGCGTCTTCGTTCTGATTAAGAGTAAATGTCAACAATGAGACATACGTGTGGGCCTGTTTTCATAACGAACTCTGCAGTTGGCATGCTGTCTTTAGATTATACATCTGGTAGATGTGTTAGAAAGTGGAAAGGCCTTAATACTTTTTTTACTTTTTTAGAGTCTATCTTACCATAACGGCGTATGAATATGTTTGGTGGAAAGTGGAGATTAGCACACACCGCATGGCCTTTAATGGTAATTTTTAGTGAGGCCACGTAAAGGAGAAATAGTGGATGACGCCCGAACATCATGTGACGTGCACCTTTTTTGTAACCCGCCCACATTACCAATGAATCCTACAAAAAT
Source organism: Allodiplogaster sudhausi (assembly GCA_945643635.1). Classification (NCBI taxonomy): domain Eukaryota; kingdom Metazoa; phylum Nematoda; class Chromadorea; order Rhabditida; family Diplogasteridae; genus Allodiplogaster; species Allodiplogaster sudhausi. Next base: position 6,126,764 of record CALZFC010000248.1, read on the forward strand.
AGCTTCGAAGCTACTCATTTCGTGGCAAACTCGGGTCTTTTTATACAAGACTGCAACCGATTTTTTTGCTATAATGCCACGTACAAAAAATATAGTTTTCTTGTAGAACTCCAAAAAAAGAGCTTCGATGCTCGAATCCACTCAAAGTCGGTTCATTGCAAAAAAGGTACCAGATTTTTTGCTCTAATGCCGCGAACTAAAATTGTAGCTTGCTCGGTGAAAGGGCTGCGTCTGTTGAAAGCGAATTGTAGTAAAGCAGCAGGAAAAGAGCTGCTATATTTGTTAATCTGAAACATTCCTCTCAGTCATTCGATGTTAAAGAAAAAATTTTCCATGCCTATTTATTTATATTCACAAATATATTCATTTCATATATATTTGTTGTCAATTAGAAAATGGAATAAACTTTTCAAACTTTGAAGGAAAAGGTCCTTTCATTTATCACTATTTAATAAGAGATCATAGCGACACCGTTCTCAAGCTATTAATTAAGAGCCATATGACAATGCTCTCTTATTTGGCGGATCTTTCAGATGATTAATCGCCACCTTCGGCTTTCGTCTCTCTTAGTAATTGCAAATGAGGTTTTCCGCGTCGGTTGCGTAAGTTGTAACTCATTCGACTCCTTTGATGAAAAAGAGATGTTAGTCCGTTACTCTTCCTTTCTCTTTCTCTAACAATAATGATTCCTCTTCCAATCACATGCTCATTTCTTAAGCTGTTACCAATCATTAGATCACTGTCAGGCGAGATACGTGCTGTGGAGATATTTGCCAAACGCAGTACTACAAGTTATACGACGACACTACTTACACTAAGCTGGTGAGCGTCTCGAGATTTTCTTCAGAAAACTTTTGAATGACTAATACTGGAAGCAAGCTTGTGAGAAAGAGGCTCTAGAGCTGATCTGTGATATTTCTTCATAGTTCTTCATTTGAAGTTCCTCTCAAATTCCCTTTGCTGCTTGAAGAGCTGCATGTCCGGCAGAATATTCGAGTCGTTAAACGGCGGCTGCTACCGCGCCAACGATGACATCTTGTGTTTTTGCAAGTTGGGCAGTCTTTTCCGCATTCACGAGATAGCCTACAAACATATTCTTGTCAGACGTAAAGTAATTAGCGTAATATTGACTTCGTTGCTCTAGTGAGTCCATGTGCAATCATCACGAAGACGCGGTTCATGTCAAGAAGGAGCGCAACCTGACATGCACGGTCACTTATGCTGAGGGCAACATGACATTGGTTAGCGAAGTGACCGAAAAAAGAAAAGAAACAACACAATAAATATTCATTAGAATTTGAGTGCAACTATGTATTTTAAAGCGTTTTTACGAACAGCCCCTATAAGAATTTTCCTGACCCCCCATACATGCTCTTTTGCACTATTGTCATGCAAAAGTAGCGAATTAAAGAATGCGTTTAGGCTCCCTAAAAGCAGACATTGGTCAATAATGTTTTTTTGGCTCATTCAAGCTGTACATTCAGGCGTCTGGCTGCAGGTACTGCACGGCTGATTTGAAGGAGGGACTCAACAGCACTTTAATCAGCAAGTGCTCGGATGGCTTCGAAGCTTTTTTATATATTAATACGAAACATCCCACTTGACCATCCTCTGTTCAATGTTTCAGGCCGACCACTGCGCAGACGAGATTCTCTCCATATAAGACAGTGTGAATTAAAAAGTTTGGTTTTTTTCTGCAATTTTCACTTAAGCTGTTATTTTTGCCAAATTTGGCAGATAAAACACACAAACAAATGTGGCAGTATTTTATTCATTGATTCAAACTTGTCATGATAAATAAGACGGTTAATAAAATCACGGGCACAATGTACAAGCGAAAAAAATGGCTGAGCCACAGAATTGTGTCCTAATTATTGACAACCCGGCTTCGGCATATTTAACAGGAAAACAATTTGGCGTGGCAAAAATAGAGGTCTTTAAAAGTGGATTCATAGCATGCCAAATTTGATGGTCTCAAAATTTTCCATGGCGCAATTTGCATATGTTCAAAATTTCAACGGTTTCGGCAAGTCCTTCACTTATAAAAAATGACACAGCCAAAATAAACAGCTATCAGAATTGGCAAAAGGATTTGCCATTTTTAACAGCTGTTAAACGTGCCACGAGGAAGCGGCTGTCGGCCGAGCAACTTGGCAATTTTGACAGCCGTCAAAAATGGCAACTTGGCAGATTCAGCGGGCAAAAAAAATGTCAAGCCAAATTTTTGACCCTTCAAAAGTGGCAAGCCAAATTTTTGACCCTTCAAAAGTGGCAAGCCAAATTTTTGACCCTTCAAAAGTGGCAAGCCAATTTTAACGGCTATAAATAATGGCTGGCAGTTTTGACGGCCGCTAAAAAAGGCAAATCCTATTTTGACCGCAAAAGGCTAATGACACAACATTCCTATTAAAATAGCATTTAGCCCTCCTCAGATCACTAAATTCACACATGCATCCATAGATAACATAAAGGAAACAAAAAAAAATATTTAGATTAGTCATGAAACAAGAATTCTTGTACAATAAGGTGTGCATAAATAGATATTATATAAGTCATTATAAGATTCTAAAAATCAGTTGATAAATACAAGCAAGGTTAACATACTAGCCACTCGAATGGCCATCGTTGGCAACTTCTCCAGCGGCGGGGTGCATGTCCTCGTGTGACTTAATCATTGAGAATCCCTGGCCAAGCAAGAATCACGACGGAGGAGGGCCGTAGCCAGGTCCGCCGCTGTCAGAGCCATCATCGTCGTCGCCAACAAAGAAACCATGGCGAGGACCGGCTGCACTTCCATCACCTCCTGAATTAGATTCTCTTTCATTTATATATCAATTACTTTTGGCAAAACAGAAACAATGAAAACTATTGGCCAACAAGTGCACATTAATGAAAGATTTTACAACCCCAGAAACTATTAAATCGATTAAACTTAGTAAAAAAAGAAATTATAATAGACAAGAGGAAAACAATAATAAAGCAGAACCTGTTCGAACTGCCCTCGGTTGTCCATCTCCCACTACACGTCCATGCTGTCGAGGCTACGATTCGAGCAGCGAGGCAGCTTGACAGTCGTCTCTTGCTGAAATATGAGTAGAAAAGTTCCACTATTGACTACTTTAAAAGGAATTTTCAACAAAAGTAAACTCAATGTAAAGAAAATCTGAATAAAACCGTAAAACCATGTCAATATTTTGCTTACGAACATCATGTGACGGTAGAGTCAATCTTGAAAGGGAGGAGCAGATGGATGTGGTACTTGTTCAGGTCGACGCTAACACGCATGCCTTCCTGTCAATGAAAGGGGATATTATGAAAAACTTCTGAAACAAGAATACCATTTAATGTTAAGAAAACCGCATAAAATGTGTGTCCGTGATTTCTTATCATGTTACTTTCTCGAGTTACGGTAAGTATACGGTTTGTTTGAAATAAAATTCAACAAGAAACATTAGCAGTAAATTCCTGTTATCCATTCAAAATAACATAATTCACACTTATTTTGGAGGAAAAAGGCCATCTAACGTATACATACCGTAATTCTGGGAAAAGTATAAAACATCATTATTAGAATTGAATTTTGATAGCGATCAAATTTGCCGGACTTTTTTGACACCTGTTCTCTTCTATGTGACGAAAAGCCCCCGAATTGTTGAATTTCAGCGCAAAATTTTTTTAAGCGATATAAAAATATTTGCCCTGTCAAAATGCAAGGGGTCGGTTTTTGGGTGTAAAATTTTTTTTTTGAAAAAGTGTTTGAATGCAATTCAAAGAGCTCTCGATTCTCTATTGAATGATATGTCTACTGTCGTATAACATTAAAAATTAAAAACGCTATGCTCAATTTCATTTCGGGGAATTATTTGAAAAATCTAGGACATGGCACAGTTTGTTCTGCTAGTTCAGTTTGGGGGATTCCTCAAACCCACAATAACTAGAATAAAAACGAAAAGTACTTCAAATCTAGGCCGTATTGCAAGTCACCTAAGAAATAAAAAAGAAAAATTCAGAAGATTAAACTTGATCAAAAGAATAATTCTTACGATCAAAACTTTTGCCCCAGGGAAATGACCCCTAAGCATAAATCATAAAAATGAATGCGATAAAATCAGTTCGTAAATCCTAGCAAAATGAATAGATACAACAAATATTAAAGAGAATGCCGAACCCTGAAAGTGGTGCGTCGGGGTGTTCGCGTCGATGTCGCGCCGATGTCGCGCCAAGATGTCGCGGCGCCGATGTCGGGAGGGGGAGGGGGCGCCAAGCGTCTGTCTTCTCTTAAAGTGTAAATTAATCACGTGAATAGCAGTTCAAGAAAAAAGGAATAGCAGAAACAATAAGACAAACATATAATCCCGCTTTGCACTGAATACGTTTCATCTTGCAATTATTAAAGGTGCGACGCTACCGCAACGCGTGTAGGTTCTCATTTTGCACTATGCCTCTCGTACGATGCACGTAATGACATAGTTCTTAAGAGAGCCTCTCTGTTAGGATCAAGCAGTCCTCAGTGGGAGCCTGCCCCGGGGCAAAAATTTCTGATTTGGTTATCCAAAATTTAATTTGGAGTACCCATGCGCACTATGAAGAAAATTAGAAGGTCAATTTTGTTAAAAAAAAATTTTCCTTGTCTGGGCATGCAAATGTATGGAAAAAGTTGAAGTCCCCATAACTTTCTTTAATATCAATATTTGCCAATTTTATTTTTTTTAACGGAATCAACGTTGGATTCTGAACAAAATCAGCCCAGACGTCTTTCAGTCAACAATTTTTTTCACATCGAAAAATTACTTTTAATATTTGGATTTGACGGTTAAGTACCTTATACTCATTTGTGTGTGGGTGTTATATCTCAAAATGTAGAGCATTAAAAACTGTATAACATATATTCTTTTCGCTTCGTGTGCACTACCCCTAAGGGGTGGAAAATAGGCTCAAATATGGGTACCTCGGATATGTAGGATTCAAGGAATGCGTGAAAAGGAGTTAAATTCTTGTTGTAACATAAAATGAACCATTTCATTCGATTCAGCACGTGCTTCTTTTCAAAAAAGCTCCATATCAAAATTTCATAAAATTATCATCTTCCATGAAAAAAAAACATTTTTCGATTTTTCAGCCATTGTCAGAAAATGACCTAAAACTATTCGAATCGCTGTATTTTCAATGGTTTCAGTGAGAACAGAATGCGGATAGTACTATTCAGTACGCGACAAAATTCTCTACAACATACATCCATGACATCTGGATAGGGCGTCCCTACCAATGACACTATCGATTTTCCTAAGGCGGTCGCGTTAAAACTAACAGATCCGCATTTTCCAACTTTTCGTGCAATCTTAATGTTTCTTACTCATCCAATGCATCATTCTGCTCCACGAAGCACACAAAGGTCAGAACCGATGTTTGTTTTACAGATCTCTCGTGGTAAAAGCCCGCAAAAGGGTTTGCACGCGCGCGGCTTCGAACCTGGGACCCATGACTTTCGACGTGCACAACTAATTGGCTAAAATGACGTTATAAATTTCATTTCTGGAAAATGACAAAACCAATCTTAAAGGTTGACCTATCAGCCGATAGCTATTTTTGCGCTCTATCGAAATAAATATATCCGCCAAACAGTGTAAATTGACGGTAAGGTCAAATAAGTGGCCAAAATATTCGAACCCAAAAAAGTAGACCAAAAAAGCTATTCATCATAACGTGATGTATGGGAAAGTTGTTCGTCTGAGCGAAAGCTATAGAATGCCATATAACATGTGGGGATAAGTTCAATCCGCGAGCAATAAAGGCCGCGGTAATGTATCACCAACAAACTTACTTTTAAAAGGACTTCAGGGCACTTTTTCGGTACTCCAACCGAATAGATAATAGTGACTGATAAAGAATGTCCTCTCTATTAGTAAGAGTACCGAAAAAGTGCCCTAGAGTCCGTTGAAAAGTCAATATTTTGGGGGGAAATTTTCGCGGCTGTTATTGCTCGCGGATTGAACTTGTCCCCACATGTTATATGCCATTCTATAGCTTTCGCTCAGACGAACAACTTTCCCATACATCACGTTATGATGAATAGCTTTTTTGATCTACTTTTTTGGGTTCGAATATTTTGGCCACTTATTTGACCTTACCGTCAATTTACACTGTTTGGTGGATATATTTATTTCGATAGAGCGCAAAAATAGCTATCGGCTGATAGGTCAACCTTTAAGATTGGTTTTGTCATTTTCCAGAAATGAATTTTATAACGTCATTTTAGCCAATTGGTTGTGCACGTCGAAAGTCATGGGTCCCAGGTTCGAAGCCGCGCGCGTGCAAACCCTTTTGCGGGCTTTTACCACGAGAGATCTGTAAAACAAACATCGGTTCTGACCTTTGTGTGCTTCGTGGAGCAGAATGATGCATTGGATGAGTAAGAAACATTAAGATTGCACGAAAAGTTGGAAAATGCGGATCTGTTAGTTTTAACGCGACCGCCTTAGGAAAATCGATAGTGTCATTGGTAGGGACGCCCTATCCAGATGTCATGGATGTATGTTGTAGAGAATTTTGTCGCGTACTGAATAGTACTATCCGCATTCTGTTCTCACTGAAAACATTGAAAATACAGCGATTCGAATAGTTTTAGGTCATTTTCTGACAATGGCTGAAAAATCGAAAAATGCATTTTTTTCATGGAAGATGATAATTTTATGAAATTTTGATATGGAGCTTTTTTGAAAAGAAGCACGTGCTGAATCGAATGAAATGGTTCATTTTATGTTACAACAAGAATTTAACTTCTTTTAACGCATTCCTTGAATCCTACATATCTGAGGTACCCATATTTGAGCCTATTTTCCACCCTTTAGGGGTAGTGCACACGAAGCGAAAAGAATATATGTTATACAGTTTTTAATGCTCTACATTTTGAGATATTACACCCACACACAAATGAGTATAAGGTACTTACCCGTCAAATTCAAATATTAAAAGTAAGTTTTCGTTGTGAAAAAAATAGTTGACTGAAAGACATCTGGGCTGATTTTGTTCAGAATGCAACGTTGATTCCGTTAAAAAAAAGAAAATTGAAAAATATTGACTTTGAAGCGAGATACATCAATTCAGAAATTATCAATACTTTTACCTGTTCACGGAAAAATATTTTTTGAAAAAAATTTTTTGCCATTTAATATTGTTACTGGGGCCCAGTACCATGCCCGACTATGTTTTCACATTCGAAATCCAACGTCTGGATCTGGGGCACGCCCTACTGGAGGCATACAGAGAGGCTCTCTTAATTGTACGATGAATGGGATCATTTTTGATTATTTTTACGTAATTTTACATTTTTGCACTGTGTACGTGCTTAAAAATTACGTAAACCGTGCAAATAATCACTAATGTTCGCCAGGCAAGTAATCACAATGTCACTAGGTGTGCCGTGCTGCATCGTGCACCGTGCAAAAAATTAACTGTCGCATTTCGAAATTCTCTATAAATCACAGCTGCGGCTTTTGTTTTCGTGGATTCCTATTGGGTTTTCTGAAAGTAATTTTTTATTTCTTTAATGGTTGACGACGAATATTTGCTTCTATGTTTTCCTTGCAATTGTAGTCCCGCCATCCTCGCAACGGCATCGAAATGGAGCGCCAGGTATTTTGTTATTTTCATTTTCATTTTGTTTTGGTTTTTATTCTATCCGAATATAGGAATTCTTTTTCTTTTAGTTATAGTTAAAGTACTGTTTTCACAGTCACTTCACAGAGATTTGAGTTGTATTAAACTTTTCATTGTAGTGGCGACTACAAGGTTGCGGCCGAAGTACGCGTCCGCCCGCGCCAAGGGATGCGCTGAGCGACTTCGCATCCAACGGTTGGCCATTCCTTTTTTACTTCACTTCTGTTTTATCTATTTGTCTTTTGTTTTGTTTTAAATATGACAACCCTCGCAAACATTTGCGTTGGATTCATGTGTGAACGGTTTATGATTGCATTGATTTGACTGTCGTTAGTTTGCTTCGTAAAACATCGTTTGAATACTTTCAAATATTTAATTCAAAGGCTGTCGGCTCATTTTAAACTTTTTTTAGTAGTGACGACTGCGCGGAAGCCGCCGGAGAAAGCGTCCGCCGGCGCCAAATGGCGCGAGGGTCGGTGACGCCTACAATGTTTATAAATTACTTTTTCGCTTTATTTTTATTGTTTTATATTATTTGTGTTGAAATTTTTTAATGACTTTATTTTTTTTACATTGGGTTATTATTTTTTAAGGTTGGGTTATTTATTCTAGGTGGTCAGTTTTGTTTCAAAATGGCGAAGGAATTTGGGATACTGTTAGCAGGGAATTTCCTTTATTCCTTTATTCATTGAATTCCTGATATCTTTCAATTTATTAAATGGTCATACTACTATAGAATATTCCTTATTCCAGCACGAACGGAAGGCGGCGCCGCCAAGACCGACCGACCGTTCAGTGAAGTCGGCGATGTCATCGGCCACACCGGCCACTCAAGCACTTCAAGGTATTTGAAAAATTTTAGTGCTTGTCTTAGTAATGATAATTACTTCTTATAAAGGTTTATTTTAAACATAATCCTGATACTTAAAAAGTAATATAAGATTGAATTTAAATAATTGCATTAACTTGACCATACCGTATCCATTGAGTTTACTGTAGTCCAAAATTCCCAAGCTCTTTTTAATCCCCCTCACAATTAGTTTTTATTTTGTCGGTATTTCTTATAAAGTGTTGCTTATTTCAGCCCGTACTCGACGGGAGTCCTCTGGGAGACAAGTGGTGCCGCCTTCATTCTATTCTAAGAAAGGTGCGACATATTCCTTATATGGTCCTTTGGCGTATTTTACATCATTTATTTTCTTTAAAAAAAACTTTTATCGCGTACATTCGCCAAACTATATTATTTTGTCAAGAAATTAGATCAGGGGAAAAAAAGGTTGTGTCGATTTAACAGCTAGCCCACCACGTTTTGAGTAACGTTTAGGCAGAAACGGCAATCCCACCCTCGTTTCCGGGTCCAATACCTCCTTCCCCATCCTAATTCTCAGGGTCCACGGCAGTGCCTTTTATACCCTGAATTAGATAGCTTAGGTTAGATATGTGATAGGAAAGAGCTTTCTTTCACTGTTGAGGGGGAAATCCTTTCACTAATACACTTTTGCTGACCAACGGTTTTTGTTGTTTCGTAGTATCAAAAATTATTGATATATAAAAGAGGTAAAATCTAATTCAGAGTGGATGGAGTTGTCCTCGTCCTCGGCTTCCTTGCTGGCGGCTCCCATGACGGTCGGTCCCAGTGGCGGCGGACCCGGCTGCGCCCTCCACCTTTGTGTGTTTTTTAAAATATATTTTTCTTAAATTTATGGTAACGTATATTGCATAAAACAGGCTATTTCTTTTAATGTGTTCTTGATTATCCAATATTTTGTTTCATTTAAAAAATCTAAGTTAGCATAGGAATAATAGTTGGAAGCAGTGTCAGGGTTCGGTATGCATACTGTAGCGGCGCAGATTGCAATGTTGCACAGCTTGACTTGCGGCCGGTAGTCTAATAGTCTAAAACTAATAGTCTAATTTATCATATTGTAAATCCCGCCGATAACTTTGCACTAAAACCGTTTAATCTAGTGTTTTCGAGTGAATTGATATAGGAAATCGCTATATCAAGGTGGGCTAAACCCCCGTATCGATGACATCCGTGGTTTCCCTGTAGTGTTGACGTGAGTAAAGCTCCCTCCCTATTTTTAACTATTTATATATTACGGGTGGTTATTAGAAGAGTGTGTCTATGAAGGGATTTAAGCTATAACAACTGATAGTGTTCCTATTTAACCGTTAACTAAACTGAACAAAAGATCTTCATTGCGTGATGTGACGGAATCTATTTTTGCCAAAATTTCAAAGGAACATTTTTATTAGCAATTATACCGTAACCCCAATTCTTTTTCCTTCTCTTTTCTCAATCTCCCTTCACCCCTCTCTTGTTTTACCTTCCTCAACGTCTTTTCTTGCAGGTCATGGTGGCCGACCCGAGACCAATCGCCAGCACTTCGAGTCGACCTCCCGAAGAATCACCGGTGAGGGTTAAAAGGGAAGCGTCAATTTTACATACCCAACCTGATTTTTGCCTTCAATCTGGTAAGTCTCTATATTGCGAATTGATTTTTTTGAATCCATGCTTTCTCTGTAGTTCGTAAGTACACTTATTGCTGGCGTCGATTTTTGTATAGTTAACATTATAGTTCCATACTCCATTTTTATTACACTATGCTTTAATGGTCCGATGTTGAAATTACGACCTTTCGCCAAATTTGACGGTCGTTGAAAATGACGAGCCAGTTTTGATAACAGTAAAAAGTGCCTTGCCAATTTTGATAGCCATCAAATTTGCCGGACTTTTTTGACACCTGTTTAAACTGCCATGCCATTTCTGCTAGCCGTCAAAATTGGCAAGCTGATTTGGCAAATTTTTCACTCTATTATTTTGGCTTGGCAAATTTAGCAGTTGATCAATTCTGGCTGGTAATCTCGGCAGATTTATCAGCTGCTTTTTTTGACAAAAAGGCCCACTGTTCCTCGAGAAGCTGTGACAAATTTTTCGACCATTTTCTGTGCCATGTTCTTTTAACACTTGTACTATTTTGCCTCGCCACTTTTGACTCGTATGTTTTTTTGGTTAGTCTGTTTTTGTTATTTTAGACGGCTGTTTATTTTGGCATGATGAACACTGATGAATAAACATTGATGACATTCTTGACAATCGTGCAATTTGTCATGGCATGATAACTGGGTTTGAAAACTGGCAAATTTGCTTGCCAAAAATAACAGCAAAACTGAAAAATGCAGAGAAAAACCAAACTTTTTAATTCACACTGTCTTATATCGACCGCAAACGTCACACGACCCATCAAGTGTGATGAGAACATCAACACTCAAGACACCGAAACGTGCCAGGTCTTTAGAGAAGCCCTTATCGTATTGGTCAAAGTTTGTAGAAGCATTGACGTTTCATTAGCTATTACTCTTCAGGGTACGCATTGCTACATCATTTACTTCGGGAGGGAGATATGGCGTGGCTGTCTTGTGGCTCTCGGCGACTATGACATACCGGTAGTCAATATTCTTCTTTTAAAGTGAAAATATCGCCATGTACCAGGTCGGGCGCTTCTCAGCAGACTACGAATACTACTATGTGTGTACGAGCGACTTCTGTAACGCGGATGAGGAAGTGGCACGCGCTTCCCTCTGCGCGACAAACGTGTCTGACGGGTCTCCCCAGTGCGAGCGAAACAAACCCGCCTACAAACCGACACTCGACAACAAATGGAATGTCAGTAGAGATCATTTTGCCGTTTAAAATGTCTCATCTCCTAACGGCCAATTAAAGATTGAAATGACAAAAGAACTAAAAAAAAACTAATAATTCCGTCAAAAATTAACGAATGTGATGTTTCAGCTAATTTGTTCAACATCGCCTGGAGATGAAAATGGACTTCTTTCTCCCTTAACATTCTTATATCTCTATATGTTAATCGCAATATTTTGCGCTTGACAGTGAAGTGTAACAGGGAACATGTTCATTTTCGATTATGATAATATTGTCAGCATTCCCTATCATGTTTATGTTTGAGCAAATAGTCTGTGTTCAAAATGTGACTTCTATGATGTTGTTCCCTTTTCTTAACATTTTTCGTTTGTTAAACTTTCTTTCCAAATAGATATAGTCAGATTCCTTCAATAGACAAGGCTGCTGCCTCTCTTCTCTCTGCCTCTTCATCTATCACTCGCATACTCTCGCTCTCCCATTCCACTTTCTTACAGCTCAATTGGGAAAAATACTTCGGAATCGTATCTCTTCAGTTCGGTGGTGAGTTCATACCTCTACCGCTTCTTCTCAACCGACTATCGGACTGCCTTCTCCATACTTATCATAATTTGAAGAATTGATAAATGGCTTGAACTCTTTATATGTGCCAGGTGTTGTGTATTGGACTGTGACGTTTGATACTAACGTCAAAGTGGGAGCTAGAACATGTTAAACATACATAAATGTCCTTTTGTAGCCATGCCGTTATAGCGAATGTGGCAAATAACACACAGGCGGAACTTGATGTCACGAATGCATACTTACTTACATTTACCATAACATGTAGCCGCCCAGCAGTAGAAACCCGTTATTTGTATGGGAATAAAAAACTTATCTTCTGAACCCACATGTGAACTTATGACTCGATTCGTAAGGAAGCTAATTAGCCGGGGAACCAACAAAACTAGATGTTGTTCAAAAGCTCCTCATAGGTGCCTCTTAACACGGAGAAACTAATGGAATGGGTCCAGGAGTCTGAAAATTTCATTTTGGCAAGCTGTGCGATGTTTAAAATTCGAGTTCTGGTTTGTCAAATATTATTGGAAAATATTTGCTATCCCAATATCTGGCATACGGTTGGCCCACGCGACTACCCGATTTATATAGTCCGTTGACAATTCCAACTTTAGATATTGTAATTTTGAGTTTCCGTCTTTAAGCATTTTGTCATTCCTTTGTACTTTGATCCGGTATTATTAGCTTACAATTAGTGTAGCGTGTGGGCGGTTGGCTTCCTCTGCTGTTCCCCTCTTCTTCCCTTTCAGTCAGTAGCTTCATTCCACATGAACAGTAAGGCACAAGTTTCGACATATGTATGTAGTACAACATACGTAATCCTACAAAAATAGCTTCGAAGCTTAAATCTACTCAAACTCCTATCTTTATTTTTTTAAGACATCATCAGATTTTTTGCTATAACGCCACGAACTAAAATTGTAGCTTTGCTCGGTGAAAGGGCTGCGACCGTTGAAGGCAAGCAGCAGTAAAGCAGTTTATCTGTCTTTCGATGTAAAAGAAAATCTTCTGTGAAATATTGAACTGACGCTATAATCATATTTATGTAAAATATATTGCATATCGGATTTGACGAGAATGAACAAAATAAAATTGTTCCTTTCATTGATCAACATCTAATATGAGCTCATCGCCTCAAGCTGCTAATTCACGGCCCTATGACAATGTTCTCTTATTTGGCAGATCTTTCAGATGTTCCATCGCCATTTTCTTCTTGAGATTCTCTTAGTGTTTGCGACTGAGGTTTTCCGTGTCGGTTGCGTAAGTTGTAACTATTTCGACTCCGAAGAGGAAAGCGCCGTGTTAGTCCGTTACTCTTCCTTTACACATCTCTAACGATTTCCCCTTCCTATCACATGCTCATTTCTCAAGCTGTTACCGATCTCTAGATCACTTATAGGCGAGAGACGTGCTGTGGAGACATTTGCCAAACAGTGTACTTCAAGTTATTCGACGACACTACTTACACTAAGCTGGTGAGCTTCTCGCTGTTTTCATCGGAAAACTTTTAAATGACTAACGCTGGGAGTGAACTTTTGAGAAAGAGGCACTAGAGCTTCGTATGTGATGTTGACGTATCCCTAGATATTTTGTTTCTTCATAGTTCTCCATTGGAAGTTCCTCTGTTATTTTCTTTGTTGTTTCAAGAGGAGTCTGTCCGGCAGAATATTCGGGTCGTACAACGGCTGCTACAGCACATTTAATCAAAAAACCGTGTGCTTTTGCAAGTTGGGCTGTTTTTCCACAATCATCATAGACGAGATATGTTTCCGGCTTACATACATATTCTTAATACACGCAAGTAATCAGCGTAACCTTGACTTCGTTGCTTCACATCGAGAAGAAAGGCAATCTGACATGCACGGTCGCTGCTGCTGACGGCAACATGACATTGGTTAGCGACCCGATCGCAAAAAGGAAACTGAAAGAAGTAATTAAACTCCAGAATAAATATTCATTAGAATTTTATGCGCATATTAGTGTTAACTTTATTTTTACACAAATTACGTAACTGTCATTTTAAAGCGTTTTTGCGAACGAATTAAAGTCAGTCTGAATTATGACACTCAATTTTTCCTTTAAAAGAGCAAAACACTGAACCGTGATCTATAAGATTTTTCCCACAATTGCAGTCGCGCCTCTCTCTAAATCCATGCTCTTTCGAAATTCTTTAAGAAAAAGGAACGAATTCAAGATTGCATTGTCGGCTCATTTAAAGGAGCTCTTATAGACGATGGTTTTTTGGTGCATGAAAGTTTGTATTTTCATTACATTCAGGCGTCCGGCTGCAGGTACTGCACGGCTGACTTGAAGGAGGGCCTCAACGGTACCCTGATCAGCAAGTGCTCGGATGGCCTCGAAGTGTTCTGGTCGGATTGGCGATCGCTTTCCTAGTTAGATCATTGATTGATTGTCCTTAAAAAATCTGTGGGTTGCTCAATTTAGTTCATTTCAAGGCATTGCCATTTGTTTTCGAAATTTCGAAGCTTTGTGGGCGGTGTCGGAATTTGTTTCAGCCATGTGAACAGCACATATTTTGCAGCCTTTTCGATGGCACGTGCTATGTTCAACGCACCTTCGTGAACAGTCAGCCGGAGCACGATCTGCATTGTCGCTGCAAGAAAGTGCGGCTAAATATATTATTACGAAATAGGCTTACTTGGCCATTCTCTATTCAACGTTGTAGTCCGACTTCTGCGCAAACGAGATCCTCTCCATTTCTACCGCAAACGTCACGTGACCCATCAAGTGTGATGAGAACATCAACATTCAAGAAACCGAAACATGCCAGGTCTTCAGAGAAGCCCTTACCGTATTGGTTTGTAGAAGCATTGGCATTTCATTAACTATCACCCTTCAGGGTACGCATTGCTACGTCATTTACTACGGGAGGCAAATATGGCGTGGCTGTCTAGTGGCGCTCGGCGCCTATGAAATACCGGTAGTCAATATTCTTCTGTTAAATTGAAAATATCGTCATGTGCCAGGTTGGCCGATTCGCTGCAAGCTACACATACTACTATGTATGTACGAGCGACTCCTGTAACGCGGTCGAGGAAGTGGCGCGCGCATCCCTCTGCGCGGCAAACGTGCCTGACGCGTCCCCCCAGTGCGAGCGAGATAAACCCGCCACCCGACTGGAACTCGACAACAAGTGGAATGTCAGTCTCATCTTCTGACGGCCAATTAAAGATTGAAATGACACATGAACTAAAAAAACCGGTTATTTCGTCAAAAATCAACGAAGATAATGTTTCAGGCAATTTGTTCAGCATCGCCTGGTGAAGAAAATGGACTTCTTTCAACATTCACGGTCTTATATCTCTATATGTTAATCGCAATATTCTGCGCTTGGCAGTGAAACATAACAGGGAACATGCTCATTTTCGATCATGGCGATACCGTCCTCTCTTCATCGTTTCCCTCTCCTGTTTATATTTGAGCAAATTTGCCACAATTGTCTATGCTCAAAATGTAACTTCTATAATGTTGCTTCTTTTGTAAAAAAAATTTTGTTTGCTATGTATTGTATCCGAATAGATACATCTAGATTTCTTCATTATCTTATTGAGCAATGTTTCTAGTGAAGGTAAGAAACTCAGCTTGAAATTCACAAACAACCAACACGAAATGACTGTGTTGCATGTAAGCAGTTGTGACAATGTTAAATTTAAAGTATGGTGGAACACAGCAATATTCCGCTATGAGCAGGTATTTCAAGACTGCGTATTTCAGATGCAAATTGCCCCTTTAACTTATGGCTGTGAACAATCACTCTCTGCTGATTCAGTTGTAAACAAAAACTGTCTATCATTCATCGGGATCGTATCGGGAGCATGTTTCGATATTTACGCTCATAAATGATCTGTATTGCTTCGTTTATTCAGCCAGTGAGTATACTTACATACATATGTTAGAAACTACGATTCCGCAATGTCTATATATTTATTCGTATATTCTCGCGCTTAATTCCCCCCCCCCCAAGAAGCATTTAAAAGAATATTAAATCGGATTTGAAAATGATCTGCGGCTTCTAGGGTGCGAGTCTTAGCTTTCGAAAATAATTTTTCGAGCCCGCGAAAGTAGCAGTAACGAAACGACTTGTCTAATTTGTTTAATCTTTGCGCTTTATTTGTTAATTAAATATAGAAGTATGTAATTTAATGATGAAAAGGAAGTAACAACAAAAAGGGGGGGAGTGGATATCCGTGAATGTGCCCAGGGGTGTTTTCTCTCAATATTTACGATCAATACGTTATCTCGCGGCTCTAAAGTGTGCGCGGAACACGGACAGAGAGAGTCGCATGGAATTCGATCGCGATGTATAGACGACGAGACCCGGTCGAGGCTCGCCAGTTATCCTTTAAAGAAGATTTCACTAAAAGGTGTCATCATTTGCATGGCTACAGTACAATTTTCGCAACCTTTTTGCATTAACTACGTATTATATAAACAAGTATACTCACTCTCCAATGAATGTGCCGTTGAAGGCGCCTTCATGCAACGTGACCTTGTCGCAGCACGAGTTCAGCTCCAAGTCGTCAAAAGTCAACTGCACCCTCTTGCCCTCGTCGACGGTCAGGAGATAGTCGCACCCGACATTCGGCGAGGCCGGATACGACGGAGAGTAGATCTGGGGAGGGGGGGGGGCTTAACAAGCACTTTTATTAAAATAAATAATAGAACCTTCGGAATTACATAGAATGGCTTATCAAAAAGTATTGTGTAAAGCTGCGTACGGTGCCTGATCCAAAGATTTCAAGAGTTTTGTTGCACTGAGACGGTGAAAGCGGATGGTCGATGTCGAACGCTTAATTAACACTCTAAGTCGTCTGTCCAACTTTTTTTTGCTTCTTAGTTATTTTTGCTTCTAAGGTCTTTGTTTTTATTGTTTCCCTCTCTCTCTCTCTCTCTCTCTCTCTCCGACTTACAGTCTCATATTACCCAGTTAGTCGTGAAATTACTTCGATTCTTTTAGTCCTTCCACTAAAAAAAGTTTTACTGTATTACAAAAAAATAATGTTCAGGCCCAATCAAGTAGTAGCTGCTAGCAAACCGGGTCTGCCGCACACGAATGGCATTTCTTGCGTGTCGCACTGACTGCTGATCCACTTTGTTGAGCTACTCAACTCAAGCGTAGTGCAATGGCCAAAGACGTCGTTGGGGAAGCCTTTCGAGAGAGGCACCGATTGATCTTTGTTTCAAAGAAGAACAAGCAAAAAATTGAATTAAAATACCGCGGATTTCTTGGAGATGCAGGCACTGTTTTTCTCTCGCACTTATCAAATATGTATGTATGTTCTTTGCATTGCAATTTATTTTAATTTGTAATATTCATACGTGCAGATATGCCGTTAAAACGTTTATATGATTGAAAAGTAACTAAACTTAATTTAAAAAAATTCCACTCTTTCTCACGCGTCACACAAAGGACGACCAAACTGACCGCTGGCAAAGAGGCTGAAAGTGAAGTTGCTGCCGTCGGTCCACGCGCGCTCATTTCTGCTTGCATTCGTCTTGAGGCCAATGTGAAGGCCGTCATTGATACCGAATTCAAAGGCCGCAACCATTATCGCGTTATTGGTCTACAAACAAGACTATTCGTCTATCAGACGAAACTGAACTCGCCGGAAGAACAAAGGGCCGTAAAGTGTCGCGAATGATAACTGTAGTTATGGTTCCTATACCGAGTTATTTTTTGCTTGTAATCAATAACTATTTGTTCACTTGGGACGTAAACATTATTTTGATTTTGCAAGTAACATCAAAGCTTATTTAATGCCGATGCCCATCAAGTTAACATCCATTCTTTAATGTCTTCTAAATGAATATTGATTTAGTTATATTTCTCGACCTCAGCTTCATGAATGGAGATAAGATGCGCAGACTCTTGCTGGCAGAGGCTCTCGGCGTTGCTCCAGGCAGTCTTAACAGGCATTTATGAATGCTTCCCGTTGACTATTTCAGAGAAAGGAAATCATTTTGTACTCTAGCTTGATGAACAGAGAAACACGTTCGCGTATCATTGACTTGCTGATAGCCACCACTACACGCAGGATCTGTAATCACGTTTAAAAATAGACATATGTATAAATATACTTACATACATGCATACAGTGATGTTCCTCCAAAATGTCCGAAATGTTTCAATCAGCGCGCATTTAGAATCTCTTTTCAGAAAACTTGGACCATGTTGATTCTGTTTCATTGAAAAGTAAATGAGTTTCCCCATTCAGCACAAATATTACTGCATTCCAAATATGAGTTGGAAAGGAGTAGCATGACTTTGAAGTTTTTGAAAGG
The DNA here is from genome assembly GCA_945643635.1 of Allodiplogaster sudhausi. Taxonomy (NCBI): domain Eukaryota; kingdom Metazoa; phylum Nematoda; class Chromadorea; order Rhabditida; family Diplogasteridae; genus Allodiplogaster; species Allodiplogaster sudhausi. The sequence continues at coordinate 6,144,945 of CALZFC010000248.1, forward strand.
CGCAATGCTCTATTCTTTGAGCCTTATTTTAACACTCTAAACATGGCCACCTTACCCTCAAAAATTTGTGCTGGATGTATCAAAACAAGACGATTCTATGTAAATAAGGATCTTTTCATATAGTTTACATACCAACGACCTACAACTTGCGTGCTGATTGGAATATTGCGCGCGCAGCGTTCCAAATCGGCCATTTTGCCGGAATATCACTGCATGTACACATGTACAGACATACATACGTACATACATAAATATGTATATGAATGTAACCTTATACTTAATAGCAATAGTAATATTAATGATAATCATGATATATTAAAAATAAACATATAAGCGAGTCTGATTCACTGTTGAGGTGGAGGTTGCAGAGGCCATAATAGCCCGGTGACTCGTCGTCGTTTGATCTCAATCCATTTGCCGTCCTCCGCGCGCATTACGAAGACACCATATTCGTATTGGCAATTTGGAGTTTCTTGAAAAGAATAGGAAATATGTAACTGGTAGAAGTAACTTACATACCCTATACCAGGGCACCCACTTTTTTGTCTCCAAATGCGCCAAGATAGAAAAGATGCTTTGCTAGAATTCCTCTAGTAGCTAGAGAAGCCGAATTAGCGGTAGAAGGAACATCATATAGATAACGAGTAAGATGAAATGTATTGGAAAAAAAGAAAACAATATAAGATTTTTGCCGTTTGATTTCTTACAGATATTTCTTTATGCTTTCCCAGTTGTCTAGCTTGTTGTAAGAGAAATTCTGAGCCAGAAAATATATGGAAAGATGAGAAGGATACTTAGATTGCTTGGTTTAAAAGATTTAAGAGAGCCAATCTGAGAGATTCGACCAGGGCTCTATGTAAGGCATGTCGGGAACAAAATTATTTTTTGATTTTCTTTTCCTCCTAAATGCTTATGAGGCATCCTAAAAAGACCTCAAAAACATTTTTTCCAAAAATTATTTTCTTCAGTTTACCATGGACATACACCGAAAACCCGAAAAAACTCAAAAGATCATAACTTTGTTCGTTGTTGAGATATATTAATTTTGAACTGTTTATTCAATTCCAAATTGAAAGGCGCACAAAAATTGTGTTAATCACTTTTTAAAAATATTTCATTAAATGCCTCATTTTGGCATTTTAATATTTCGAGTGGTGCGTTTAGGGCATAAAAACCACCCCATGTTAAAAAACTGAAGGCACCACGTGAAAGAGCGACCTTTTTACCCCTATTTAAATGCCTTTTACTAAAAAAACTCCGATACACCTGTTTCAATATTTTGACATGAAGCGCGCGAGTTTGTCAAAATGGCGCATTTTTCGGCCGCCGAGGCACCGTGCAAGCGCATTCATCGATCCATAACTGCGCTCAATGTCAATATTAGAAAATCGTAAGTATATCATCTAAGAGCTCTCACGGAGATCTTCAAATGTTACATACATACTTTTATTGAAAACTTTCAATTTATATGGGAAATTTCGTTCTGTAGAATTAGAAGGCTTAAAAAACGACTTTAAAAATATTTTCGACTGCCGCAACATACATCATAAGAAAGAGGATGAAATTTGCTACAAGATGAACCCCTTTCAACGGAATCCCATGCATACGATCTTTTGTTATAAGCCATAAGAGTAGGATAGCAAGGCCTTATGGAAAAACTGTAGGAAAAAGGATTGGAATATTCTAATTCGAATAACCTAAAATATGAATTCTTGGGCAAAATGACACTGGCACTACTTTTATGACTTATAACAAAAGATCGTATGAATGGAATTCCATTGGAAGGGGTTCATCTTGAAGCAAATTTCATCCTCTTTCTTATGATGTATGTTGCGGCAGTCGAAAATATTTTTAAAGTCGTTTTTTAAGCCTTCTAATTCTACAGAACGAAATTTCCCATATAAATTGAAACGTGATAGCTCTTCGATGATATACAGACGATTTTGTAATATTGACATTCAGCGCAGTTATGGATCGATGAATGCGCTTGCACGGTGCCTCGGCGGCCGAAAATGCACCATTTTGACCGACTCGCGCGCTTCATGTCAAAATATTGAAACAGGTGTATCGGAGTTTTTTAGTAAAATGCATTTAAATAGGGGTAAAAAAAGGTCGCTCTTTCACGTGGTGCCTTCAGTTTTTTAACATGGGGGGTTTTTATGCCCCAAACGCACCACTCGAAATATTAAAATGCCAAAATGAGGCATTTAATGAAATATTTTTAAAAAGTGATTAACACGACTTTTGTGCGCCTTTCAATTTGGAATTGAATAAACAGTTCAAAATTAATATATCTCAATAACGAACAAAGTTATGATCTTTTGAGTTTTTTCGGGTTTTCGGTGCATATCCATGGTAAACTAAAGAAAATAATTTTTGGAAAAAATGTTTTTGAGGTCTTTTTAGGATCGCTCATAAGCCTTTAGAAGGAAAAGATAATCAAAAAATAATTTTGTTCCCGACATGCCCGTGCTCGAGTCTCTCAGATTGGCTCTCTTAAGCTAAAAAAATAGCAGCATGTCGAAACGAACGGAGAAGGACAAGCAGTTCCAAACGAGGAACTGAGTTGGCCCCTTTTCGGGGGGAGGGGGGGGGGCGATCCGAGGTTTTGCAGAGAGAATATGAGAAAGAAGGAGAGTAGAGGCTCGGTCAGAACGGACAACAACATAAGCCAAACTTGCGTACGCAATTAGGATGCTAAGATTGCATGAAGATGAGAGATTGCGATGGTGAGACAGTTAAATGATATAACGCGAGGAGAAGATGCAGCGCGGCTGCGCGGCAGATCGAACGCGAGCAAGAGGAGCAGAAGGCAGCAGAGGAGAGAGAGGCTGCTGCGGCCGACGAGGACGACGGAGAGCTGACGAAGTTCGCGGGTTCGCCTACGACATCAAGGAGTTCAGGCCTACCGTACTCCCGGTCGTCCCTCGAGTCCTCAACAGGCTCAACGCTAAGGTTACAGATGATCGAGCAATTCCTAGAGCAGGGTTTGAGATTTCTTTCACCTCTCTCTCTCACCCTCGCTTTCCACCTCATCTCTCTCTCCCTCTCTCTCTCTCACTCATTTTCATGTTTTTTTTAACCATTGTGTTAGCTAATATACCGTAATCTATCTTAATTTTTCTGAATGTCAGCTCCATGGAGGCGGCGACGGCAGCCTCCATTCGTGCCCACTTCAAGAAGGCTGGTCGAGAGGAAGCAGCAGAAGAAGAGCAAGAACATCATCAAATCCCCCAAGATTCATGGACGGCATGAACACCATCTAGTTCCTCCGGTTTTTTAATCTCTTACTTAACATTATTGAAACATTTTTTTAAAGATTAATATTTAAAATAAACTAAAAATATGTTTACATAGTTATTGAATTTTACTCCTCGTCAATTGCTCTTGCATACGTGTGATATTTACGTGCACTGTAGGCCTGATTTTCGAAGTGCTTTACATTGATCTTTTAATAGACTTCTGTTCCAAAGATTCACTTATCGCTTTTTCCTTTCGTTGTTGAGTTATTCTTTTACTATTACAAGTATTATTTGCTTGTAAAATTTGACCCAATCTTATCAGTTTTTTAAACAAATAAACTCTCGTAACAGCCCGATGCTTGCATGACTCGGAACAGCAGCCAACAACTTAAGCGGAAGATGTTCATGGAAGAGAAAAGAAGATGGGGAAGTAAATTAGAGCGAGAGAGATGGAGGCGGAAGGGGATGAGGAGAGGAGTTGTAGAGAGGGAGAAAGAGAGAGAGAGAGTAGAAAGTGAGGGGGAACAGGTTGAAGGAGGGGAGCTGTAGGGAGAGGGAGAGAGAGAGAGAGCGGATGGAGAAAGAAAGAGAAGAGAGAGAGAGACAGAGAAGAGAGAAAGAGAGGGAGAGAGAGAAAGAGAAGAGAGAGAGCAAGAGATATAGAGATAAAGAGGAGAGTGAAAGAGAGAGAGAGAGAGAGAGAGAGAGGAGAGAGAGAGATAGATAACTCCTGCTTTATTGCAGAACGAACCATGCGCCACGAATGTGCGATAAGTGCAAAATAAGGTGACATGGAAGTCATTTACACTCGAATGTACATATATGTCGATTATTCGAATATTCGAATGGTCGAATATTCGAATAATCTAAAGTGCGGATAAAACGAACTTATGTCCGGCAAGTTCGCTTTCCGCTGGAAAGTTCGTTTCTGTCGTTTTTAAAAACGAACTTTCCCACCAGCCGGGCAAAGTATTATACTTTCTGCGCTGTGTGGAGAGAGAGAGTCGGAGAGCGAAGAAGAGAAATAGGATGACCATGGAATATTCCATTGACCGTGGGAAATTCAAATCACTGTGGAATATAGACCTCATCATTCAGTCCAATTTTGAAGTGAGAATAAATGAGAAACAGCGAATATGCCCTCTGCATCCCCTTTTCTAAATTATGAAACAATTGAATTATGCAAGAAAGGAAGAAAAAAAGACTCGTTTGTGCAAATCGAATGAGTTTTTCTGTGCTCACGATCAGTCTGAGGGAGATTCGAAAATTTAGAGATATCATATTCATAGAAAATCCACTGACTATGGAATATTCCGATGACTATGGAAAATTCCACTGACTATGGAACATATAGCTTAATTTTTTATTAGTTTTCACTGACGTCTTCATTTCTCTTATGTAGAACTGCTAAATGAGGACAAAATATACATTCTTGCCATTCGTACAGCTGACTTCTCTTTGACCTCTCGATCGTCGAGATCTATACGGCTACTGTTATGATTATATAAGTACACTTAGGCAATAACATATAAGACTAGATGGAAATTTGAAGAAATGCTGCTATGCCCGTGAATAATCGGGGAACACGCGACGAAGGGTGAGTGCTTCGCAGCAGAGCAGTGAGTGTTGAACAAACCATCAATGTAATGTATAAAAATACTTTGGATATTCACGCTTTCATGTGTGAAAAATAATAGCTGGAAATTATTTTCATTCATTTAATAAGTTTCTTTACATTAATTTTTTTAATTGTTTCATACCGCTGCTATCAACGCTTTCCAATAAATGTTGTATTTAAAGTAAATGTAATTTTTTGCTTGAAAAGTTGTGTGAAAATGTTTGTTTTGAGATTAAATCATACTTATGAAAAACCTCTAGTCACCACATGCACGAAGAACATTCACAGCAGATGATTCTCTGCAAGTCGCAAGCGAGAGTAATTTCATAAATCTAGAAGTTCCGCATTTGTAGAATAAAGTTACTTTGAACTCTCACTGATATCATTTAGTCATTCGTCAAAGATGTTATTTAAACTTGCATGAACGAATTCCGCATTTCATTTTTTTCTATTTCATCATTGTTTTGCCAACATATTTATTGTTGACTTATATTTTAAATAATAAATACAAAATGTCTGCTTACCGTATTTTCTCTATTAGTACCCCCGGGGGTTCTATTTTTCAATACCCTTGCGAGAGGGGGGCACTATGGGAGGGAGGGGTTCTACTGGAGGGAGGGGCACTATTTTTCAATGTGAGACACTAAAAATTTGATAACAACATTTTCTTCTCAAAAAAAGAAGAATCATAGATCGAATTCATAGGAATCATCACTGGAATATCAATTTCACCACATATTTTGAATGAATTTGCAATCAGTTCATTGGAGAGAGCATCCCATGCCTCCAGGATCCATTCGAGGTAAGTCTCGAGCTGAGATATTAGGCTGTTAGGGGGATCACTATTGGAGAGCGGCTCCACTAATGGGAGGGGTTCTATTTTTCAATGGCTTTATCAGAGGGGGGGTACTATTAGAGAGGGGGGGTTCTAATAAAGGGGTTAACTAATAGAGAAAGTACGGCATTTTGTGTTTAAATACAATTGTAAAAGCAATAAATATAAAATTATGTGAGTGTAGACGATGGCGAGAATGGATCTTTGCAACAATCCTTCGCTGTTTCTGCCAGCAATTCCACTCGACATCGACTGTCGTGAAATCTGCTTTACTCAGCCGGTCCGAAGTCAGGCGCGCGTATTTTCTCTAGGCCATAGAGGAGACCGTCTGTTACTCCGCCGTTTTCAGAGATCATTCAGCCTTACCATTTGAACGGAATCACGCCGAGCTGCTTGTTGAAGGGTGGAGACATCGCAAGTAAACAAACGAGAGAGGGAAGAAAGAGAGAGCGAAAGAGCGAGGGAGAATGAAAGATGAAGAGAATGAGAGAGGGATAATGAAAAGAGAAAGGAAATGAAAAATGTTGAAAGGAGGAAAAGAAAGGAATAGTAAAAAGAGTACTTAAAGAAATCAAGAAAGTAAGATGAATAAGAGGTAGACAAACAAACTTTTGAAAAATTACATATAAATGAAGAGAGCATACAAATCTCGTAAGAAATGTCCCAGATGGCTGAGCAGTGGCACACACACAATTTTAAGCGAGGCTTGCGCCCTTCTTCGGTCACGCCTTAACTTACCCCGTTCTGCCGGTCCGTTCTTGTTCTTTTCCTATCCAAGAGCTCTTGCTGCTCGCGCATCTTGTAATGGGCAGGCCCATTCTAGAACCCCTTTCGCCCATTCATCCTTGTTTAGTGTTCCCATTGTATAGTGTCCCATTGTTATTAGTGGTTGTTATTTATATTGCCTAGTATCATTCTTTGTTTGATTATGTCACGTAGACATTGTTATTGTTAGTCTAGCAGGGCTTCCCCTAGTCAGTGTTCCATTCCTCCCGCATAGTGAGCGGTTGAGTCTCAGTTGTCTCCCGCCTAGTGAGCGGTTGAGTGTCTTGTGTCGCTGAAGTTCCAGAAGATAAACCTCTGAAAACCCTCTCCCTCCCTCGTCTTCTACATCGTATCGCAGAGAAGTGTATTACAATAGCAACGTCTTGCTATTACATGGGGGCCGAACCGACCGAATCCGCCAAGATTTCTTGCTGAAGAAGCGACGACTCATCTCCAAGCGACTCCGAGCTGCGACTTCTCACCGACGGCAGCTCCAGTTGTTAAAACTCCAAGTTTACGGGGGCCCTGCTCTTTTTGAAGAGTTTGGGAACAACACCAAAAGAGGCCTTGAGCCCACCCAGTTAAAAGAGGCCTAGTGCCCACCCGTTTTTCTGGTGTTCGTCGGCTGATCTGGTGTTCTTCGGCTGTCTGGTGGAGGAGAGAGAAGCTGGTGGCGGTGGCTGGTGATCGTCAGGCGGTTGTGAGCAAAGCGTGGGGGCTTTTTGACAAGCGTGGGGGCTTTGTGATCAGCGTGGGGGCTGTCTGAGGAAAGCGTGGGGGCTTTGTGTGTGTCAAGCGAGGGGGCTTTTGTTGAGTGTGAAGAGGAGCCGGTGTTTTGCTGTGTGGTTGGCGAAGTGGGGTTCGCATCCAGCAGTTGTGAGGCTCGTTGTGCTAGTTGACAAGTGGGGTTGCACTAGACAACTTTGCTGTTGAGGTTTTGCGTGTTGAAAGGCGGCGTCCTTACACGTGGTGCAGAGAACAGAGAAGGAGTAAGAAGAGAGTGAGGCTACGTGCCAAATTGGAAGTCGACCGGGCTCGAAGAAGAAGCAAAGGCGAAGTGAGAAGAGGAAGAAAGGCTGCGTGCCAAATCGAAAGTCGACCGGGCGCGAGCAAGGATGAAGGGAGAAATGTCCGAGAGTGGACAAAGTACAATGAGCAGAGAGAAGAGGAGGAGTAGACAAGAGAATCAGAGAGAGGAGTCTGAGAGTGCAGAGAGTGCACAGGTGAGGAATGAGAAGAGGAGGAGGAGGCGAGAGGAGCAGAGTGAAGAGGAGGATGAACCGACCGAATGTGGAAGTGCTGTGATTGAGAAATTGGAGAGTGCAATACGGATGATGAAATCCAAAGCCGACGAAAGGAGAGATAAGGTGGCCGAGAGAACCGCTAAGATTGAGAGAATTGCGAAGAAAGAAGTGAGTGAGAGGGCAGTAATTGTGATGCAAGAAAGGACTGACCTTATTGGATATGCTAGATTGGTCAAGGAGCAACAGACAATCATGAAGGAGATGTTGGAAGTAATCAGGAGGCAAGAGGAAGAATTAATGAGGAAGAAAACGGAGTTGAGACGAAGCGAAAAGAAGATCGAAGAAAAGAAGAATGAAGAGAAAATAGACATGAGCATTTTCTCGCCGTGCACATTCGAGAAGGAGAGCGAGAAGAAGAAGAATGAAGAAGTGGGAGTGCAGACCTAGACCCAGTCTGAGAGGAGCACAAGTGACAGTGGTATCTCTTGTGTTAGTGGAAGATTCATGAAGTGCGTGAAGTGTTATGAGTGTGGAGGTTGTGGCCACATTCAGAGGGTGTGCCCAACGAAGAGAAGGAGAGAAGAAGCAGAGAGAAAGAAGCAGATGAGGTGGAGAGAGAAACACCGAGAAGAATCTCAGAAGAGAAACGGAGCAAGTGTGAAGCAGGGAGAATGGCCACGTGGAGAATATGTGAAGAAGTTTCAGAAGGGGCTGAATGAGATTGGAGTATTGATTGAGAGGAGAACTCTGCAGAGTCATGAAAAGCAGAGAAGGGCGCGGTGGAGAGGTGACAGCTGCAACGCGAGCGTGTCTGGTGGCAGCGACGTCTCGAGATCGAACAAGAGCGGCACGCAATCTTCATTCATGAGTGGCAGCAACTACGGCCTAAAACGTTCTATCTGCGGCAGCGTCATCGTCGGAAGAGAAGCCAAGCAGCCAAAGCCCTTCCCCAAACCCAACCGAAAGATAGCGGCCGAGGACTATACCTGTTTAGGGGGGGGGGCATGATTCTTGTTTTGAGATCCGTGGAAATCCGTGGAAAATAAGAAAATGTGTTCGAGAAACATGGAAAAAATCATGCACCCCCCCAAACAGGTATAGCACCCATCAATCCCCCTACTTACAAAATCGGCTGGAACACAAGCCAAGATTATCACACTTGCATTCCGCTTTAAGGGATGCACGAGGAAGATAAATTATAAGAATAAAAATGAACATAAGATAAAATCCATTTAAAAGATAAAGGTTTTACATGTCTTTATAAAAAAAGGATAAACCTTTGAAGGCGTCGGACCTCGCGATCGCTGGCGCCGGCGGCCGAGTTCTCCGACCGCAACTACAAAGCAAAATATATTTCAATTAGTAAAAAAAAATCGCATTAGATATCCCCGCTCTAATTCAATTAGTTAAAAAATTTAAAAAAAAAAGAACATATTTCTAATATATGCATAAGAACAGCGCACCCTTGGTGTACGCTTGGCTCTGCCAGGTATATTTAACAGAAAACAAACCCGCGAAGACGAGTCATTGCTCGCCGCCGGGATGCTCTCTCGGCGCCCACCGTCGAGTCGGCCGAATCATCATATGGGCGAACTTCACGCAGATCTGCACAAAAAATTACCGAATCAAAGTGATCAAGAGGATTTATACTAAATTCAAGTCTTAGTTCATAAAAAGCGAAAAGGTGCAATAATTTGAGAGATCAGGGGCATAGCCCCGAACAGTACAAATTGAATTAGCAAAAATAAAAATAAAAGCCAAAACAATAAATCACAAACATACCCCAGATGTTGGCCCTCGCGTCCCGTGGCGCCGGTTGGGGAGCACTCCGACGCCTTCCGCAATGTCGCCACTAAAAGTAGCTTAAGACATCAATAACATTGAACCATTACATTACAAAAAGATTTTAATAAACAACGAAAGATAAAAAAAAACGAAGAAAACGCGTCCAAACTCGTATAAAAGCCGAGCACGCTCAGACTGAGTATCGCGGTTGATGCGCAGCCTAGCGCGCGAGCGCGAATTTTGAATTGGCGTTTAGACAACATCTTCTCAGCTTGAGTTTTACAATGCAAATATTTCATGTTGAAATGCCGCTTTTCACTGTTTGTTAAAAAATTTTTGATTTGGCCGCTTTATTCGTTACAGGATGCCAGCTTCGAGTGAGCCGTCTCGTTCTGGACCAAACCGCGTTGCGTTCCGTCGGCTCGACCGATTTCATCTTTTCTCGAGGTTTTTCACTCTTTCATTTTCATTTTCTTTTTGTATTGCCAATGTTTCATACAACTGTGCATTACGCACATTTAATGAACCGTATATATCGTGCTAACATTCGTGAGTTTTAAAATTTTTTTTATGTGTTTGAGAATTTTATTTTTTAGTCGTTGTCCTTTTCTTTGAAGGCTTATTGCATCATGAACATCATATTTCGAATTTGAGTTAAATCATTCTTGGAACCTTGCCAACTTGTTCCTTTTCCAGCAGCTCGCTCGACTAGAAGTTCACTGAAAGATGCCGCTCGCATGATATTCTTCATCCGGACCCGGTTAAGGAGCGCGAGCGCTGCAACCACAAGCGCCTCGTCCAGCACCCGAACTCCTTCTTCATGGACGTCAAGTGCCCCGGCTGCTACAAGATCACCACCGGCTTCAGGTTCATAGCCAGCCTTTTTAAATGGAAAGCTTCCATTTGTTGCGTCTTTGATTTGAAACGGCATGACCTTGAATGTTCTAACTATTGGATACTGTGGGTGTTGTTGTCCTTGTTTCATAACAATAAACAATGAATGTACTGAGTTCAGGATTCTCTACGGCAAGGATCAGCCTTGGCTGGCCGACATCGTGGACGCGGCGTGGACGGCGTTGAAGGAGACGCGGCCGGTCGGTGCCGTGCTGTCGCTGTACTCGCTGTTCTCTGGCTTCGACTTGGAAATGGAGAAGCAGAAGCTGGCTGTCTTCTCTGACAAGAGCGGCATTCAAATCGACCTCCCACCTCTGCCCGACTGCCTGGTGTCTGCTGTCGACTTCTTCAATCGAATGGTCAAAGGCGCCCTCTCACTGCTGGATTCGACCGTTGAGTCGACTCTAAAGGTTTATTCTATCTCTTTAGTTTCTGTCTCACTTTCTAGAGGTTTTTGCTTTTTCTTCCTCTCTCTCTCAGTCTCTCTCTCCCTTCTCTCTCTCCCCTCTCTCTCCCCTCTCTCTCCCCCTCTCTCTCTACTTTTTGTTTATCGAGAATGATCTACTTTAGCTGCTTCACTGGATCGTGGGACTCGAGCATCCGCCCCCGATGGAAGAGGATTACGTGAGAGGAGAGGACTCGCTCAGCGATGGGTCATCCACCCAACAGCCACCTCCCGTGCCCAAGTATGTCGGAGGGCACGACGATGAGGTTGGCTTTTCTTTCTTTCTCTCTCGCTCACCCTCATCCCCTTTATTTCTCTCTCACGTTCTTTCTCTCTCTCTCTCTCTTAATCACTCTCTCACTCTCGTTATCTCTCGCTCTCACCCCCGCCCTTTATTTCTGTCTCACCTCTCTCTCTCTCTCTCTCTCTCTCTCTCTCTGTCTCTTTCTATCACCTTTCTTTCTCTCTCACTTTCGTCATATCTCGCTCTCACCCCCTGTATTTGTCTCCTACTCTCTTTCGTCTAACACTTATTGTTAGTATTCACTGCCTCCCTTCCTTCTTTATCTCCATAGCAGTAACAGCCGACTGTTCGAATAAGTTGAAAGGCTGATGTCTTGTAAATGAAAATAATATTTTGCCATTTCGCGTGTCAGCGGGCTGAACGGGATGCTCCTGCAGAGCAGCAGCTGCAAACTAGTAGTAATACTGTCATTCTGAATTATTATTCCGAGGGAGAGAGAGAGAAAGGGAGACAGAGAGATAGAGAGTACGAGAGGGAGTGTGACGGATATGGAGACTTGGAGAGAGAGAGAGATGGTAACGTATTAGAGCTGGCAAAAACGATGTTTCAGAGAAAATAATTAACTGTTTACTCATTCCATTCGCAGAAACTGTTTAAAAGTCAGCAATCATATTGATAAAATATTGTAATGAAAAATAAATGTAAAGATAGGTAAAGCTGAAAATATTGTAGGAGGAGACATGTAAATGGTAAACCCTAAATTCGATATGATGAGTATTAAAGTGTGGGTGTGAGTGCACCTTCACTAAGGAAAGCAGCTTTAAATTTGCGCTGGTCACCCCCATAATCCGAGAGATGAGAGATTGTAATAGCAAGACGTTGCTATTGTAGTACTCTTCTCTGCGATACGATGTAGAAGACGAGGGAGTGAGAGGGTTTTCAGAGGTTTATCTTCTGGAACTTCAACGACACACGCGACGAAAGACACTCAACCGCTCACTAGGCGGGAGACAACTGAGACTCAACCGCTCACTATGCGGGAGGAATGCAACACTGACTAGGGGAAGCCCTGCTAGACTAACAATAACAATGTCTACGTGACATAATCAAACAAAGAATGATACTAGGCAATATAAATAACAACCACTAATAACAATGGGACACTATACAATGGGAACACTAAACAAGGATGAATGGGCGAAAGGGGTTCTAGAATGGGCCTGCCCATTACATCCCCCTCCTATCACGGCGGACGTCCTCGGCCGCTATCTTCCGGTTGGGTTTGGGGAAGGGCTTTGGCTGCTTGGCTTCTCTTCCGACGATGACGCTGCCACAGATAGAACGTTTTCGGCCGTAGTTGCTGCCACTCATGAATGAAGATTGCGTGCCGCTCTTGTTCGATCTCGAGACGTCGCTGCCACCAGACACGCTCGCGTTGCAGCTGTCACCTCTCCACCGCGCCCTTCTCTGCTTTTCATGACTCTGCAGAGTTCTCCTCTCAATCAATACTCCAATCTCATTCAGCCCCTTCTGAAACTTCTTCACATATTCTCCACGTGGCCATTCTCCCTGCTTCACACTTGCTCCGTTTCTCTTCTGAGATTCTTCTCGGTGTTTCTCTCTCCACCTCATCTGCTTCTTTCTCTCTGCTTCTTCTCTCCTTCTCTTCGTTGGGCACACCCTCTGAATGTGGCCACAACCTCCACACTCATAACACTTCACGCACTTCATGAATCTTCCACTAACACAAGAGATACCACTGTCACTTGTGCTCCTCTCAGACTGGGTCTAGGTCTGCACTCCCACTTCTTCATTCTTCTTCTTCTCGCTCTCCTTCTCGAATGTGCACGGCGAGAAAATGCTCATGTCTATTTTCTCTTCATTCTTCTTTTCTTCGATCTTCTTTTCGCTTCGTCTCAACTCCGTTTTCTTCCTCATTAATTCTTCCTCTTGCCTCCTGATTACTTCCAACATCTCCTTCATGATTGTCTGTTGCTCCTTGACCAATCTAGCATATCCAATAAGGTCAGTCCTTTCTTGCATCACAATTACTGCCCTCTCACTCACTTCTTTCTTCGCAATTCTCTCAATCTTAGCGGTTCTCTCGGCCACCTTATCTCTCCTTTCGTCGGCTTTGGATTTCATCATCCGTATTGCACTCTCCAATTTCTCAATCACAGCACTTCCACATTCGGTCGGTTCATCCTCCTCTTCACTCTGCTCCTCTCGCCTCCTCCTCCTCTTCTCATTCCTCACCTGTGCACTCTCTGCACTCTCAGACTCCTCTCTCTGATTCTCTTGTATACTCCTCCTCTTCTCTCTGCTCATTGTACTTTGTCCACTCTCGGACATTTCTCCCTTCATCCTTGCTCGCGCCCGGTCGACTTTCGATTTGGCACGCAGCCTTTCTTCCTCTTCTCACTTCGCCTTTGCTTCTTCTTCGAGCCCGGTCGACTTCCAATTTGGCACGTAGCCTCACTCTCTTCTTACTCCTTCTCTGTTCTCTGCACCACGTGTAAGGACGCCGCCTTTCAACACGCAAAACCTCAACAGCAAAGTTGTCTAGTGCAACCCCACTTGTCAACTAGCACAACGAGCCTCACAACTGCTGGATGCGAACCCCACTTCGCCAACCACACAGCAAAACACCGGCTCCTCTTCACACTCAACAAAAGCCCCCTCGCTTGACACACACAAAGCCCCCACGCTTTCCTCAGACAGCCCCCACGCTGATCACAAAGCCCCCACGCTTGTCAAAAAGCCCCCACGCTTTGCTCACAACCGCCTGACGATCACCAGCCACCGCCACCAGCTTCTCTCTCCTCCACCAGACAGCCGAAGAACACCAGATCAGCCGACGAACACCAGAAAAACGGGTGGGCACTAGGCCTCTTTTAACTGGGTGAGCTCAAGGCCTCTTTTGGTGTTGTTCCCAAACTCTTCAAAAAGAGCAGGGCCCCCGTAAACTTGGAGTTTTAACAACTGGAGCTGCCGTCGGTGAGAAGTCGCAGCTCGGAGTCGCTTGGAGATGAGTCGTCGCTTCTTCAGCAAGAAATCTTGGCGGATTCGGTCGGTTCGGCCCCCATGTAATAGCAAGACGTTGCTATTGTAGTACACTTCTCTGCGATACGATGTAGAAGACGAGGGAGGGAGAGGGTTTTCAGAGGTTTATCTTCTGGAACTTCAGCTACACACGCGACGAAAGACACTCAACCGCACACTAGGCGGGAGACAACTGAGACTCAACCGCTCACTATGCGGGAGGAATGCAACACTGACTAGGGGAAGCCCTGCTAGACTAACAATAACAAGGTCTACGTGACATAATCAAACAAAGAATGATACTAGGCAATATAAATAACAACCACTAATAACAATGGGACACTATACAATGGGAACACTAAACAAGGATGAATGGGCGAAAGGGGTTCTAGAATGGGCCTGCCCATTACATCCCCCTCCTATCACGGCGGACGTCCTCGGCCGCTATCTTCCGGTTGGGTTTGGGGAAGGGCTTTGGCTGCTTGGCTTCTCTTCCGACGATGACGCTGCCGCAGATAGAACGTTTTAGGCCGTAGTTGCTGCCACTCATGAATGAAGATTGCGTGCCGCTCTTGTTCGATCTCGAGACGTCGCTGCCACCAGACACGCTCGCGTTGCAGCTGTCACCTCTCCACCGCGCCCTTCTCTGCTTTTCATGACTCTGCAGAGTTCTCCTCTCAATCAATACTCCAATCTCATTCAGCCCCTTCTGAAACTTCTTCACATATTCTCCACGTGGCCATTCGCCCTGCTTCACACTTGCTCCGTTTCTCTTCTGAGATTCTTCTCGGTGTTTCTCTCTCCACCTCATCTGCTTCTTTCTCTCTGCTTCTTCTCTCCTTCTCTTCGTTGGGCACACCCTCTGAATGTGGCCACAACCTCCACACTCATAACACTTCACGCACTTCCTGAATCTTCCACTAACACAAGAGATACCACTGTCACTTGTGCTCCTCTCAGACTGGGTCTCGGTCTGCACTCCCACTTCTTCATTCTTCTTCTTCTCGCTCTCCTTCTCGAATGTGCACGGCGAGAAAATGCTCATGTTTATTTTCTCTTCATTCTTCTTTTCTTCGATCTTCTTTTCGCTTCGTCTCAACTCCTTTTTCTTCCTCATTAATTCTTCCTCTTGCCTCCTGATTACTTCCAACATCTCCTTCATGATTGTCTGTTGCTCCTTGACCAATCTAGCATATCCAATAAGGTCAGTCCTTTCTTGCATCACAATTACTGCCCTCTCACTCACTTCTTTCTTCGCAATTCTCTCAATCTTAGCGGTTCTCTCGGCCACCTTATCTCTCCTTTCGTCGGCTTTTGATTTCATCATCCGTATTGCACTCTCCAATTTCTCAATCACAGCACTTCCACATTAGGTCGGTTCATCCTCCTCTTCACTCTGTTCCTCTTGCCTCCTCCTCCTCTTCTCATTCCTCGCCTGTGCACTCTCTGCACTCTCAGACTCCTCTCTCTGATTCTCTTGTCTACTCCTCCTCTTCTCTCTGCTCATTGTACTTTGTCCACTCTCGGACATTTCTCCCTTCATCCTTGCTCGCGCCCGGTCGACTTTCGATTTGGCACGCAACCTTTCTTCCTCTTCTCACTTCGTCTTTGCTTCTTCTTCGAGCACGGCCGACTTCCAATTTGGCACGTAGCCTCACTCTCTTCTTACTCCTTCTCTGTTCTCTGCACCACGTGTAAGGACGCCGCCTTTCAACACGCAAAACCTCAACACCAAAGTTGTCTAGTGCAACCCCACTTGCCAACTAGCACAACGAGCCTCACAACTGCTGGATGCGAACCCCACTTCACCAACCACACAGCAAAACACCGGCTCCTCTTCACACTCAACAAAAGCCCCCTCGCTTGACACACACAAAGCCCCCACGCTTTCCTCAGACAGCCCCCACGCTGATCACAAAGCCCCCACGCTTGTCAAAAAGCCCCCACGCTTTGCTCACAACCGCCTGACGATCACCAGCCACCGCCACCAGCTTCTCTCTCCTCCACCAGACAGCCGAAGAACACCAGATCAGCCGACGAACACCAGAAAAACGGGTGGGCACTAGGCCTCTTTTAACTGGGTGGGCTCAAGGCCTCTTTTGGTGTTGTTCCCAAACTCTTCAAAAAGAGCAGGGCCCCCGTAAACTTGGAGTTTTAACAACTGGAGCTGCCGTCGGTGAGAAGTCGCAGCTCGGAGTCGCTTGGAGATGAGTCGTCGCTTCTTCAGCAAGAAATCTTGGCGGATTCGGTCGGTTCGGCCCCCATGTAATAGCAAGACGTTGCTATTGTAATACACTTCTCTGCGATACGATGTAGAAGACGAGGGAGGGAGAGGGTTTTCAGAGGTTTATCTTCTGGAACTTCAGCGACACACGCGACGAAAGACACTCAACCGCTCACTAGGCGGGAGACAACTGAGACTCAACCGCTCACTATGCGGGAGGAATGCAACACTGACTAGGGGAAGCCCTGCTAGACTAACAATAACAATGTCTACGTGACATAATCAAACAAAGAATGATACTAGGCAATATAAATAACAACCACTAATAACAATGGGACACTATACAATGGGAACACTAAACAAGGATGAATGGGCGAAAGGGGTTCTAGAATGGGCCTGCCCATTACAAGATGCGCGAGCAGCAAGAGCTCTTGGATAGGAAAAGAACAAGAACGGACCGGCAGAACGGGGTAAGTTAAGGCGTGACCGAAGAAGGGCGCAAGCCTCGCTTAAAATTGTGTGTGTGCCACTGCTCAGCCATCTGGGACATTTCTTACGAGATTTGTATGCTCTCTTCATTTATATGTAATTTTTCAAAAGTTTGTTTGTCTACCTCTTATTCATCTTACTTTCTTGATTTCTTTAAGTACTCTTTTTACTATTCCTTTCTTTTCCTTCTTTCAACATTTTTCATTTCCTTTCTCTTTTCATTATCCCTCTCTCATTCTCTTCATCTTTCATTCTCCCTCGCTCTTTCGCTCTCTCTTTCTTCCCTCTCTCGTTTGTTTACTTGCGATGTCTCCACCCTTGCCATTTCAACAAGCAGCTCGGCGTGATTCCGTTCAAATGGTAAGGCTGAATGATCTCTGAAAACGGCGGAGTAACAGACGGTCTCCTCTATGGCCTAGAGAAAATACGCGCGCCTGACTTCGGACCGGCTGAGTAAAGCAGATTTCACGACAGTCGATGTCGAGTGGAATTGCTGGCAGAAACAGCGAAGGATTGTTGCAAAGATCCATTCTCGCCATCGTCTACACTCACATAATTTTATATTTATTGCTTTTACAATTGTATTTAAACACAAAATGCCGTACTTTCTCTATTAGTTAACCCCTTTATTAGAACCCCCCCTCTCTAATAGTACCCCCCCTCTGATAAAGCCATTGAAAAATAGAACCCCTCCCATTAGTGGAGCCGCTCTCCAATAGTGATCCCCCTAACAGCCTAATATCTCAGCTCGAGACTTACCTCGAATGGATCCTGGAGGCATGGGATGCTCTCTCCAATGAACTGATTGCAAATTCATTCAAAATATGTGGTGAAATGGATATTCCAGTGATGATTCCTATGAATTCGATCTATGATTCTTCTTTTTTTGAGAAGAAAATGTTGTTATCAAATTTTTAGTGTCTCACATTGAAAAATAGTGCCCCTCCCTCCAGTAGAACCCCTCCCTCCCATAGTGCCCCCCTCTCGCAAGGGTATTGAAAAATAGAACCCCCGGGGGTACTAATAGAGAAAATACGGTAAGCAGACATTTTGTATTTATTATTTAAAATATAAGTCAACAATAAATATGTTGGCAAAACAATGATGAAATAGAAAAAAATGAAATGCGGAATTCGTTCATGCAAGTTTAAATAACATCTTTGACGAATGACTAAATGATATCAGTGAGAGTTCAAAGTAACTTTATTCTACAAATGCGGAACTTCTAGATTTATGAAATTACTCTCGCTTGCGACTTGCAGAGAATCATCTGCTGTGAATGTTCTTCGTGCATGTGGTGACTAGAGGTTTTTCATAAGTATGATTTAGTATGATTTTTTTTCCCTCGCTCTTTCGCTCTCTCTTTCTTCCCTCTCTCGTTTGTTTACTTGCGATGTCTCCACCCTTGCCATTTCAACAAGCAGCTCGGCGTGATTCGGTTCAAATGGTAAGGCTGAATGATCTCTGAAAACGGCGGAGTAACAGACGGTCTCCTCTATGGCCTAGAGAAAATACGCGCGCCTGACTTCGGACCGGCTGAGTAAAGCAGATTTCACGACAGTCGATGTCGAGTGGAATTGCTGGCAGAAACATCGAAGGATTGTTGCAAAGATCCATTCTCGCCATCGTCTACACTCACATAATTTTATATTTATTGCTTTTACAATTGTATTTAAACACAAAATGCCGTACTTTCTCTATTAGTTAACCCCTTTATTAGAACCCCCCCCCCCTCTAATAGTACCCCCCCTCTGATAAAGCCATTGAAAAATAGAACCCCTCCCATTAGTGGAGCCGCTCTCGCTTGAGAAGGAGCAGTAGAGGTAAAAGGGCATCACCGAATTGTAGAGAAACAATTCAGAATTATTTTTCCTCAATTTAACGGGGAAAGTGGAATGGAAAAGCCAGATTTCCATTATTTGTGCATCAAATTTGTAATTGGCGTCCGCATATTCCAGAAGCACTATTGAAATGATTTGTTTACCTCTAGTGCGGTAAGTGTCAAATTAATATTTGTCTTGACACACCGTGAAATAAATAAAAAAGCTGCAATTCCCACATATTTATATGATTAGAAGGCAAGTTTACAAGTGTGCAAGTTTATTCCACAATCACGGACTGTGCGCGGTGTGTGAAGAAGAACAAGGGCATCGGGATTCATGAATGCGATTCGCATCCGAATAGTGGACAGATTTCGGTCGAATTCTTCGCGCCATCGTTCTCGAGGACGTCCAGCATGCCTGTACCACTTGAGGCGACCGTCACTTTACCCAGAGAAGCACACAACAAAATTAATTTATTTAAACTCACCTTCAGATTATTCAAAGAAAAACAGAACATTTATGTTCGTTAATATATCAAAACCAGATTGCTTTCCACTCTATTGAAATAATGTTCTACTTTCAGCAAAATTGAGAATCTTTCATTCAACCGGAATATGGCTCATCAAGATTATAAGGAAATCTAAATGCTTTAGCAGAATGAAAGTAAAGAAAAATTAAACATCGTAGGCGTTCCCTTAGAACAGCGAATATTGTAGCAAATTTGCTCAAGGATGACAGGATAAAGAAATGATGAAGAGTGAACCATATTGTCATGATCGAAAATGTTCCTTCACTATCAAGCGCAAAATATTGAGATAAACATGTTGAGATATAAGACTGTGAAGGGAGAAAGAAGTCCACTTTCTTCACCTGGCGATGATGAACAAATTGCCTGAAATATTATATTTGTTTATTTTTCAACAAATTACTTGTGTTTTTTTTTTAGTTCACGTGTAATTTCAATCATAAATTAAGCGTCAGAAGACCGCACATATTAAACGGTAAAATGGCTCTACAAACCCAGTTGTTATCGAGTTTCGGTCGGGAGGCGGGTTTGTCTCGCTCGCACTGGGGAGACGCGCCAGTCACTCCTGCCGCGCAGAAGGACGCACGTGCCGTTTCCTCATCCGCGTTACAGAAGTCGCTCGTACACACATAGTAGTGTGCGACAACTGTTGCGAATCGACCGACCTGGAATATGGCGATGTTTTCGTTTTAAAAGGAGAATATTGACTACCGGTATTTCATAGTCGCCGAGAGCCACTAGACTGCCACGCCATATCAGCGACGAGTAACTAGAGATGTAGCAATGCGTACCCTGAAGGGTAATAGCTAACAAAACTCCTATGCCGAATGTTTCCTTCTTCAAACTTTGAACAATACGGTAATGACTTCAATGAAGACCTGGCAAGTGGTGATGTTTCCAACGTTGATATTCTCAGCACACTTGATGGGTCGCCGCGTGACGTTTGCGGTTGAAATGGAGAGGATCGTGTCTGCGCAGAAGTCGGACTGCAACTTTGAATAGAAAATGACCAAGTAAGCAAATTTCGCAATAATATTTTTAGCCGCACGCCCTTGAAGCGACAATGCAGATTGTGTTGCGGCTGACTGTGCTCGTCGAAGGTGGGATGAATATAGCATGTGTCCTCGAAAACGCTGCAAAATATCTAAATGCTGAACTTTCGAAAACCTATGAGAATACCTTGAAATGAGCTAAATTAAGCAACCCACGACAAATCATCATTTTGACAATCTGATTAGAGTTTTGACAATCCAATTCGCTTTGGAGCCTGATTTATAAGTTAATCAAAGCGTCATTAAAGGCAACAAGTTAATAATCCAACGAGGAATGCGCTCCTATTTCGAGGTCATTCGAGCACTTGCTGATAAGAGAACTGTTGAGGCCCTCTTTCAAGTCAGCCGTGCAGTATCTACAGCCAGACGCCTGAATGTACGACTAATACAACATGAATGTACACACACACTAAAGTTCTATTTCTTTTCTTCTGTTTCTTCTATTTTCGATCACGCCGCTAACCAATGTCATGTTGCCGTCATCATCAGTGACCGTGCATGTCAGATTACGCTCCTTCTCGACATGAAGCGTGTCGTGTTGCTGATTGCACATTGACTCACTGGAGTAACGAAATCAAGATTACTCTGATCACTTGTGTCTAGACTAGAGATGGTAAATGGCCCAAAAATTTTGGGCCGGCCCGACCCGAACCATTTCCGGGCACTAGAATTTTAGGCCCGGCCGTTTGAGCCCGACTTTCAAAAAATTCTGGGGAGAAAGTCCGACGAGTTACAAAATGTTTAGAAATTTAGAATTTTTCATGCTCGTGCTACGAACATTCATTTTAATGTATAGAAGAAAGAGTTTTATCGGAAAAAATTAACAAAGGAAGAAAGTTTTGCACTTAACAATGCCACCAGTCGTCTTGACTGGACGATATTATGTGCTTATCGGGCCTGGCCCGGGGCCCTGGGGGAAGTTGGGCCGCCCGGCCCTACGGGCCCGCCCGGGCCGTTACCATCTCTGGTCTAGACTTGAATATGTCAATGATAAACGTTGGAAAGACTGCCCAACTTGCAAAAGCACAAGATTCTATCATTATATGTGCGGTAGCAGCCGTTGAGCGACTCGAAGATTCTACCGGAGACGCAGATCTTCAATCAAAACAAAGGGAATCAGATGAGGAAATAGGTATGAAGAAATATAATCTCGAGTGATACCTCAACATCACATTTCAGCCCTAGTGCCTCTTTCTCAAAAGCTTTCTTCGTGATTCAAAATATTTCTCATGAAAAGCTAGTGAAACGGACCGCCGGCTAACTTGTAGTACTTTGTTTGGCAAACGTGTCCACAGCACGTTTCTCGCCTGTAAGTGATCGAGAGTTAACTCCGAATTCGCTAACAGCTGAGAAAAAATTCCCCTAGGAAGAGCGAATCCTTAAAGAAGTGGAAAGGAAGAGTAACTGACTAACGGGTCGTCTGGAAAAACGGAGTCCCATGAGTTGCAACTTAAGGAACCGACAAGGCATACATTTCCAAATAATAAGAGGGGCGCAATAAGAAGGTGTCGATGGAACATCTGAAATTTTTTGAGCATTGTCATAGGGCCAAAAATTACTAGCTTGAATACGGTGTCGCGATAATCTCTTACTCGATGTTGATCAATGAACGTAAGGATTTTTTATACTTTTCATTAATCTTACGATTAGTAATAATTATGCATACACACATGTATATATATCGTCAGTATTTCGCAGAATCATTTGCTTTTACATCGGACGAATGGGAGAAAATTTTCACTTTACGAAAGTGAAAGTTTTCTCCCAGTTATCCGATTTCACTTTACGAAATATATGTAGCAGTTCTTTACCATCCTAGGTCACCGCAGTTCACCTTCAATGGTCGCAGCCCTTTTACTGAACAGGCTACAATTTTAGTTCGTGGCATATAGCAGAAAAAAAAATCTGATGTCGTCTTGTTTACAAGTACCCGAGCTCGCCACGAAATGAGTAGATTATAGCTTCAAAGGTAAAACAAGACATATACCATTAGAGTAAGCAAGTTACGGAGAGTCGACTAGGTTTATAACTCTGAACTGAGTTTCAAGTCGTTGACTTAACCAACCAAAGGTTTACTACCTTAACAAGAACAATGAACTCAACGACTGAAGGAGTGAAGAGGAAGAGATAATTTTGAAGCCGCAGAATATATTTTCAAAAATTCTCTACCCGCCAGTTTTCACGTTAGTACTTCTCAGAAAGTAATGGAAGAAAATCACTCAAACTTTCTGGATATATGTTTTGCATCAAGATGAGCTTATCCATATAGAAAAGAAAACTTTGGTTAATTATTCCACTGATACCTCCTTTAAAGGAGATTTAAAGTCGTTAATTCCTAACACGAAATGGTCGATCAGATAGTACCATAGGTTTAAGCAACGTGATCCTGGAAATTTGCCAATATCGTGCTTCGAAACTATAGCAAGCATTTGCCTGGACAATTTTAAATTGGCATTTGCGTCCGGAAGTGAATCATGTTTGTGTTGGCATATATTTCACGGCCTATGGAACCATATTGCGCCCTCGCTGGTTGATCTATGCTCCTACAAGCCTATTAGGCCATAATTTTGTTGGCGACAATTGTTAAATTTAAAGTTCTGTGTAACACACAAATATTCCCTTAGGTTCAGGCAACGTTTTTCGGATGGAAAATACTCCTTTAACTTTCAGTTTATAAAATTGACTTTTTGCTGATGCATTTGCAAGTAGTGAAGAATTTAGCTTTAAAAGTTGGTTTCAAGAGTGTCAGCTCATTGGCTGAGATTCGCGTCATATGAAATTCGTGCGGTCTTTGTTGCATCGTCACTCATCTAATCCATATTCCTCTACATTGCATCGGCTATAGGCCGCGGTGGGAAGAGTTCGAGCAGAACAAACGCAAAGCAACCGATTACGATACCGGAGAGATCGCCCAAGGAGCTCAAGAGACTGGCCAGCTGAATACTAGTGTGTTGGTTACTGCGATGGAGTCAAGACAGATGGCTGCCCTTCGCACTCTATCCACAGAAATTTATGGTTACACAATAAGCGTGGGAGCGGACGTGTTAAGAAAAACCCGGACAATGTTGGTTGCGCGCACCATAAGCATGCGTGTCAATTGCAGTCTAATTGTGCAGTCGGCCACGCTTTCGCTCGGCCAAATTGTTATGAAAATGGCGGGAAGCTAAAATATTCGTGATATCGTGCTTTCGCTCGGGAGATTCCCTAGCAGGGAAGGCAGAAAGCTCGAGTGTAGCGGTAGCTTGTAAATGTTTTCAAGGAAGAGATATGAAGACATATTTTTTCAATTACATACTACATACAATAAGAGAGAAGAGAAGTTGAGAGGGAGATTGCTTTTGCTCTTAATATTGTTCTTGTTCGTTGAGGTGCTAATGGTAAGAAGACTAGAGAGGAGGACTAAAAGAGAGAATGGGTGGATGGAGAGACGGATAGAGAAGAGAAGTGTGTTGATATGTAGTACAGAAGAGAGAATGTGCGAGTGTGTAAACGGTAGCTGGGAAGCTGCTACCCGCTAGGCGTGCTGTTGACACCCCTCTCTAACTGTAATATACTAGCAATTGAGGAACGATGTGTGGGGCGTGGCTTAACCACTGTAAGATAGAGAAAGAGTTTAGTGGGCAAGATCCTGATAGTGAATTCAAGGTACGTGAGAGGCCGAGGATACTGTTAATTTTCTTAGAGCAGATCGGCCACGCGACTGTTGTTCTCCTCGTCCATCGACTTGAGCAGAATTTTGTTCGCTTTCCCATATCGAAAGGGTCGGAAGAGATAGGAGCTGAGAGCGATTATCTCTCGCCTGATCAGAGCGAGGAAATGGGTTGTGTTAAGAAAATATCTCCTCTTATCCCTCCAGAGCAGTGGAAAAACAAGGGTTTGGCTTTATACTGAACAAATTTTATCCACCATCCAATCTCACTATTGTTTTATGAACCAAGCGCGGGAGATAGACCAAAAGTTAGAGAGAAAAAGTCACATTTTTCTTATTGAAACTTGGAGTTCCGAATTCCGAATTCCGAATTCCGAATTCCGACCTTTTTTCTCTTACGAATTCCGATTTCCGAATTCCGTTATGAAAGTGGGCCTTCCGAATTCCGAATTCCGAATTCCGAATTCCGTTATGAAAATTTTTATTCCGATACATCCCTGTAGTGGACGACGGTAAATGAACTAAATTCCATATTAAAAGCTGGCAAAGAATGCGTGGATAATTATCTGGTTTTCATTCGCCGATGGGTGTCAACAGCACGCCTAGCGGGTAGCAGCTTCCCAGCTACCGTTTACACACTCGCACATTCTCTCTTCTGTACTACATATCAACACACTTCTCTTCTCTATCCGTCTCTCCATCCACCCATTCTCTCTTTTAGTCCTCCTCTCTAGTCTTCTTACCATTAGCACCTCAACGAACAAGAACAATATTAAGAGCAAAAGCAATCTCCCTCTCAACTTCTCTTCTCTCTTATTGTATGTAGTATGTAATTGAAAAAATATGTCTTCATATCTCTTCCTTGAAAACATTTACAAGCTACCGCTACACTCGAGCTTTCTGCCTTCCCTGCTAGGGAATCTCCCGAGCGAAAGCACGATATCACGAATATTTTAGCTTCCCGCCATTTTCATAACAATTTGGCCGAGCGAAAGCGTGGCCGACTGCACAATTAGACTGCAATTGACACGCATGCTTATGGTGCGCGCAACCAACATTGGCCGGGTTTTTCTTAACACGTCCGCTCACACGCTTATTGTGTAACCATAAATTTCTGTGGATAGAGTGCGAAGGGCAGCCATCTGTCTTGACTCCATCGCAGTAACCAACACACTAGTATTCAGCT
The DNA here is from genome assembly GCA_945643635.1 of Allodiplogaster sudhausi. Taxonomy (NCBI): domain Eukaryota; kingdom Metazoa; phylum Nematoda; class Chromadorea; order Rhabditida; family Diplogasteridae; genus Allodiplogaster; species Allodiplogaster sudhausi. Next base: position 6,170,008 of record CALZFC010000248.1, read on the forward strand.
GGCCAGTCTCTTGAGCTCCTTGGGCGATCTCTCCGGTATCGTAATCGGTTGCTTTGCGTTTGTTCTGCTCGAACTCTTCCCACCGCGGCCTATAGCCGATGCAATGTAGAGGAATATGGATTAGATGAGTGACGATGCAACAAAGACCGCACGAATTTCATATGACGCGAATCTCAGCCAATGAGCTGATACTCTTGAAACCAACTTTTAAAGCTAAATTCTTCACTACTTGCAAATGCATCAGCAAAAAGTCAATTTTATAAACTGAAAGTTAAAGGAGTATTTTCCATCCGAAAAACGTTGCCTGAACCTAAGGGAATATTTGTGTGTTACACAGAACTTTAAATTTAACAATTGTCGCCAACAAAATTATGGCCTAATAGGCTTGTAGGAGCATAGATCAACCAGCGAGGGCGCAATATGGTTCCATAGGCCGTGAAATATATGCCAACACAAACATGATTCACTTCCGGACGCAAATGCCAATTTAAAATTGTCCAGGCAAATGCTTGCTATAGTTTCGAAGCACGATATTGGCAAATTTCCAGGATCACGTTGCTTAAACCTATGGTACTATCTGATCGACCATTTCGTGTTAGGAATTAACGACTTTAAATCTCCTTTAAAGGAGGTATCAGTGGAATAATTAACCAAAGTTTTCTTTTCTATATGGATAAGCTCATCTTGATGCAAAACATATATCCAGAAAGTTTGAGTGATTTTCTTCCATTACTTTCTGAGAAGCACTAACGTGAAAACTGGCGGGTAGAGAATTTTTGAAAATATATTCTGCGGCTTCAAAATTATCTCTTCCTCTTCACTCCTTCAGTCGTTGAGTTCATTGTTCTTGTTAAGGTAGTAAACCTTTGGTTGGTTAAGTCAACGACCTGAAACTCAGTTCAGAGTTATAAACCTAGTCGACTCTCCGTAACTTGCTTACTCTAATGGTATATGTCTTGTTTTACCTTTGAAGCTATAATCTACTCATTTCGTGGCGAGCTCGGGTACTTGTAAACAAGACGACATCAGATTTTTTTTTCTGCTATATGCCACGAACTAAAATTGTAGCCTGTTCAGTAAAAGGGCTGCGACCATTGAAGGTGAACTGCGGTGACCTAGGATGGTAAAGAACTGCTACATATATTTCGTAAAGTGAAATCGGATAACTGGGAGAAAACTTTCACTTTCGTAAAGTGAAAATTTTCTCCCATTCGTCCGATGTAAAAGCAAATGATTCTGCGAAATACTGACGATATATATACATGTGTGTATGCATAATTATTACTAATCGTAAGATTAATGAAAAGTATAAAAAATCCTTACGTTCATTGATCAACATCGAGTAAGAGATTATCGCGACACCGTATTCAAGCTAGTAATTTTTGGCCCTATGACAATGCTCAAAAAATTTCAGATGTTCCATCGACACCTTCTTATTGCGCCCCTCTTATTATTTGGAAATGTATGCCTTGTCGGTTCCTTAAGTTGCAACTCATGGGACTCCGTTTTTCCAGACGACCCGTTAGTCAGTTACTCTTCCTTTCCACTTCTTTAAGGATTCGCTCTTCCTAGGGGAATTTTTTCTCAGCTGTTAGCGAATTCGGAGTTAACTCTCGATCACTTACAGGCGAGAAACGTGCTGTGGACACGTTTGCCAAACAAAGTACTACAAGTTAGCCGGCGGTCCGTTTCACTAGCTTTTCATGAGAAATATTTTGAATCACGAAGAAAGCTTTTGAGAAAGAGGCACTAGGGCTGAAATGTGATGTTGAGGTATCACTCGAGATTATATTTCTTCATACCTATTTCCTCATCTGATTCCCTTTGTTTTGATTGAAGATCTGCGTCTCCGGTAGAATCTTCGAGTCGCTCAACGGCTGCTACCGCACATATAATGATAGAATCTTGTGCTTTTGCAAGTTGGGCAGTCTTTCCAACGTTTATCATTGACATATTCAAGTCTAGACCAGAGATGGTAACGGCCCGGGCGGGCCCGTAGGGCCGGGCGGCCCAACTTCCCCCAGGGCCCCGGGCCAGGCCCGATAAGCACATAATATCGTCCAGTCAAGACGACTGGTGGCATTGTTAAGTGCAAAACTTTCTTCCTTTGTTAATTTTTTCCGATAAAACTCTTTCTTCTATACATTAAAATGAATGTTCGTAGCACGAGCATGAAAAATTCTAAATTTCTAAACATTTTGTAACTCGTCGGACTTTCTCCCCAGAATTTTTTGAAAGTCGGGCTCAAACGGCCGGGCCTAAAATTCTAGTGCCCGGAAATGGTTCGGGTCGGGCCGGCCCAAAATTTTTGGGCCATTTACCATCTCTAGTCTAGACACAAGTGATCAGAGTAATCTTGATTTCGTTACTCCAGTGAGTCAATGTGCAATCAGCAACACGACACGCTTCATGTCGAGAAGGAGCGTAATCTGACATGCACGGTCACTGATGATGACGGCAACATGACATTGGTTAGCGGCGTGATCGAAAATAGAAGAAACAGAAGAAAAGAAATAGAACTTTAGTGTGTGTGTACATTCATGTTGTATTAGTCGTACATTCAGGCGTCTGGCTGTAGATACTGCACGGCTGACTTGAAAGAGGGCCTCAACAGTTCTCTTATCAGCAAGTGCTCGAATGACCTCGAAATAGGAGCGCATTCCTCGTTGGATTATTAACTTGTTGCCTTTAATGACGCTTTGATTAACTTATAAATCAGGCTCCAAAGCGAATTGGATTGTCAAAACTCTAATCAGATTGTCAAAATGATGATTTGTCGTGGGTTGCTTAATTTAGCTCATTTCAAGGTATTCTCATAGGTTTTCGAAAGTTCAGCATTTAGATATTTTGCAGCGTTTTCGAGGACACATGCTATATTCATCCCACCTTCGACGAGCACAGTCAGCCGCAACACAATCTGCATTGTCGCTTCAAGGGCGTGCGGCTAAAAATATTATTGCGAAATTTGCTTACTTGGTCATTTTCTATTCAAAGTTGCAGTCCGACTTCTGCGCAGACACGATCCTCTCCATTTCAACCGCAAACGTCACGCGGCGACCCATCAAGTGTGCTGAGAATATCAACGTTGGAAACATCACCACTTGCCAGGTCTTCATTGAAGTCATTACCGTATTGTTCAAAGTTTGAAGAAGGAAACATTCGGCATAGGAGTTTTGTTAGCTATTACCCTTCAGGGTACGCATTGCTACATCTCTAGTTACTCGTCGCTGATATGGCGTGGCAGTCTAGTGGCTCTCGGCGACTATGAAATACCGGTAGTCAATATTCTCCTTTTAAAACGAAAACATCGCCATATTCCAGGTCGGTCGATTCGCAACAGTTGTCGCACACTACTATGTGTGTACGAGCGACTTCTGTAACGCGGATGAGGAAACGGCACGTGCGTCCTTCTGCGCGGCAGGAGTGACTGGCGCGTCTCCCCAGTGCGAGCGAGACAAACCCGCCTCCCGACCGAAACTCGATAACAACTGGGTTTGTAGAGCCATTTTACCGTTTAATATGTGCGGTCTTCTGACGCTTAATTTATGATTGAAATTACACGTGAACTAAAAAAAAAACACAAGTAATTTGTTGAAAAATAAACAAATATAATATTTCAGGCAATTTGTTCATCATCGCCAGGTGAAGAAAGTGGACTTCTTTCTCCCTTCACAGTCTTATATCTCAACATGTTTATCTCAATATTTTGCGCTTGATAGTGAAGGAACATTTTCGATCATGACAATATGGTTCACTCTTCATCATTTCTTTATCCTGTCATCCTTGAGCAAATTTGCTACAATATTCGCTGTTCTAAGGGAACGCCTACGATGTTTAATTTTTCTTTACTTTCATTCTGCTAAAGCATTTAGATTTCCTTATAATCTTGATGAGCCATATTCCGGTTGAATGAAAGATTCTCAATTTTGCTGAAAGTAGAACATTATTTCAATAGAGTGGAAAGCAATCTGGTTTTGATATATTAACGAACATAAATGTTCTGTTTTTCTTTGAATAATCTGAAGGTGAGTTTAAATAAATTAATTTTGTTGTGTGCTTCTCTGGGTAAAGTGACGGTCGCCTCAAGTGGTACAGGCATGCTGGACGTCCTCGAGAACGATGGCGCGAAGAATTCGACCGAAATCTGTCCACTATTCGGATGCGAATCGCATTCATGAATCCCGATGCCCTTGTTCTTCTTCACACACCGCGCACAGTCCGTGATTGTGGAATAAACTTGCACACTTGTAAACTTGCCTTCTAATCATATAAATATGTGGGAATTGCAGCTTTTTTATTTATTTCACGGTGTGTCAAGACAAATATTAATTTGACACTTACCGCACTAGAGGTAAACAAATCATTTCAATAGTGCTTCTGGAATATGCGGACGCCAATTACAAATTTGATGCACAAATAATGGAAATCTGGCTTTTCCATTCCACTTTCCCCGTTAAATTGAGGAAAAATAATTCTGAATTGTTTCTCTACAATTCGGTGATGCCCTTTTACCTCTACTGCTCCTTCTCAAGCGAGAATCGAACGGCCTTGAAGCTGGTCTCTTCCCGTTGCCTTCTTCATCGCATCAGCACAACAGTTACAAGCGTATCGAGTTAATGATTGCATCCACGAACGGCTTTATTAAATGTAATAGCATTAATCAATCTTTTTTTTAAAGAGTTTATTAATATTCATTCTTCTTCATTCATCATGATTTCATTTCAAGAAGAAATTCGCTCGAACTCTTTTATACAGCTTCTATTTCTGTGATAGGTCTTATCCAATGCACACACACGCACAGAACATGCAAATTTAAGTGCCACAAGATGTGTAATGGAATGTGACGTTTGATGATAATGTCAAAGTGGGAGCAAGAAATGTCGGCGTGCGCCGTTATATGAATGTCGTTTTGTAGCCATGCGTTATAACGAGTGTGGCAACGAAATGCAAGCGATTCTTGACGTCGCGAATGGATACTTACAGTAGCTATAACATACAGCCACGCAGCAGGAGAAAGCCTTTATGTGTATCTTAACAAAAAAATATGTAATTTTTTAACCCACATATGAACATGTGACGTGATTTGCGAGGGAATCAAAATGACCTTGAAAAATCATCATCTCCGATTTTGCTTAAAATCTGATTATACGTCAGACCAAGAAAAATATCAAGATGAGGGCCAATAAAGATGAGAGCAACCGTACACGGTGTACAAGCGAGAATAAACTAACAAGGAATACAATGCGAACAAAACAAGAATAAACATAAAGAGCATTGCTAATTAGGGAAAGGTCCGGAAGGAAGGTCGTCCGATTCCGGCGGCGCCTGCGCCTTTTCTCTCCCAATCAATGCGACTATTCCGCCAGTCAGAGCCTGTAATTATTGTTAAAATACTTTTTTCCATTATAATACAGTCAGCAAAAAAAAGATTTATGCGCACTGAAATTGCCGCCCCTTCCCACCTTTCATACCCACTCTTCTGCATGCTGCAGGGAAAACAAAGAATGAGAAACGAGAAGATTGAAGGGGCGTCAATATGAGTGTGTATTATTTTCTTTAACTACCTTTACTCCTTTAAGCGTTCATTCAATTAAGTAATGTTTTGAAGTGGAATGCAGAAGATGACTTAATAACATTTCTATATAAGTTCATGCGTGTATATTAGATATTTGTTTGTGTTTTTGCCAAAAAACTGTGTGGTAGAGATAACTGCCATTCTTCTTTACATGAAAAGAAACCTGGGCTATGGCTAGGGGGAACATCTCACACGTCGAGTCGTCGCAACTCGAGATGAGGGTGTGGCGCGCCGTAACAAGACGCGAAACGAGAGCTGCCTTCTCGTCGTCAGTCAACTGCAATAGTGGGTTGTCATTTGGTTCCAGAGAAAAGTGGATGCAGTAGGTTCACATTGGGTATCGGAGAAAAGTAAGCGCAGTTGGTCCACATTGGGTTTTGTAGGAAAAAAAACACGGCAATGTTCGAAAAGTATTGAGAACATATAAATACATAATAAATATATTTTTAAAGTCAATGGAATGTATCTAACTCCATCGCTCCGAGTCGTGCATTCGGCCATGACATCGCTCACGGCGAGCAGAAAGCGATTGAATGGTTGCGTGAATAGATGACTGATGGCATTTGCCTGTAACAAAACGAACTTATTAAAAATGGTTTTTTGTGATTCTATAAAAAAAATTTAGAAATAGAATTTATGTACATATATGCGAACCAGTTGCGCGCCCACTGTAGCGCAGTGAAGCGCCTTCTGAGCATCCATCACCGAGAAGCTGACTGAAGCTTCTTGTTTGCACTTCTGTGTAATTATGTTGAAAAATTTCGAAAATTCGCTAATGAATAATTAAATGAAGTAATAAAATGTTTAAGACTTTGCGGTCTAATCAAGCACGCGAATGCAGAAAGAGCGTTGAGGGTGGTAATAATAATATGATTCATTAGGAGACAACAACCATTCATCTCCTAATTTAAAATTTGTTATCCAGGATGATGCGCAAAATTTCAATACGGGAACTTCAGAAATTTTGTAGATCACCACCAACGTACGTGCAAGGCTGTGTTCTTGAAATTGAGATGGAGATGGCGCCCACAGGAAAACCGTGGGAATCTGTAGAGAATGCAGCGGGGAGACCGTTTTGCGACCAACGAACTTGATGTGAATGCGTAATGTTCTAGCACTGCCAGCATATGCTGCACATGCCGCATTTAATAGCTCATTATATATATCCCCATGCTAATTGTTCGAAATGACATAGTGCTAATGGTAAGAAGAACTTTTAGCACTTAATAATTGACTATAACTTTCAAAGGTAAAAGACGGCCCCGTTGTCGAAGCAAAATGTTTCGTGCTGGAATCGAATATGAAGCAATGAGGAATATGTATAATCTTCCAGTATGCTCATATGATATTTCCAAACTAGATGCCATAAACGAAAGCTCATTCGATGCTTAATACTTCTGACTGAGTTACAAATGTGAATTTTTTTTAAGCGAACTCTTCGGAGTACAACAATCGTATAATAATATAAAAAGATATGAAGCTACAACTGAATAATCGGAGAGGGAAGATCAACAACAACAACAACCATGAAAAAACAAAAAAAGAAAAGATTGCCATTCGAAATTTAATTGCTACTTTTGTCTACAATTAAATAGTCTTCAGTTGTTGCATTGACCTGTATATAGATGGTCATGATGTATTCAATAGGGAGCAATTCAAGCAATCGGTGTAGTTTAGTAGTAGTGGACAGTCCAATCACATTTTATCATTTCACAATGACAGTTTGCTACGTACATATGTATATATAACAAGGATGAAGTCATATTCTCCATAGATCTGCTCTCCCTAATGCAGTTCGCCGTCGACTCGCTAGCGCCGCGGTCGGCAGCGGCGTCAGAGGAGTCTGATTGGATGCATCGTTCGATGTCTAAAAACAAATCTATAATATATGTACTTATTAAATTTTAAAAAAATCAATAATAAATAAATAAATAAATTTCGATATATTTCCCTTATTTTCCTTCTCACCACTCGCAGTCGCCGAATCGTTTGAATGATGCACTTTCTGTACGAGGGAGTGAGCGCGAGGAGAGAAGCCGATTGCACGAGAGAATGCGAGCCGAAGAGAAGGAGACACCAGTGAGCGAGCACTGGACGAGAAAGATGATAAATTAAATGATTAGTTTTGTAGGTTTTTTTTTTAGCTATCGCCCTTTTCTAATTAATTGGGAATTTGTTAAAGCTTAGTAACTTAAAAAATCGAAGAAAAATACAAGAGACCTAATTATAAGATAAATTACAAAGTTTATGTCAGGAACCAAAAAATAATAATAATAATTTCTTGTGGTGAACTGAACAGTCATTCTGCTGATGCGAGAGCATAAGCGAGAAGGCAGTGATCAGGGGCGCGCCGACGAGCAACATCGGTACGGCGGTCTGTAAATATTGCCCGCTCGATTTCGGATTTGAATCAGCCAAAAAGGCGCGAATTCAAACGTGAGTTTATGGGCTCCCTCAAAGTAAGACCTGTGAGACGAGTACGACGGTCATCTGCCTGTGGTACGACTTTGTCTTGGTGCTCATTCTCGCGGGCGCCTGCTTGGCAATGCTGTGGAAGATGAGGAGAGTTATGGAGAGCATCGCGAGCATCAGAAGAATGCCCCAGACTACTTCGTTAACTGAAACAGTCTCTCTATTTCTCTCTCCCTCTCCCTCTCACGCACTCCCTCTCTTTCTGTCACCGACCGAGTAGAGTCATTCCCGTGTCCAGCTCGAGACACGTAATGCTTGGCAAGAGCGCGAGTTCGGATTCATTGAAGAACTGTTTAAGAAATGGTTTTGCATATATAAAAACAATACAGGAAGTACGAACGATAATAATTTGTTAAATAAATTTTATTATCATGCGAATACTTATCATTATTTTTAATTTTCATATAATTTTACAACCTAGTTTTTTTTTCACTTTCGTCGCTTACGCGCCCGAGGAATGCGTTGAGCTGATCGCCATTGAGAATGCCCGTTCCGAGCATGATCACTGGCGATGGAACCGTGGCGTAAATGGCGGCGATCACGATGCGACGTGTCCACGTGCGAAACTTGATGAGTGCGCCCGGTTGGAGGACGACCTAATTGTAAGCCCAATTTATTATTAGCTCTCTTTTATAGATATCACTCATTGTCAGCCCATACAGGCTAACAAGACATGCCAAAACTGCAAATATTATGAATTTAATGGAAAGTACGAAATCGTCTCGCACGATTTCTTTACTTTTACTGTTACATTTGGAACATTCTAATTTTGATATTTCTAAAGATAGTACAAGCTTTCAAACAGGGAATTTGGTATTATTGTCTAATTGAATATTCTACTTTTCGATACAAAATTATTTTCAGAGAGAGATAGAGAGAGAGAGAGAGAGAGAACACTAAGATTTTACCTGAAGGCGATAGATGAAGCACGCAGCTAAAGGCGGAAAAGTCAGCATCGTGCAGCAGAGGACGGTCATCTCCATGTTATTTTTGGTAATATATATTTGTTTGAAGTAATATTACATTAAAATTATTATAATATAATGGATGCAATTTTGTTCTATTCCAGCATGCTCACAAACTTTGAAGTGCCAACCACTTGAAAGTGCGACGAGGCATCGAAAAGCAGTCTGAGCAGTCCGTCCGTGTAGATGCAGACAAGCGGAGTGAAGAAGACGGGAACAATGAGAAAGTTGATCGAGACATCCGTGACTAGATTGATGCTCTCAATTGAAAAGAAGAAGTGTTCCTGTTCATTTACAAATTGAATCTAGCTATAACTTTGTACTACAAAAAATTGCACTAAAAAAGAATTCAAAAAAATTTAAAGACCGATCTATTCAATAGATTTTTTTTAGCAGGAAAAGTAAATATTTTTGTCTGCATGCAGTATTTGCTAAACAGTAGAGGATAATGACCTAAAAAAAAGTAATTTTTTTTATTAGACAAAAATCCCTTGGAATTTAGAATATTCTAATTAAAGATTCCACTTTAGAATATTCCACAGTTTGCCATCCTGACGATAGAAAAAAAATTCGTCAGGCATGACAAACAGTGGAATATTCTTAAGTGAATCTGTATAGTAATATTACAATTTTGGGGGAAATTTTCGCCTACTCTGAAGAAAAGCCAAATTGTTATTTGCTAGTATCGTCTTCTGTAGTAAGTCTATCCCAGAAAAAAATTTAGGCGTATTCTGAAAGAAAGCCATTTTTTGTCATCTTTTTATATGTACATACGTACAAGTAACGCGTACAGATACTTCTTGTACTCATCGCCGGCTTTACCCGTTCGATAGGCGACAATGACAAGTGCAAGAATATCAATAGAGCTCGCAAGAGCGCCGATAAAGAAGTGTGCGATTCTGAAATTGATTTGTAAACGAATCAACTGTCTCTTTCCCTCTTTCTACCATTCTCTCTATCTTAATCACCATTGCTCTCCTCTTCTTTTCATCTTCTTATTAACTTTTTTTTATTATCTAAGCTCACTAATAATTCTTGTCACTATATCCTTTAATAAGAAAAAAAAAATAAGAACCGCGAATATGAACCTGAAGGACTCGCTTAGATCTCGTGATGGTAGCCCTTCCCGGTGTGCGCGAGCTGCCCACGCCATCAAGTCATCGGAGAATAGTCCTCAAAAAATAAATATTGTTTTCTCATACATATGTTTTTAATTTTATTTTTATTATAGCTATAAACAACAGAAAATATGCCAAAATACATTAGAAAAAAAAACTCTTATAAATTGAATACTCACCCATATTTTCTCGATATTTTTCTTGGTTTGCTTAGCCAGGCAAAGAATCGGCGAATGCAACGAGGTTACTTCGAAATGCGCAACATCTGCTTGCAGATGTCGCCGGAGATCTGATGTTTCTTGTCTGACAAGAGCAGAAACTCGAACGTGGCCATTATCCGAAAGTGGTTTCAGCTGTCATATTTCTTTGTGTAGTTTCAACTCATATTCGAATGATGCTCATTATGAAAACTGTACATTGAATTGTATGTAAGAAAATTTCACAATAGAATTCCATTGATATCAGGGAGAGTTCAAAGAAAATCATAAATTATGATAGTTCTGGATTTATTAGTCACATTGTTCCATAGCACAAAGAAAATGTCCTTTTTGGATAATTACCGTGATGCACCTGGTGCTTATGGCGTTTCTGCAAACTCTAATTAGCACACGTAAGCCTATCTGCCCTACACACTTTTTCACATTACGTTGTTCCCTCGAGGAGTTTAAAAGATATCTGTTCATACGATTTTGATATATGTACATATTAAAGTGAGTTGATAGAAAATGGCATAAACCTTTTTTTCTTGGAATGATCAAATTTCGTTGTGAACACTAGAAAACCTCGTGTAAACTTTTTTTAGGTGTGATAAAAATTACAACTTCCCGGAGTATACGTCGATAGAAACCCTCCTTGAATCTTACATAGAGACTCTCTCAAGTATTGAACGGGTATTCTGGGCAAAATTCTAATGAACTTTCCCCCCAATACAATCGGTTTAACAAGTTTTAACATACATACCTAGCACAACATTGATGAATTTGGTGGCCCTATTTTTTTTTAACCAATTCTAAAAACCTTTATCATTACTGATAAATGGTTCGATCTAAATTATTGTATACACTGCTAGATTTAGGCGACGCTTGTTCTTCTTGACGAAATCATTTTCCGTCGATTCTGTTCTGTTATCAGTGAGCACCTCAAAGTTCATGTAATCGCAAGCTTCGTAGGGGCTTCGTGCAACGCCCATACTTTTCAACTTTTACGACCTTGTTATCTTTTGGGCCTATTCTTGTCGCCTGGGTCTCTCTTACATCTCGACCGCTCCGTATCTGTTTCGGTTTCCCTTTTCAACTCACACCCGCTCTTTCTCTCTCTCTCTCGCTCTCTCTCTCACTCTCTCTCTCTCAATCTCCTTCTCTCTTCTCTATCAAACCCAACACGCACCTTTCGTAGTATCTCACAAATAAGCCCCGAATTATCAGCACGCGAAATGCGAGCATGAGCTATAAAGTGCCGCGTGACAATTCATTCTTTTTTTGCCATGAAACTCCTGCTTCGTCTTGTCCTCGTTGCTGTCGCTTTTTCAATTAGTTAATGCTATCAAAAAATGATTCTAATAAAAAAAATTTTCGACTCAACACCTTAGTCGTACTCACAAATAGGCCACGAAAAGGATTTAGACCGAGTTAACGTACTCTTTCAATCTATAAACAAATAGAAATACTTTTATTAAAAAGTTACGAGTTACCGTATTTTCTCTATTAGTGCCCCCCCTCTCGCAAGGGTATTGAAAAATAGTACCTCTCCCTCTAATAGAACCCCCCCCCCCTCCCCTCCAATAGTGCCCCCCTAATTGTCTAATAGTGACGTACCTGGAATCTATGCTTGAGGTATGAGATGCACTTCCCATTGGGAAGTAATCATGTGGTGGCATCAAATTATGATTGGTGTAACAAGTTATCATAAGTTTAGAATGTCAACAACATTCATTTTCCATCTTGCATTTGTCGCGAATCTCGTCTCAATGAGTAAGGAAGAAATTGTTTTTTTTGTGCTTTCTGTTTTTTTCTTGAGAAACTGTTATTTCCTTTAGTATTAAGCCATGTTTAGATACCGTATTTTCTCTATTAGTAAACCCGGGGGTTCTATTTTTCAATACCCTTGCGAGAGGGGGCACTATTAGAGGGAGGGGTACTATTTTTCTATGTAAGACACCAAAAGTTTGATAACAACATTTTCTTCTCAAAAAAAGAAGAATCATAGCTCGAATTCATAGGAATCATCACTGGAATAACCATTTTACCACATATTTTGAATGAATTTGCAATCAGTTCATTGGAGAGTGCATCCCATGCCTCCAGGATCCATTCTAGGTACGTCTCGAGCTGAGATATTAGGCTGTTAGGGGGGGGGCACTATTGGAGGGGGGGGGGGGTTCTACTAGAGGGAGGGGTTCTATTTTTCAATGGCTTTATCAGAGGGGGGTACTATTAGAGGGGGGGGGGTTCTAATAAAGGGGGGGGGGTACTACACACAGAAAATAATTTGGTTGTATTTAACAAAATGAGGTACAAATATATTATGAGAACGGCGACTTGCAAAATATTTTGTGAAAACGGCGCGGGCATTCTGTACAGTCCGAGGTACATTTTGTAAAATGAGCGAGTTGGGCCGGAAGCGCCACATTCAGCTGCTGTTTTTAGCTCTGTTTTGTTTTTTTCTCTTTCCCTCTTGATAAAACTGCCTATCTCTCTATATATCTTTTTTCTCTCAGCTTTTCTCTACCCAACAATACCTTTTTCCTCACTGTACTTGCATTTTAAAGCCCCTTTAAAATTACTTTTATACGGCCTTCCATAGTTTCTGCAATTTTTTTATATCTTTTTCTTCTTATTTTTCTCTCTGTCTATCTAAATAGAATAAAATGTCATTAAAGATCGCAAAAAGCGATAATTTAGCTAACCTGTGACTGTAGTGATGATGGTGGAGTCGTCGCCGTTGCTGGTACCTGGAAGTAGACAGAGAGAGAGAGAGAGAGAAAGACATTTTGTTCCCGACCGGACCCGAATTTTCCTCTCTCATGTCTCTCTCTCATCTCTCTAGTTTTGTTTTTTTTTAAGTTGTTTGTCTGTACATACATTGCGAGTATGCATGACAGACATGACAGACAGACAGACAGACAGACAAAAAGACAGACAGACAGAGAAAGAGAGGGAGAGAGAACGAGAGAGAGAGAGAGAGAGAGAGAGAGAGAGAGACAAGGCGAGAGAAAGAAAGACAGACGGATGCAGCCTTTCAAGTTCGCTCGCATGCGATCGATCGATCAGCATGCAATGCGAGAGCGAGAGAGAGAGAGAGAGAGAGAGAAAGAGAGAGAGAGAGAGAGAGAGACAGACAGACAGACAGACAAAAAGGCAGACAGACAGAGAAAGAGAGGGAGAGAGAACGAGAGAGAGAGAGAGAAGGCGAGAGAAAGAAAGACAGACGGATGCAGCCTTTCAAGTGCGCTCGCATGCGATCGATCGATCAGCATGCAATGCGAGAGCGAGAGAGAGAGAGAGAGAGAGAGAGAGAGAGACAGACAGACAGACAAAAAGACAGACAGACAGAGAAAGAGAGGGAGAGAGAACGAGCGAGAGAGAGAGAGAGAGAGAGAAGGCGAGAGAAAGAAAGACAGACGGATGCAGCCTTTCAAGTGCGCTCGCATGCGATCGATCGATCAGCATGCAATGCGAGAGCGAGAGAGAGAGAGAGAGACAGACAGACAAAAAGACAGACAGACAGAGAAAGAGAGGGAGAGAGAACGAGAGAGAGAGAGAGAGAGAGAGAGAGAGAGAATGGCTGGCGGGCTTCTCGTTGAGGGAATCGTCTACCAGCCGATTCTTCATTCTGTCCTGGGCGACAACAAAGCGCAGAATGAGCTACGAGGACTTGTCAAGAACTTCGGCAACGGCTGCATCTGTCGCATTTGCAAGTCCCATAGCTCCAGCTTCATTGACTGTACTAAGCCAAGTCATGTAGTTGTGAGCGACTCTGCGTGGTTTGATACCCTCGATGCAAGCGGACAACTTCGGCAGTTTGGTTATATTCAACACAGCCCCCTGCTAAGGTTCCCCGGCTATGACATGCTTGCTGACTACGGTCTTGACCTTATGCATGATCTTCTTGAGGGGGAGTGTCAAAGAGCTATTGTAAGGCTTCTTCGCTTCGCACATAGAAGTGGCGTTAGAATTGACAAGGTTAATGCGCTTGTATGCAACACTCCTTATGGCAGCCAGGACTCTTCATATCGCCCCACCCCTTTCCCTGACACTGTCCTCACCGGTACAACTGCTAAGCAGCGCGCTTCCCAAGCGTACACCCTAATGAGATTGTTGCCATTCGCCCTCTACCGCAGTATTGACATTTCAGCGCAAGAATGGAAGACTTTTCTGTGTCTGTCTCGTGTTCTTCTGTATCTCATGCAGCCCCAGTTCAGGAATGATGGTGTTGTTGGCCTTGAAGGTGCCATTCATGAATACATGGTCTCTCTAAAGGCTTCTCTTTCCATTGATGATGCCGTGTCTGTAACCGTGAAATGCCACCACCTTCTTCATTACCCACAGTTTGTGCGTGAAAACGGGCCGCCAATCCTCTCTTGGACAATGGATTACGAGCAAGTCAATGCAAGCGTTAAGACCCTTTCATACACCAGCAAAAATTATCGAAACATGCCATTGAGTGTCATCCAGCATTTGCAATTGCACTTGGCTAATCAGCGCACCAAGTTCACAGCCGCGTGCACTCCATCCACTGTTCCCGTTGACTTTACTCTACTTCCAGCCGATTCGATTTGTTAAAGTTCTGTACTCGCTCAATTGTACGCGTGTCAACCAGTTGTGTTATCGTGGTGCTATCCTAGTTGGGGGGGGGGCAAAATATTTTCATTTTTCAATGTTCTATAAATCGTGCCCACGGGGGTTTTAGGCCATGGGGAACACGAATATAGGGTTCTAGACCGTGGGGAACACGAATATAATGTTCAATTTGTAAAAAAAATTTCATTTAACAAAGTTATAGTACTTCACATTTTTTCCCCTACTTTACATCTAAACTCGTGCACTAAGGGGTTTTCAGAGCTGCCAAACCTAAAATAGTGTCAATTAAGCACTAACGAATAGAGATAAGTCGAAAAGAACGTAATATTCGAGTATAACAGGTCTGAAAACCCCTTCGAGCAGCATTTTACCTGAAATCGGCCAAAACTTATGTCAAGTAAAAGTACTGTAACTTTGTTAAATGACATAGTAACACAAAATGAACATAATATTCGTGTTCCCCATGTCCTAAAACCCCCCTGTGCACGATTTGGAGTGAATTATAAAAAAAAATTTATTTTGCCCCCCCCCAACTAGGATAGCACCGTTATCGTATGTCGTGGTGTGGAATGTCCTTTGGTAACCGCGATTTCTTGATCTCTTCAATGGCAAAGGGCTCTCAGCCATCTTTCGTGCAGATTTCATTCTTCGTCGATGATAAGTGGCGCATTGTTGTTCAAAACAGCCAGACTCTGTCGTTCCGAGATGACATCAATGCTTATACTATTCAATTGATTCAATCATTTGCTCTTCTTGACTTCGATTCCCTTGCAAATGCGCACCCCTTGGACGCGTATTATGATAACAATAGCAATACGTTGGTTGTTCCTCTTCGACATTGGCCTGTCTACTAACTCAACTTCGTTTTCTTCGTTCCATGTTATATCTCTTTGTCTATTTATTCGAATTGTGATGGATTAAATAGTCGCAAACGCGTGAGAATCTTTATTAATATGTCTATTTGCACTTAAGTTTAGGATCTAAATCTAAATTTTTTGGCAATAATTACTTCATAAATGTTTGGAGAACGTGGAAGAATGTGCTGCAAATCAAAGAGAGACCCAACGAAGAACAATGAAAAATGCATCTTATTTGAGAAGGAAAACACGCTGCATGTCATGGTGCGCAAAACTACAAAATGTCCGCGGTACCCCATTTTGTAGTTTTGGGGGGGTCGAAAACGCCAAAACTACAAAATGTCCTGGGCGTTTTTCGGCTCGCGGCCAAAACTACAAAATTGTTTTCTGTGTGTAATAGAGAAAATACGGTAATAGATAATACTTCTAAAAAATTTTTAAATAGTAATAATATTAAATAATAATAATAATAAAATAATAATAATAATAATAATAATAATAATAACAATAATAATAATAATAATAATAATAATAATAATAATAATAATAATAATAATAATAATAATAATAATAATAATAATAATAATAATAACAATAATAACAATAATAACAATAATAATAATAATAACAATAATAATAATAATAAAGCGGTCACTTGCCCCGGCGATTCCTAGCCGATCGTGGGTGGACGCTGCATGCGCACGTTGGATCCGGGCACGCTTCCGGATCTACGCGAGCAATGCGAGGATTTCCTCGTCTCCATTCACTCCGCGGAGGCGAGAGTTTGTTTATTCAACAAAACTAATAAGTAAATGCCAAAATCATTTCTTAAAACCATTACTAAGCGCGATGAGATTAATCCTAATGTGTATTAAAATGCTTTGCATCGTTTGTTTGGAGATTCACTCAATACTCAGGAGAATGAGAGCATCCGCAAAACTCTAACACACCCCTTCGTCACCATTGGACTGGATTGCGGCTATGATACGGACCACAGGTTGGTTTGGAAAGATGGAACGCCACTTAACTACAGTAATTATGGTGCGTTCTCCCGCTTCTTTTCTTTGGTTGATGGAGAGGGTTGAGGAGGGCGGCATATGGTACAATGGCCAGTTTACTGGTGTTTGTAATATGAGTTGCGTACTTCTTCTTTCTTATCAAGATAATTCTACTTGCCAATACGATTCTCCTGTCTTCTTAATGCGCGCGGCGGACGGAAAATGGATTGAGATGAACGACCTGGAGTCACCGGGCTATTATGGCCTCTGCAGTGTCGGCCTCAACAGTGAATCAGATTCGCTTATGCATTTTATTAGTTCGCATATATATATATATATATATATATATATATATATATATATATATATATATGCATGTACATATGTATAGTTTAAAATAAGATCATTGCAGATCCTGCCTGTAGTCATGACTATAAGCAAGTCAATGATAAGCTGGAATGCGTCAATCTTCATAATGCTAGAGTACTAGATGATTTTCTTACTCTGCAATAGTCAACGAAAGATTTCATAAACGCCTGTTAAGACTGCCTGGTTCCACACTGAGAGCATCTGCCAACATGAATCTGCCCATCTTATCTCCATTCATGACGTTGAGGTCGAGGACTAAGTTAATCAATGCATTTAGACATCACAGAATGATTTTCCTCATGTTGACATTTGTTCTTCGGCGTTGCAATTTTGTCTGAAAATGTTTTTTTTAGATGAATAGCGCCATAAAACACCTTTCTCACGGCTTCGAGGACGGCATGTATATTGGCCTGAAGACGAATTCAAGCAGAAAGGAGCATGTGTGGGCCGATGGCAGCAACTTCACTTTCAACAACTTTGCAAGGGGTCAGCTTGGTCGTTCTTGCTTAACGCGTGAGAAAGATTGGAACTTTGATTCAATTGCCATATCCGCTGTGCGACGTACTATTAAACCGAAGGCGAGCTATTTTGGCAAGAAAACTTTTAGGTCTCTCTTCGGCTGTTTCCTATCTTACGCTCTCACTATTTACTCTTCCCCGTGGCAAGTCTTCCTCAGTCCGTTCCGCCAAAGTTCGCCGCACTTCTCGCCTCGTTTCTCTTTTAAGAAGAAAATCTTTTAATGCTTAGTCCTATTCAGGCAAAAGAAAACTGAAAATTTTTTATTTCAACAGTTCGATACTGATGGTACTCGTGCTGGAAGGACAACGGAGAAATGGGAACAACAGTTGCATGAAAGAGCAGGCGACTAAAATTCAGATACAAATTCGGAAGCATAAAGTGGTAGAAAAAAAAAGATAACTTGATGGTACAGTCCGTTTTTTTTTGCGGCAGGCGACCCGGGTTTTAATAGACTAACACGAAGAGGGAGGAGACGAGAGAAGGGCGAGTATTTTGATGAATAAACATATCAAGCCTATGGTATATTTCATTAATAAACTGGCCATTGAGAGAGCAAAGAATGCGCCTAATATGAATGAGTAAAAAACGATTGAAATCGATATATCTAACAGCTGACTGATTTTTTCTAACCCTTTGATGGTATTTTCATCAAGATGTGGTAGGTTGATTGCAAAAGACATGAGCAATAAAAACGGGTACAGAAATAGACTACTGTAGCATATATGGTAACCTTATCGTTACTTCTAGCAAACTGGCATGAAAGCTGAATAGGAAGTCCCAAACACGGCCTGGCAAAATTCTCAAATACATGCGAACTACAGAAAGTATCTAGAGCCTATGGCAAGCCGAACTAAAACACGAAATGTTAAATAATACGAAGTCATTTAACAAAGGAAAGCAAAACACATTTGTATATCTTTATTAAAGGAAATAAATAGAAATTTTAGCAGATTAAATTTGGAATCAGAAAACAAAAGACTTCTTCTACAGTTGCTAAGGAGCACACAGAGAAAGGGGGGGGGGCTATAACTCAGATTCTGATATTTCTCTATCCTCGCCTATCTCTTAATCTCTCATGTTACAAAAGATCAACAGGAATTAGTACATTTAATTTTTTAGAATAATCCTTGGTCCTTAGTGTCCTTAATCCTTAACGTCCTTAATCTTAAGGTGCTTAAGGTCTTTAACGACTCGAACCACCGGCCTCCTTGAGGAATGCCGAGATGCTGAATGCCTCGTCGTACTGGCTCTCGTCCCAGATCTCCGACAGATTCCACACTTCATCGTCGCCGAAGCCACTTGTGCCTAATAAAGAATGCAATAAGAATTCGCCCAACAATACAAAATTAGTAATTAATTTATATATTTTCACAATACACCTGTCCTTCGTTCATAGACCATAAATAAACATTAAATAATTTTTTTTAAACATTATTACTTTACGTCAAAAAAAAAAATCAAGAATAGAATATTCCATTTCCAAACCTGGCGCTGGCGCCTTGCGTTCTTTCCTGGCCTTTTTAGCAGCGGGCGGATTTCCTCCGCCTCCCCCTCCACTCTTCTCTTTCTCTTCTAACGCGAACATTGAGAGGAGCTCGTCCGTTTTCATCGAAGACAGCGAGCGGTTTTCCGAGCCGATCAAAGCCTTTAAAAAAGAGTTACAGTTTATTAATTTATCTTTAAATTTGACTGTTGCTCATCTAGTCCATTTTTTTAATATCTCACCGTTATTAGCTTGTTTTCACTTAGTGAATGATTTTGTTAAGTCCCAACCCCTCTATTCAACACATTACTCTATGATCTCATCGTTAAGCTTTCGACAAGATAATGAAAACCATGGGAAGCTAAAAAAAAGAAGAGAATTTCAAAAATACTAACATCTGCCGTGTTTCGCTTAAACTTTTGGTAGCTCATGACTTTCTCTTCAATTGTTCCCTTCGTGATCAGACGGTAGACCATCACCTGGAGAAGCAGTCGATTATTGAGGAATATATTTTTTTTAACTGCTTTAGAAAAGATAATTGATAAACTTGTGCACATATAACATCATCAAAGAATTCAACGGAAGAAGTAGTTGCGGTAGAGCAGAGCTTGAGAAGCAGAGATAGCGGAGAAATTGAGAGGGAAAAGAAGGAAAGAAAGAAAGAGATGGAGAAAGAGCGAGGGAGAGAGAAGATCGCAGAGAGAGAGAGAGAGAGAGAGAGAGAGAGAGAGAGAGATAGATAGATAGATAGAGAGAGAGAGGGAGAGAAACATCGGAGAGATAGAGAGAGAGATAGATCAAAGAGAGAGAGAGAGAGATCGAAGAGAGAGAGAGAGAGTCAGAGATATAGTGAGCGATCTAACATTTCTGGTCTGTCCGAGACGGTGCGCCCGGTCGATGGCCTGGATGTCCTTCATCGGATTCCAGTCGTGGTCGAGGAAGATAACCACGTCTGCACCCGTGAGATTCAGGCCGACTCCACCAATCTGCAAAAAAAAAATTGAAGTAAAAAGTTAAGGAAGAAACTGAAAGGTTCCCTTTGCAATGCTTTACAATTAAATTATAATTTTTTTCAAACGATAATAGCAAGAATAATTAATAATAAAATATAACCAATAATAAACCAAGAAAAATGTTCGAAAGAAAATTGTATGTAGTATATACTAAATGAACAAGAGCTAGAACAATAACAATAGAAGAATAAAAAGTAAAGGAGAAAATGAAAGATTTCCTTCGCAAAACTTTACAACAAAAAGTAATCATTTTCAAAAATAATAGCAAGAAGAATTAACAATAAAAAAAATAATTACAATAGTAAACCTGTATCAATTTTCGATAGTAAAAACATCTATACTACTATACACTAAAAGAAGAAAAGCTAATAAAATAATAAGCCCGTATCAGATCAGTATATTCGTCAAAAATGTTGTACTCTAATTTAGTACTTTTTTTTGATAGTAAAATTGTATTTAGTATATACTAAATAAGTAGTAGAAGAAAAAGAGCTAACATGAGTCGTGAGCACGAGAACGTCGATGCTCGTGTCGTTGTTGAACTTGTCCACAATTCGCTGGCGGCTGTCGGTCGGCACAGAGCCTGTAGAAGAAAGTTTTTCCCAAAAGTTTTTTGTTCGTTAAAATAAATCTCAATGGTATTTTTTATTTATTTATTATTTATGATCAAAAGGAAAGAATAGAAAAAAAACCTATCTTGAAAACAAAAATTTTTTTTTTCAAAATAGGTTTTTACCAAATTCGATCTCAAGAGAATATTGGTATATATATATTCCATACCATCGAGAACCATGAATGAGATCGGCTTTCCGCTCGTCTTTCGTGAAGATGAGGAACTGGCAAAGCCAGTTTGAAGCGCCTGGCAAACAGAAAAAAATACTGTTTCGTGAATACAGTTTTAATTAGAAGAAAATGTGAAATCTGTGACGGTAAGGAAGAGGAGAAGGAGATGGTATGAGGAAAAAAATAGTGATAGGGAAAATGAGAGAGGAAAGTAAGAGATAGCACAGTGATATTATAGTGAGAGTTAGAGGGAGTGAGAGAGCGACAAGAAAGAGAGAGAGAGAGAGTTAGAGAGAGAGAGAGAAGCAGACGATCCCCAACCTCTGCCACCAGCGCGACGGACAATCTCCACTGGCAAAAGATGAGTGCGCGGTGGGGATGTGTCGCGGCAGAGGAGAGAAGATCGGAGACAGCTATAAAAATGTAATTTTTCTAACGGAAATATACGTAATAAATAATAGTAAGTTATCAGTAAGATATTCAGTTTAAAAAAATCGTTAAAAAAGAACGAAAGAGAAAGAAAAAAAACGCCTCACCCTCTGCCTCCGCCTTAAAAACCGTAATAAATATGACGGTAATATCCGTAAAGAATAACGACAAGTAATCAGTAAAAAGAAGAAAAAAAGCGTAAAATAGAACGGAAGAGAAAATAAGAAAACGCCTCTGACACTCCTCATCCGCCTTGCTCTCCTTTGCCTCCTTGAACTCCTCGTCGTCTTCGCTGCCGGCGCCGCCGCGAAGAATGCCGCATTCGGCGAGGATTTGACCAAGGGCCTGAGAAATTAGGTCTTAGAGAATTTGAAAATACAAATTGGAATATACGAATTGGAATAAAACATAATTTGTGTACCCTAGACTAGAAGGCATCAACGGTGCCATGTAATGAATGCGTTACTATGGTTCTCTTTTCGCTGTAATCGATCAGTTAGTTACTGTTAGTAGTTGTTGGAGATAAAAGTGGACTAATCAATATCTTGAACAGGATATTCTGGAAGGCATATTCGCAATCGCTGATACCTGTAACTTTCCACTGTGCGCAATGTCGTTGCTGGAGAGAGCTTGACGCAATTCAGGGGTGACACCCAGTTCATTCGCGAGGTCGGCTACCAGGCAAGGATGATCGACAACCTGCAAGGCGAGGGAGAAAGAGAGAGGGTGAGAGAGAGCGAGAGACAGAGAGAGCATGAGAGATAGATAGACGGCCGGGAGAGAGAGACATAGAAAGATAGAGATAGAGAGAGAGAGAGAAAGGGAGAAGGAGAGAGAGAGAGAAAGAACGAGAGGGAAATAGAGAGAGAGAGAGAGATACCTTTCGAAGTGAGATGAGTGCATGGAGAGGAGAGAGGGCACGCTGACCGGTCGCGCTGGCGCAGCATCTGCGTATCGAGGAAATGTTTTTAATCATTCCTAACTCTCTCTCTCTCTCTCTCTCTCTCTCTCTACCTGTCTACAATCATCTCATAGATAGTCTTCTGTAGCTCCGATAGCGTGCACTCGTAGTCTGCGATGCTCTTGTCTGGCAGCTCTCTCAACACGTCTGTCTTCAGACGGCGCAGCACGAACGGCAGCACGAGGCGATGCAAGCGACCGAGCGCTTCTTGGCCTTCCTGGAAAAGTTTTTTATATCACAAAAATTATTTTAAAAGATTTTTAATGTTTTACAAGAGTATTCTCCGTAATTGAACTACATTTAAAAACACAATTTTCTGGCCTTCATTTGCGTTTCCGTGGCCTTGGGCGAGCGGGACTGTTGGATGGGTTTGATGTAAGAAGCGCGGAAAGTCCGCTCATCTCCCAGGAAGCCAGGGATGAGGAAGGTGAAGAGGGCCCAGAGGTCGGCCGAGGAGTTCTGCACTGGTGTGCCTGAAAAGAATGGAAGTAAAAAAATATATATATATATAAAACAAATATAAATACTTATTGTTTTTAACTTATTTTAAAGAGTTTCTTATTCGTTTCTGCAAATTTATTTCTTTTTCTTTCAACAATTAATTGAAGAGGAATAGTATATTTTCCAAGTTAAGCCACTGCATATATGAAAGATAGTGCAACGTAAAAATTCGCACGATTTCGAACCTGTCCTGGTGTAGGCGGAAATGTTTTCATGAAATTTAGAATATACCACTATCTGTCATATCTGCGACATAGAAATATCAAATAGGATAGTATGAAAATGTTTCCTATCGTGAGAAATGGAAAAAGTGGAATATTCAAAACTTCGTGACAACATTTTTTTTACTTCTCTTTCTGCCTCACCATCAGCTATTATTGTTCAAGTAGACAACAAGTGTTTGACATGCCGGAGAGAATTAGCCGATTTTCGCTTCTTAGCGCGCATGTCGCTCGGAAGATGGCGGTCCGTGGATTCCGTAGGATGTGGCCTTCGTCGAGGACGACGTAGCGCCACCACACTCGTCTATAATAGTAAGTAATAAAAAGTAAAAATAACTAGAATAAAAAATACCAATTTTTTATTTATGGTACATGAAATCAATATTTCAGTATGACAGCAATAATTTATTAATAATAATAACAAATTTTATTTATTACACTAAAAGTAATATAAAGCGTCCAGGTAGAGAGAGAGATAGAGAGAGAGAGGGAGTGTGAGGTAAAGAGGAGAAAGAGAGGAAGAGACTACGGTATCCCCAAACTACGGTACTCACGTCACTATTTCATTCGACTTCATTTCGTCGTAGGACGCAACGACCAGTTCGGCGCGCTCCATGGCCAGGACGCCTGATACTTCGCATCTGGAATACAATAAAATTTTTTTTACATTACTCGCTAAGAAAACCATCAAATATTGCAATAAATGATATCAGGTAAAGAGCGGGTGAGAGAGAGATGAGAGAGCGAGAAGAGAGAGGAGAGAGAGAAAGAGAGAGAGCACGGAAGAGAGACATTGATGAGTAAGAGAGAGGGAGGGAGAGAGAGAGAGAGAGAAAAAGAGAAAGAGAGAAGATAGAGAAGAGAGAGAGAAGATAGAGAGAGAGAGAGAGAGAGAGAGAGAGAGAGAGAGAGATACTAACTTGGAGACGCTCTTTCTCTTGTCCGGGAAGTACCTCCGCCACTCTGCGCACCAGTGGTCGACCAGAGTGCGCGGGCAGATCACGAGAGATGGCCGCTGCTTCCCGCCCTTGGCTAATGCTGGAAAGTATTCGTTAAAAGATTTTTATATTATCAAATCTATTACTTCTTTGCTGTTATTGAAAAGCATGCGGGCCTTTTTCTAAAACCAATATGGGAAAAATTGAACAAAAGATTTACTTATTTATATTGGGAAACACAGAGCAGAGAGAGAGAGGGAGAGGGAGAGAGAGAGAGTGCCAGAGAGAGACAGGTAGAGAGAGAGAGGTAAAGATATAGAGAAAGAGAGAAACCGCTCTGATTCGCGAGCACAATGGCACACATCATCTGGAGTGTCTTGCCGAGGCCCATGTCATCAGCGAGGATTCCATTGAAGCTGAAGCGACGCAGGTAGCTCATCCAGGTCACGCCCTCCTGAAAACTCATGTTTGAATCTCCCGCTCTTATCCCAGGGAAGTGTAATCTTATGAGATGTATCCTTAAAATCCAGCGGAAAATTCATATTAATCATAGACAGCTTTAATAAAAGCAATCTTCACAAGCTATTAAAAAATACATATGCTTAAAATTTTTTTTCAATTTTAATCTAGAAAACAGAGAAAATACTGTGAACTAAAAAATAATTTATAGCATATTCTAACCAATTGATAGTTCCTAAGCGACACGTCGTCAGCAAGTCCGATGAGTGTCTCCTTGTTGATGGTGGTCAGGCTCGAGGGGGAGGAGAGAACGGAGACAAAGGTGCGGTTCTCGCTTGCCAGCTGGCTTAGCTCTTCCGAGAGGCCGTCACGCTGCACGCCGTTGGTGCATTCCTAAATATTAAATATTATTTAAATATAATAAAATAGCCCTTATTATTAGCACATTCCTAAAGAATTTCGATTATTCCAATTAACAAAATAATAGTAATAACCAAATTATCCCGAATATATTACTACATCATGTTGCACGCCGTTAATGAATTCCTAAAGATTTTCAATATGTAATATTCCAAAATAAACTATTTATAAATAATCAGATTATCAAGACTACATTATTAATGACCAAACTAACCTGATATTTGTAATAAAGTTATCCTCAACATATTATGAATAACCACAAATTATTCCAAGTACGTCATTAATATCCAAATTATCCCGATTATATATTACTAATAGCCAAAGTATATAGATAAAAAACACTACTCTATTTATATATTTTTATTATAATAAAAAAAGACAAAAAATGAAAATTCCCCGCTAGCCACAACCTTGTGTACGGTAAGAATGGGCAGAAAGTGTCTGAAGGCGACTCCGGCAGCTTCGCGAACTTCCGGTAGCTGGTCACCGAAACGGGCAAAGGCAAGGGGAGCTAGGAGAGGCACGACAACATCGCAGAGTGTGGGAGAAGGCGGCAGCAGCGAGAGTCTGAAAGAAGCTTTTAAATTATAAATAATAAAAAATTAAGCTTATTATTATTCATTAAAATATAGCCTAAAATTTTTTCCTCACTGATAAAATCGGCACTGTTTACAAGTATTTTCTGTTTATTGTAAAAGATATCTTCATCGTTTACACATTGTTTTCCTAAAGTATCATTACTCTGAAACTGTAAAAATTATGCTACAATCAAATCTGATTAACTATATTTCTTTATTCTAAAAAAAAATATTTCTACAAATTTATGGACGTTAAACATACTTATTAAAGACCTTTTTTTCGTAAAATTTTCTATGGCATTATCACAATTTTTTTTCAAAGAAATTTTTTACATTAAAAAAAGTATCTTCAATTTTCTTTTTTTTCAGCATACCTGAGAAGGGCTTCGATAGCTCCCCTTCGTTCATGTGGTGCATCCAGATTCGCAAGCATTCTCGCGATAACCGCGTAGAGTCTGACAATGAGATGAATATAGGGGAGTGAGTAAATCCAACGAAACATAATGATATAGAAATGTATCAGTTCAATTAATGGGATCTCGATTTCCGTATCAAAATATACGAGACTCTTACGATACAATTAGTATAAACGAATAGTTATGCTACGGCGAGTACTCGAAACGGAATAAAGATATATATTTTTTTACTTTTTAGACTAGAATACCCTAAAAAGTAATATATATATATATATATATATATATATATATATATATAGACTATTTACCACAACATTTTTAGGATATACCTATTAACTGCATCTGCAGGATGACTCGCAATGAAGGTCTCCACTGCCTTTGCTGCTGCATGCCTGAGCTCTGGCTGTTCACTGGCAAGCAACGTTGAGATACGGGATGTCTGGAAGTGCACCAAAATGTATTACAATTATGATCACAGCATGCATGCATGTCTGGCCAACTTCTCGATGACATTGAAGCTACTTAATTTACCTGATATGCTGACTGACATAAACGAATCGAAAGCTCGTTGACAGCCAAATTAATACATTAAATCATCTTACTAAAACCACCGGGATGCTATAAAGTAGGAAGGAACTACTGTTATTCCTTATAAGAATAAAAACTAAAATAATACTAACATACAAATTTTCCCGATTTTTCATACAAATGCCATTGTTCATATAGATAAAAGAGTTGGAATGTTCCAAAAAAAGGGGAAAATACCGCTTTTTCGCTGAGACGTGATCCTACTCGCTGCCAGAGCGCGTGGTGGAGCTCGAAACGCGTTAGAAGCTCCTTAAAATTGGTTATTTTCCTTTCTTTTTTCCTAATAGTAATTCCATGCAACCTATTTCTGACGGGTTTAGACACACGTGTAGTTGGCCTAAATACTGACATTATTGTCCATCTCAGCGTCAAGATCAAAGTAGCCGTAGAACTCGGGAAGTTGCTCTACGGAGAAGCCAGTGCATATTGTCAACAGCAGAAGCGCATTCCGAGAAGCGGTTGCCTGTCAAAAATATTTTGACAAATGTTTATAGTCATAAATAAGGCAAAAACATAAACCATATTAGAGATTTCAAAAATATTATATCACGACAAATTTATAATTTTTTCCCAACTTTAAAGATAGCCTGTCATAGCGTAATTAAGATAATCACAAGAAATTAAACAACTCGATATCTTGTTCCTCGTGTTTATTTTTATTTTTTAAATATTTTTTTTTGTTTAAAAAAAAAGCAGATCTGTTCAAGTAAGTTAACTTAAAGCAATATTTTTAATTTGAAAATAAAAATTCACTTGAAATCAAGATATCACAAGATTAAGATCACCTGATCGTTCCTAATCACTCGCTGTTGCTCACTTCCATTGGCTTGCGCTGTCGGTGGAGGGGAGGGTTCTTCTTCAATAGCAAATAAGATATTGACAAGGAATTGATTTTGTATCAGTACCTTATTCACCTAACAGTCGGCTATACCATACCACCCGTAGAACAAAAAAACCCACTCACCATCATCCACCGTGTTTCGCTTCGATGCTTTTGTCAGCTTCTCTGTGTTAGCTGCTCCAGTGGAGTCATTCGAAGTCGAAGCGGTTGCAGCGTTGAGTATAACTTCCAAACTCAGAATGCGCTTAAATAGCTTTTGGTTACTATTTCTAAAAAAAAAACTAAACTATACAGAGAAAAAAAAGGATCACTACAAAATGTCCTTCAAGGTTACTGTGCTCTACAATTATCTTACCGTAGTTGATGTGCTATTCTCCGGCCGTGGTATTCGGGTCTTGCAGCTTGCAAACGCATCAACAGTGCGAGTGAGCACCTGAAATCGGCAGGATGTAGTACTCCTAATTTTTTTTATGTCTTTCGTTCAAATCAAGGTTTTGTATCTTACAATTAGGTCAGCTTTACCAATCTTCTAAATGGAAAACAAGAAGAACGCGCCAACCTTTACGTATGGCTTTGGACTTCGCTGAGCAGAGAAAGCAATGAGCAGAGGCACGGAACCACGGAATACTTCAGCAGCGACAGTCTCGTTCGTTTCTCCTGAAAGAAAAGGCGATATTTATCGTTTCCAGACATTTAATCATTCACGTAAAATAATAGTACATTGTACAGTAAACCTATCTCGTAACGAGAAAAAGGATTGTCATTGAGTTTGCGACTTTTCATAGTTCATGTGATTTGTGTTGCATTTGTCATAATCCTACAAGGCACACAACTTCTTTTTTTTCCACGATCAAAGAAGCCTCTGCAGGTGCCAAAAAGTATAGTTACTAGAATGAAGGCTTGGTGTTTTGGAATACACCAATTGTACAATAATATTAGAATATAGAATATTCGAACAACGAGAATTTGACGAGTTAAAAAAAGTGACCAAAAATTTTTTGCACAAAAAAAATCAACTTACCGTTCATAATTTCGACGAGTGGCCTTATAAGTGGCGTCAGTTTATCTCCCAGAAAGCCAAAGTTGAAGAGAGCAGACGAGAAGAACGCATAGATGCGTCTAGAAAACAACAACAAGTTTATTGAGATCACTTCTGCTAAACCAAAAAAAAATGTAACCGTAGATACTTAACTTTCATTTGCCTTACCATCTAAAAAAAAAAAACTCCACCAGAACCATTCTAACTTGTTCCATGAAAACAAAAACAGCCTACCTATTTCTTTGCAGGCAAAAGATCAGATATAGGGGAAAAGATTATGAAATAAATAATAAATAGTAATGCTACTGACGCGGAATTCGCTTTGACCGCCAGCTTTGTGAAGTCGATGACGTCGCAGAGTAAAGCGTACCTAATGAAGAATATTGATAACTATTTTTTTTTTAAATAAAATAGCCTAATCTAACCTTAACTAATCATTTTCCATTATAATCGCTTACTCAGTTAGCAATGAGGCACAGGCAATAAGTAAACATGAAGTGGAATCACAAAATTTCTCGAAATCCAGTGCATCTCAAATATGCAAGAATATATATTTTTTCATATATTTAAAATATTTTCGAATATTACCTTTTTGTCAACGAAGCTGTTGCCTCCTCATCGTTTGCCAGCCTTTTCACGCACGATTCATAAGCGTGCCTAAAATGCAATAATAAATCTTCCTTTGGCTAAAAATAGTAAAATATTCTATTAAACTAAAAACTAGCTTAATATTTCATTATAAAGGAATATAAAAAATTATATAAATAAATAAAAATCTTGACGGACCTGCTAATTTCCTCCGCACTCTGCCTTCCGTTCATATCTGACGAGTTTGCGCCCTTCGCCAAGCACCTTAAGAATTTCTTCTTTTTGTAAATCTTATTCTTTTTATTCAGCAATAACCACATTTTATTTATGAATATCTTTTAAAAAATTAGCATATTCTAAAACCAACTAATATGATAACTACGTTAGAGATAATTGGGGCATAGCTGCTGAGTTTAAATAGTTTAAGATTGGAGTCCCGAACGGAAGTTTACCGTACCACTCGACAAACTCGTTGCAGTCCGCAGTGAGAGTCGCGCAAGTCGATGCCATCTCATCAAAGACGCGTGCTGTCGGAGCGCGTACGTAGGAATCGGCGAAAGAGATGGCCGTACCAGGTACTTCGAGTGATGGATTCCTGTTGAATGAGCCATATCATATCATGCACGAATCGCCCTTGGGATACCGTATACTGGATGCTGGGATACCGTATAGCAGTCACTGAGGTATAGTATGCTTTGTTGACCGTATACTTAGTCATTTTTCAGTAGATTTATTCTTTTCACATCCCGAATTTCAGACCGGTACATGAATAAAACCCTTGAGTTCTGTGCGAAATTCATATCTTGCCAACAATTGAAAAAGGGTCATACAAAATATCTTAAATATATTTATAATATAAGAAAAAAAGAAAAAATAAATAAACCTGGCAACAGCTGCTTTCCAAAGAGCCGCCCATTCGTTGAGCACAATTGCTGCTCCGAGATTCTGGTAGAGGGACGACGATCGAAGAAAGGGCAGGAAGAGCAGTTGGAGGGCGGTCGAACTGAACTTATACAATATTTATACACGTTTTATTAACTTTCTTTTAAAGTAGCATACATAATCAGCAAAAATAAATTTTAAATCATAAAAGAATTAAATAAGTCGACATATATTTTTCATTTCAGTGGTTTTCACAACCATTGTCGGCTACTTATGAGGAAGATCACTTTGAGATACGTTCGAGTTGAGAAAGATTGGGCCACAATAAATAAATAGACAAATAAAAAATAAACAAACAAACATTTTCTGATCTCCAATCGTGATATTGGCCTCGAAGAGAAGCTGAATGAGCGCCGCGAGGAATTTGGCTGCGAGAATCTTCCTTGCCACGTAAACGGCGTCCTTGTCGCGATCGCTCAGGAAGCGAATTTCCTGTAAATAAATTAATAACTCAACGGAAAAGAATAAACTAATATCTCTCAGCTAAGATAGATTTTAATTTTTTTTTATTATTAAATGTATTTATGACAAATAAAAAAATTTAATTAAGGAGAAAAATTAGATAATAATACAAAAACAACTATAAAATTGCCGGTACCTACCTCACTGCCAATTCTCTCGATTGGTTCTCCTCTTTTGCTGCGGTCTCCGTCGACGTTGTGCGCGAAGACATCTTAAAATAAAAGTAATCTTTTTTTTCTTCAACTTGTCTTTTTAAACCAGAATAATACATCCCACTTATGAGATCATCTAGCATATTTGTCTGGTATATTCTAGAATATAGCATACCAGATGTCATATACCAAATGTCATATACCAAATGTCATATATACAAATGTCATATACCAAAATGTCATTTATTAAAATGCCATATTCTAAATGTCATATTCTAAATGTCACATACTAAAATGTCACATACCAAAATGTCATATATCCAAATGTCATATACCAAAATGTCAAATACCAAAATGTCATATACCAAAATGTCAAATATCCAAATGTCAAATAACCAAATGTTATATACCAGATGTCATATACAAAATGTTATATAATGTAGCATTGCGCGAACCGATACTCGCCGACTTGTTGTCGTGCATGAGGCAACCGAGCCAGAGTCCAATCGACGCTCTCAGCGAACCCGAGTGTTGTGCTTTCTCTCTCTGAGTTGCGAGCACGCGAAGCGATGTCAGATAGACCTGAGAGAAGGCACACAAATATATATATATATATCTAGTAAGTTGTTATCACTATCCCACAAAAATATAATCATATTTAAAATATAATACGCACACTTTTTCTTCTTCTTCTTCGCTTTTAACTGTATACAAATATTCAACTCGGTATACATATAAACTGTGACAAACTTGATTCACATCAATGTTTAGTTAATCTTTTATGATACCTTGTACATTAAAGAGAGATAGAATCAGCACAAAATCTGTCGTATATTCAATTTTTTTTATATAAACACATTATTGCATCATTATTATTTTCTAACCTCCTCTAGCATTGGCATCGTCTCTGTTGGGGGAGCAAAGAGAAGGACTCTGTAGAATACTTTGAGCAAGCCGAATATTTCCTGCAATTACCAGAAGAGAATTTAGAAAACGTTGTAAGAAAATGAGCTAATTTTGTGAAGTTCAGCTATAGGATCATGCGTAATCTTTATGAATCTTCTTTGAACTCTTTTTTTCTCTCTCCCATTATTCAGGCGAAAGAGCGCGAAAAAAAAATGTTGATCGGGCTCCTTAAAGGAGCCTAGTGAGGAAGACTAACACCACGAATCTTAACCTCGCTATCCATCGGAAACTCTTTCCTATCGGCCGCTAGACCAATGATGCGGACTGCCTTGTGAGAGCGTGTACGAAACGTCGGGTCAATCGTGCGGAGAACCTGGAAAACAAAGGCATGCTTTTGATACATGAAGTTTTATATAAATAAAATGCATTTTATTTTTAAAAATGTTTCCTTGCAAAACTCAAAAGTGAAAAGGCCAAATAGTAAACACCGCAAAAAAAATTAAATAAATAAATAAATAATAGAACTCAACAGCTCTCACCGTGTGCAGCTGGTCTGATGTCAGACATACTTCCGTGTCCTCCCTCAGGCTCACTTCCATGATGGCTAGGAGATCAACCACGAGGCTGTCCATTCCGGCCTTCACCTGGAAATGAGCAAATGGGGAACGCCACAGAATCCAATTGAATAATAGTGATCGTTCAAAAGTAAATCTCGAAAATATTTATTTCAATAAAGCCTAACAGAACATTTTTTGTAAGAATGTTTTTTTTAAGTGAGCAAAAATATATCGCCAGCGCTGCCATCGCGCTCATATTTGTGATCATAAGGAAATGACATGATCACCAAGAAAGTCAATTAAGAAAAATTTTACCTAACAAAAATACCAGAAGCCCTCAAATTTTTCTTATCTCTCTCTCTCTCTCTCTCTCTCTCTGACCTGTTCCTTCTGGCTCTCCGTATGCAGCAGCATCCACATCCTCTGCATGACTCTGGCCACGTACTCCTTCTTCCTCTCGCTCGCAATGGTCGTGTTCGAGAAGAGAGAAGCGAGTGCAGTCACCGATGAAGAGACCACCTGCAGATTATAATATTTTAAATATCTTCAATGAAATAAATATTTTAAAAATAATTAATAATCACCACAAATATACTACCAAAACACTATCAGATTACAGAATCACAAGTCGTAATCCTCTTCATTGTGCCATTTTGTTTTTAAACAATAACAATAACATACTCATAAATAGTGTATTCCACGGAAGCAATTGGAATATCCCAAACATTTTTGAAATGATAGGCTAAAAACATTTTTTCGTTTAAAATAAACTAATACGAAAAGATTCATAATATACTAGTACGAAAATATTTAGAATGCACTAAAACAAAAAGCCAATGTGCTCACATCATCGACATCATCCTCCATTCGCTGCACGACTGCATCGAAGAATGTTTCGAATATTGGCGAGTGTTCGGCGATGGCAAAGTAGTACTTCATTACGAGAAGCGCGCTTTGACGACAGACCCAGACCTTGGAATAGAAAAAGGAGAGACTACGTCCATATTCTAGGAAATAGAAATTATTGAAAATAAATCAAATTACAATAAAGATTAAATGAATATTCGTTCAAATTACTAGTATTATCATTCTTTTTAAATTATAACGCAAAAATTAGCCTTTTTTGGTCGTACATTTTATATAATTTTATGATTAATACCTTCTCGCTCTCCATGTCCAGCAAAGTCTTCAGATGAACGAGGATCGCGTCCAGAATCTTATGTCCTTCTTCAGTCACTGTTATAGAATTTGGAATCATTAGTTGAGTAACGAATAGTTCAAAAAGCAACAGAAGGAAATTCGGGGAAACAAAATTCTGGAAGATAAATTAGCTCGATAATAATATGTAATTGTAAGGTAATATATATGCAATTTTTTTTTACAAAATGGCAAGATAAAAGTTAAGGTTCGTTATATGCAAGCGTGAGTGGAGGGATGAGCAGAAACAGAGCCAATGCTTCTACCTGATTGTCTCCTCTCCTCAATGCCCTCTTTCTCTGCCTTCTCTGCTCCCTCCTCTCCTCCGGCCACTCTCTTCGTGTGGTTGATAATGTGCGCGACGGCGAGTGCGACTGTCTCACACACGGGAGCAGTTGCACTGCGCCCGCTGACAAAGTCGTTGAAGCGGTCCAAGGAGAGTACCTGGGAAATGGGCGGTGGAGACTGGATCGTAAAAGAGAAGTAGAGTGAAAGAGGGAGAAATAGAGGGTTAGAGAGAGAGAGAGAGAGAGGGAGAGAGAGAGAGAGTGAGAAAGAGAGGGAGAAATATGCAGTGAGAGAAATAGAAAGACAACAGGGATAAAAGAGAGGTAGTATCAAAGGTAAAGAGAAGAAAAAATTTTGATAGCAAATAAAACATATTAACAAAATCAATGGTTTGGCGTGAGAACAGAATCAAACAGGAGAGAGGGAGAGAGAGAGAGAGAGAGAAGGAAAGAGGAAGAGGGAGAAAGAGAGAAAAGCATACATCAATGATCGATCACCTGTAAGAGCCTCAGGGCAACCTCTTCGACCAGCCGGTTACTCAGCCAATTCGCGGCATTTGCAAAGATCTTTGAAATAGCCAGCGCCGCGCCATGTCTTAAAGAGAAAAAAGTTAATGAATTAGAATTTTAAATAAAAGAAATGAAAAGCGAAACCACAAAGTTTTTTTTTTCCAAAAAAAATATGTGTGAAGAATTTGAAATATCCCATAACAATATCTTAGAGTATTCCTGATGCACCATTTGCAAATGTTTGAATGTTGTTAATCGTACATTTTCTTTATAATATGATTATAAATACAAATACTTCTAGAATGACTCAATTTTTGCACTTCTGTAAGTTCTTACTATATCGAGATTAAAAGGTTGGCAAACTTATTATTAGTCATACATCATGACTTGGAGATAGGCCTTTTTGTAGATTGTACTAATAATAACGACTTAAATATGAGCTACCGTATCTGCCACCGAACATCGGCAATTTTCGAGAGTTGTAATAGCAGCAGGTCAACAATGGCACGCTGGGTAGCGATTTCCGGGGCCGATGACTCGGATGACTTGTCAGAGGCACCCCCTTCACTTTGGGCAATCATATCCGAGTGAAGCTCCTGGAATCTTGAAAATGCACTAAAAAATAGTTGAAAATAAAAAAAAACAAATTAATATTAGAATCCCTAGCGCCTTGGCTTTGGATGCCTTTCTATATTAAAGGCGCTTTTCTTTTATTCAGCATCTTTCACTTCTAAATACTAACTGTAAAAAGGACAAAAATCAATTCCCCTTGCTCAAATAGAGTTGAAACTAATTTACATTCAAATGTAACCATCAACCAATTTTAAGCCCTGAACATAGCTAAAGAAAAAATTTTTTTTAGAGAATAGTAACTAATAACGGAAAAACTGAAAAAAAAAATTATATATATTATTTGAGAATAAAATCTAATATAAACATTTTTTAAGGAGGTATATGAAGCTGACATTTCCATTCTCTTCCATGTTGCTGTCATCAGTCGAACTGGAAGGCAGCACCTGGAAAAGTAGTTTATTCTTAGATTCAAATGAGAGAGAAAAATGCCGGAAAAGAACAGTAAATTCATTCAAAATTCAGCAGAACAATATTAAAATACTAAATATCAGTAAATAAGAGCCATGAGAGGTGGGGGTGTTGAAAAGAAATGAGAGCCAAATGAGTGCCAACCTCTGCATCCGAGAGGAACATGGCTGAAGTGAGGCCGAGGTTGGCGGAGAGATCGAGATGCTGGTCAATGATGGTTCTTTGCTGGCGAGAAGAGAGTTTGGCGCCTTTGCCCGTCGCGAATTCGCTGGCGCCCGCGCTAAACAAAAATTTAATATATAGCATACTTTAAAGTACGATGCTAATATGTGTTGTATTTAAAACAATCAAAAATAAAAGTAGTATTTAATCACCTATTTAATATTTAACGAAACAGTGTTGACAATCTTATAAGGAAGGTAGGCACGGTAGGACAAAAAGCTTACAAGTTGACTACGGTGTGTCATAATAAGAAGTATGCTAACTACGGTATGTCGCTGAACGAAATACCGTAGTTAGGGAAGTTGGAATATTTTACCTCAGGAGTGGCCTGTGCGTTCTGATGAGTTCGCCAATGTCGAGACTGGCGAGGCGGCTCGCTGCAGTCGGATTCGATTCTCCGCTGGAGTCGATGGGAGCAGCCGACACCGGCGCTGTCTGACGCGCCACCGAGTGACGAAGCACTACGGCCAACGCATCGGAAGCAGAGACGCGCGCGTCCCATGACAGACTCTCGAGGTGGGCGCAGAGTACCTGGTGGTGGGGGGATAAGTACACCCTGTAATCTGGGCCAGGATGGCTGGCTATGGCCCGAGCCAATTATCATGGGGAAAAATATAACAGTCTCGATATCAACTAAGAACTTTTGGTATTGTTGGCGCATTTGAGAAGGAATAATGCTAGTATCGAGCCAGGCATTGGGTTATAAAAAAAAAAGAAGAAAAAAGATAAAATGGAATATTCGAATCCATTCGAACCAATAAATGGAATATTCAAAACAGCCAACGGAATATTCGAACCAATAAATGGAATATTCGAACCAATAAATGGAATATTCGAACCAATAAATGGAATATTCGAACCAGCAAACGGAATATTCGAACCTGTACAACTCGCGGCTCGGTAACGGCATACGTCGCGAAGACTTCGACTGCCTCACGGCGAATCGTCCGATTCTTCCGCTCGAGTAGCTCGCCGAGGTGCGCGAGCACGTGTGCGGCCATCTGGTGGAAGGCAGCGGAATCGGACTTCTTGGCAAAGAGCCAAATCTGAAGAATAGGGATAAACCACTTTGATCCTAATAAGTAAACGAGCTTCCACAATGCCTACAAACGGTAGTGGCATATGCCTAAAGCCAAGCGGAAACGCGAAAAGAAGGATATAAGAGAGTGTGAATTAAATCGCTGATCTGGCAATTTTAACGATCGTCAATAATGGCAAACAGTGGAATATTCTAAATCCACAGCGGAATATTCTAAATCCGTGCCAAAAATAACAGCTTACTCGAAAATTGCGGAAAAAAACCAAATTTTTTAATTCACACTGTCTTATATGAAAAAGAAAAGTAAACGAAAAGCGACCAGAAAGCAGAAAAATAGACAAAAGAGAAGGGATGAATGGAATTCCGCCGCGGACAAATTAGTGAAGGGTGTGTTTTCCGATTTGCAAATGCATTGTATCAACACCAGGCTCAACCTTTAAATTTTATTTTTTTCAAAGTATTTCATATTAAGAGAAAACAATGGAATACTTGTTTATATGAAATAGATGAAAACATTTTGGAAATGAAATAGGAAAACATGGTAAACTATCTACGTGCAGAATACACTGTAGTGTTTGCTACATGCTAAAATGCCTGGTGACTATCGAGCCGCGTAATTGAATTATATTTGTGTGGTGTGCGGCGGTCAGCTGAGTGCCCCCTTTGCTTGCGCATTTCCCCTGCATTTTCTCATCGTTTCCTTGGTTATTACTGTTTATTAAAGTCATCGTCACCTTTATTCGGCTACGTTTACTCATTTTTTCACTTAGTGTTAGCAACTTTATGACTTCCTCCCAGAATGGAAGTCAAGCAACCACTTTCTAATGATTCCTTGTCTTTTGAAGCGCTGTAGTTAAGCGTTCTTCTTTCGTGTTGTTTCCTTCGAAAACCCGGCAAATTTGTTTAGTGCACATTTCCACATTCTTTCCTCAACCAATTACTATCGAACTTTTCCAAAATGCACGTATATAAATCAAACAATCAATGGTTGCTTGCATCATTTCATTCGATCGCATGCAAAGAGGGTGTTGTTATGCACGATTTTCTCTCCTGTATTCTGCTACTACTGTTATCCTTCTCAACTATCTACTTTATTCTGACTCTCAAACGCATCGTTCGAGGTTTTCTTCATTTGTTGATTCGGTGTTACCTGCGATTCGTAGCAAGTTGCTTTTCTTTTCCGCCGCGCCAAAACGGTTTGCATGCGATATTTCGTATATGACTCTGTCATGCCGTAGTTCCAATTCCAGGTAATTTCTCTACGGCCATGAACCAAGAGCGCCAGTCACGTCGGACTCTTCAACCGACACGCATTCGACCACGTCGAGCACGCCAGACAGCACCGTGAGAGTTACCGTATCCTTACTTGGGTTATCAGGGATTTCCGCTCAGGACATCCCAATGTAAAGCTGCATATAAATGTTTCCCTCTGAGACGCTTTTTTACTGGCATTACTGTAAGTCGTTTATTTCGTCTTATTTTCCGTCCAGGAGTCGTTTCGCATTCGACCGAGGTGGAGACAGTGACAACAGCGTCGATGCCAGCGAGCAACGCCGCCGCCGTGTCAACGACTCTCCACCAGCGAGGCAGCGACGGTTTGTTTTCTCTCTCTCTTTCTCTCTCTCTCTCTCTCTCTCTCTCTCTTTCCTTCTCACTCTCTATCTCTCTCTTTCACTCTCTATCCCTCTCTATCTCTCTCTCACTCTTTATCTCTCTATCCCTTTCTCTCACTCTCCATCTCTCTATCCCTTTCTCTCACTCTCTATCTCTATCTCTCTTCATCTCTGCTCTATTTTCTCCTTCATTTCCCGCCCATGCCAACTGGTTGCCACCCTTCGCCTTCCTTTCACGCATCTTGGCTAATGGAGTCCAGCAATTTCCAAACTCAACCCCACCCTCCCGGCCATGGCATCTCGGCTTGTTCTTCTCTCTCTCTCTCTCTCTCTCTCTCTCTCTCTCGCTTTCCCGCTCTCTCTCTCTCTCTCTCGCTTTCCCGCTCTCTCTCTCTCTCTCTCCCTATGCCTCCTTGCTCGTCTGCTGTCTCCTGTCAATATTCGGCTGACCACAGCATGCATTAGACACGCAAGACACACCAACCCCTTCGATCTCCCTAGGCCGGAAAGACCACCGGAAGAAGAAGGCTTAGGGAAAGGGGAGGAGGTTTCAGGAACCCATCTTTTGCCGGATATTGGTCGAAAGAGAGGACAAGTTCTTATTGGGTATTTATTTATACACTTATTTATTTTAAATTATGCTATATATATATAACACATATTCTTCATTACGCTAATACAGTTTAACATTGGGGGTCCATGCTGCGGCTATACATGTCTTTTCCATTTCAAACAGGGTTATTGTTATTTTTTTAACCCTGGTTAATATGATAAATCTAATAGACTTCTAGCGCAGGGACTACTTTGGAATATTCCTTGACATAGATATAGAATGATTTGGCATGTGATAGATCGAGGGTGGCCTCAACAGACGTGTGAGCGAAGATAGAATAAAGATGGAATATTCCATAGAATAGAATTGGGAGCATAATAAGGATTGCAAATCTGAAACGAACAGAAAGAAAAGCTATTTTTGACATTTTATGGAAAAGCCTCCATGACTTGTTCCACTGGACAAAAAATAATAATACGAATCTAGAACAATATAAGAAAAAAAACATTTGCAGAGAAAGATGTTGAGTTGCCAATACTGGATCTGTTGACTCTGTCTCATTTCTATTACTACTTTAGTTCACTGTCTCACTCTCGTTTCTCTGACTATTCTCTCTCGCTCTCTCTCTCTATTACTTTCTCTCTGTCTAAATCTCGCTCTCTATCTCGCTTTATGTATGTAAATTTATACCCTAAATTAACTTCAATAATAATGTTCTCTTTGTTTGCAGTTTCATCACGTCATATTCTTGGCGGCATTGTGTAGAGGCGGAGGCGCAGGAATTCGATTACATCGAACAATACAATAGCTATCAGGATGCTGATGTTAGAAAATTCGAATATTTATATTTAGTCTATTTAGTAAAAAAAAAATATTGAAAGTATTAATATAAAAAATAACACAATCTCAATTTCATACGAGAAATAGTTGAACGGTATTAAAAAAAGAACTTGCCCATAATTTTTTTTTTGTATATTTCTATTGTCTTTCTTAATTTTTTCAGAGCGATTTTTCTGCCAAATCTCCGAGTGACCGAGACGAAGGCATGCAACTGAGCGACGATAACGAGGAGCTGGGCGGATGTACTTGAGATTCTTGATTTTTTTTTTAAGTTTTAATATTCTAAAAACTAAATGTAAACCTAGATTAGTCTTTCGGCGTTTGATTGACAATTTTGGAATATACCAAAACTATTTGGTTTAATCTAATTTTATTTTTGAAAATTTTATTCTTAAATTTATTTTTGGAATAATATTTTGTATCGCATTTTGAACAAGGAATATTGTTTCTCTGACCCTGTGATAAATTTAATAGATTAAACAAAGCTTATTGTTAAAAAAAGCGATCATATTTTAGTTTTCTAGAATTAATGTAAAAGATTTAGAATTAAGTTCTTTATGATTATTTGTAGTTCTTATTGATGTTTGTTTCACTTTTTAAATTAATTTTTTGTCTACAATTTTTTTACTAATTTTTTTTCTATAGATTTGGATACGAACGGAAATGCCGATTTCGCAAGAGAAGACGAAGTGGAAAACGTTTTTGTAGAAGAAGCAAAGGAGCCTGAACCGGTTCTCATCTCCATTGGTGTGTGTGTTTTTTTTTATTTCCGATAATTTTGATATTCCAAAAATCAACAACCAAATGCTGTTAAAAAATTAATGGAAGGACAATTATTAAAGGTATTCATCAGTATTTTTCCTTTTTCGAGCTCGTAGTGGAATATTAAAATAAATTAAATGTAAACAGCATTAAAAAAGATTACAGCCTTATGCCTTATAAAACGAGACAAATGAGTGGATATATTATTCGCTTTCCATTTTCTCGAAGCATTTTCTCTTCACTCTTATGATTTTATGTCACATGAGTGTTCAAGTGGTTCACATCCTTGTTCTTTGTCTTTTCTGTCCCGTGACCATGTTGCAGAAGATATATGTCTGTTTCTGTCTCTCTTTCTCTCCCTTTCTCTCTTTGTATCTTTCTTTCTCTCTCTCTCTCTCTCCCTCTCTCTTTCTTTCTCTCTCACTCTATTGCCACTTTCATTCATCCATGGTTTTCTCTGTTTACAAAGGACTTTCCCCCTCCCCCCTCCCTTATCTCCTATCATCGATTGCTATCTCGCTCTTTCTATCTCTTTGTCTTATCTTATCAGTTTCATAAGGTAGCTAGAAATGGGAAATAGTGTAGTATTCTTATAAGTTCATGATAAAATTTCCACCTATACATTGAGAGCAGCAAAATTGAGCGGAATTTTAATTTGCGGCCTCTCATATTTATATTCAACTTCCCTGCGATCTTATTTTTTGCTTAATTTTTTCTTCTGTCTCTATCATTCATGATCGTGCTGTCCATTGTACTATTTTTTCTCCTTCCCCTTCTCTCTCTCTCTCACTCTCTCTCTCTCTCTTTCTCTTTCTCTCTCGCAAATCTTTCTATTTTGTTCCTTTCCGCTTCCTTGACAAGTTTATACTCCATTTCCGGAGACCAGTGTAGCCATCCTTCTACCCCCGCATGCTCTTTTAGCCGGGCGACAATCTCCTGAAACCCCATAAATTCTTTCTTATCTATATTTCTCCATCTCTCTTTCTTTCTCTCTCTCTCTCTCTCTCTCTCTCTCTCTCTTTCTCTTTCTCTGTCTCTTTCTCTCTCTGCCTCTCTTTCTCTCTCTCTCTCTTTCTCTCTCTCTCTCTTTCTCTCTCTCCTTCCTATTCTCGAACGTTGCAAACACTCCAGCATCGGGCGGTAGCATGCGGCTGCACTAGCCGTCTGTCTGCTAGCCTACATCCCTCGATGTCTGCACAGCTTCCCTTCTCACGACCTTATCTCTCTTCTCTCGCGCTCTCTCTTTCTCTCACACTCTCTTTCTGTTCCCTCTTTCTCCTCCTTGCTTTCTCTCTCTCATTATCCCATTATCTCTCTTTCGCCGCGCAAAGCACCGCGAACGCGAGAGCTTCATGTAGCGGTCCCCAGGCAGCCAGAACACGCGTACCGGAGACATTGCGTTCCGTTTCTTGCTTTCTAAAGTTTCTCTTCTTCACGTTCTCTCTCTCGTCTCTCTCTCTCTCACACACACACACACTCTCTCTTTCTCTCTTTCTCTTTGTCTCTTTCTCTTTCCCGTCTCCTCTCTCCCTCTCTCGCTCCTTGTCCCTTCACTCATCATCTATCTCTGTCACTATTGGAGCTTCTCCCTCTCCGTTCATGTGCCAACTCCATTCA
Organism: Allodiplogaster sudhausi; assembly: GCA_945643635.1. Classification (NCBI taxonomy): domain Eukaryota; kingdom Metazoa; phylum Nematoda; class Chromadorea; order Rhabditida; family Diplogasteridae; genus Allodiplogaster; species Allodiplogaster sudhausi. Next base: position 6,211,638 of record CALZFC010000248.1, read on the forward strand.
AGTTCCGTTTCACTTTTCTTCCTGACTCACCGCTCCTTTTGGCTGGTATGTTTGTACTTTTATTAGCGTTTTCCTCACCACATTCGAAACCATGCTATCATTGCGTACTTTTTAACGCTTTTGAATGTCAATTCGAAACGAATTATCCGATATCTCTAACCTTTGATGTAACTCTTCAATTATCGAATCATGTTCCGTCTATTTTTCCGCTCGAGTAACTCAGATTCACCAAAAGATCTTTGATGCTCTATACCCAAGGTCTTTGAATTCATGTTTGAATTGGGGATATTATAAATTTTGTTTTTCTTAAACCGAAGCGTCATTGAGTTTGTATTCATATTTCTATTGCCTACGTGCGTAACCGGGATATTATGTACATCTTTTTTTGAACAATATATGATTCTATTATGGTATTCAAGACATAATATAGTTGTGAAGCCATGAAAAAAGCCATACGATTTGATTAGTTGTCTTCGAGGAACCATTGAAACGTAAATTGGACCATATGGATGGGCATACACCATCTTCCTTTCATGTCGTATCCGTCTGTGTTATCTTTTTTTGCATCCCCCTCTTCTCTCTCAGTCTCTCTCTCTCTCTCTATTACTCTCTCTCTCTCTCTCTTTGTCTTTCTCTCTCTTCGCTCTCACTCTTTTTCTCTCTGCCTCTCTCTCTCTCTCTCACTCTTTCATGCCTTCTCCAATTTCATCACTTGTCCACTGCCGGTCCAAAAATGTGTAGATGGCGCCCTTGCCACACCCACACATTTCGATCCTCTTTTTTTTTGCCCTGCTCTGGTCTGCTCTCTCTGTCTCTCTCCCTCTCTCTCTTCTCTCTCTCTCTCTTTCTCCTTCTCTCTCTTCTCTCCTGTCTCGCTTCATCTCTCTCTCTCACTCACTCTCTTTCCTTTCTTTCTTCTCGCGGGGCTACCCCTTCTTCAACTTTATATGAATAGGAAGTTGTCGTAACCCCCCAAGTATACACTATTCCTGTGCAAAAGAATATAGTTGTTACAAGTTTGGCGCTAATTTTAAAATGCAATTTCTTCAGTCACATGAGAAGGAAGTCTGGACGAGTGCCCGGCAATCTAGACGTAATCGTGTTTAGACCTTTTACGAATAGTGTCTATATCTCCTGCTGTCTGCGTCTCTCTCTCCATTGCTCTTTATCTTTCTCTCTCTCTCTCCCTTGCTCTTCTTCTTCCCTCTCTTTCTCTCTCTCTGTATCTCTCGTGTTTTTTTTATGTTTGACGCACACCGACTGGGTGTTCCTTCTCCGCCCAGCGGGAATCTATGGCCGCATTAAAACGATCCTCGAAAGATCTAGAATGTAGATAAGGAGGATGCCGAAAGTCAGCGAGAAAGATAGAGAGAGAGAGAGAGGATGATTGTGACAGCGAGTGTGGGGATAAGATATTATATCCGATAACTCTTGCGCCTGAAGATATCCTCATTCCGTCAGCGTGCTACCACTTACCTGGCCAATTTCGCTTTCTCTGTCTGCTTCTCGCTCCATCTCTCAACTTCTCTCTCTCTCTCTCTCTCCGCTTCTCCGCTTCCACCATTTATCTGCCTCTCTCTCTCACTCCCTCTCTCTCACTCTCTGTCTCTGTCTCTCTCGCTCTCTCTCTCTCTCTCTCTCTCTCTCTCTCTCTCGTTTCTGCTTCTCTCTCTGACTATGAGTCACACTCTGAAGTTGTTTATCTGGTTGACCACTTCACCATCTCTCCCAGCCGTCCACCCCCCAACATTCCGATATTCTCACCGGGTTCCTGTTGATCTGTTTTATATCTATCCAAAGGGGACATAATCTCCCAGAGAGATCCACCGTCATAACCGGGCAGAAAATGATCGTGATTCTTTTTTTTCTTTCTTTCAATAATACCTATAACATTTATTATTTACCGGTTTATTGGGGTTTTTTATTGTTATATTTTCTTACCTCGCTTTTATTTAAGGCGTCGCTATCACTAAATCCTTAATTTTTCTTTTCGAAGTTAAAACGCGAACTTGGAACGTTTGACTGTTTTTATAGGATTACTTTTAACTCCTTTTTACGTCGATGAGAGAAAAAAAACTTAGCAGATAATTGAGACGTGCCGAAATAGGCTATACTGTAGAATATTCTACAGAGTTGGAATGGCGAGTAAACGAGTTGTGTAGAGAAATGATGAGCGAATTATAAGGAACAGGAAAATGGCAAGAGGGATAGAGAAAGAGAGAAGAGGAGAGGAGTAGAAAAGTCAGAGAAATAAAGATATCAGAATTGTTATGTGGGAAGAATAAAGAAAGCCTTCTTCTTGCCGACCGAGGCACAATCGATGTGTTAACGCGTGCTTAGATTTAGAAGAACGGGAATATTGGGAAAGATGGGGGGAGGAAGAGAGAGAGAGAGAGATGGAGAGAGAGAGAGAGAGAAAGGAAGAGAAAGTAAATTGCTCGTTAATAAGCGTATATTTAGAGAATCACAAGGGGTAGAACTTATGTAAAAGGAGAAAAAAGTAATCTTTCGAGCAAGACAATGTAGTGATGCGTGGAATTAGAAGAAGGGGCAATATAGATCGAATAGTGAAACGTGCTTGGTTAGAAGAAATGTGGGCTGTTGTTCATACTTTTGTTGTTCACTTGAGCTTGTTGATTTTTGTTCTACAATAATTCGATATCAGTTTTTAAATTTATTTTAGAATAAGCGAAAAAAAAATCCGGAATTTGCCGTTACTGAGTATTGTGGTAAATTTGTTAACATTTTCATGTCTCATTAAAAATGGCCAAGAGTTGAGTATTCTAAATTACGGGACCAATTTTTCGCCTATTCCACGACTCGAGGGAAATCACCAAATATGTATGTTAGTTGACGTTGTCGTATATCAAGTATGTTTGTATAACTTAAAATGCTCTCACTGTTAAGTTTGTGCGCCGCAGATGGCTTTTCTGTCTCTAACTGTAAGGTCATGTTCGTTTCCACATATACATTTGTGATTTTCTTTTCTGCTCCTTTCTTTATTTTATACTTTTGAACTCGCTAATGTAAGGTAAGTCATGATAATACATTTCTTGTATCTTGCGGGGAGAAAAATTGGAAATCTCACCATTTTCGAATATGCGACTTTGACTACGCTTATCCACACTTCCTTTCTCTCTCATGTGATTGTGGGAATTCTTTTTTTCTTTTTGCTAAAGAGAAATTTCCAGAAGAAAGGCGTGTAGTTGCCATTCACAACCGCCTCCTGACTAGCTTTTTTTCTCTTTCTCGTTTTGTTCTCTTTCTGTCTCTCTCTCTCTCTATGGCTTTCTCTCTCTCTATCTCTCTTGCTTTCTCTCTCTCCTGCTTTCTCTCTCTCGATAGAGATAGAGATATTTCTCGGTCTTGCTATCTCTGTGAAGCCCTAATTTTTCTCTCGCAATCCGTCTTTCAATATCTCTCTCATTTTCCCTCTCTCTCTCTCTCTCTCTCTCTCTCTCTCTCTCTCTCTAAAGCCCGATGTTAAGAGAGAGAAGCAAATACATGCACAATAGAAGGGGACTCTGCACTCTGCTTGGACTGCATTTGCGTTTGCCTTCCGAGGAGAAAGCAGTCACCCGGGGGCATTCCTACTGCCGTCTATTTTCTTAATCAAGGAATATTTTTGTCTCTCCCTATTTTTCTCTCTTTCTCTCTCTCTCTCTCTCTCTCTCTCTTTCTCTCTCGCTCTCTCTCTTTCTCTCTCATTCTCTCGTTCTCTATTCTCATTTCCATCTCTGTGCCCCCCTAGTCAACTCGCTCTACTCATCTCAAGAATTCGCATACTCTTTTTTTTTTCTTATCTTTTTTTCCGATTTTTGAGTCTAGAAAAATGGGTCCTATTTTTTCTAAATCTTTGCAGCTGTATCTTTTCTTGCCATTTCTTTCTTCCTCCATCTCTCTCTTCATCTCTCTCTTTCTGTCTCTCTCTCTCTCCCTAGCCGCCCCAGCTGCCTCTTTTTTTATTGTCGCTTGACTAGCCTCTTTGGTGACGACTGGAATTCTTGAGCAAGAGGACCACGTGCCCCCTTTTGCAGAAGGATTTTTTCGCGAGTGAACTACTTATTGTTCACACATTTGGAATATTCCAATTTAGCTTGCTTGCATTAAGAAACCAAATAGGTATTCGTATATTCGTATTAAAGAATTATAAATGATTATGATCAGCTACTGTAGCCAAGTGCTTGGATGGTTCCTTACTGCTCTTTGCCCTAATTTGTTCCCGAAATTTCAAATTATCTAATAGACTGTACAAAAATTGCCGTGCGAATTCACCCGCTTCAATGTGAAGGAAAATACGTTGATGAGACAATATGCGTGAGATATTTGTTGTTAATTTCTTTTTCGGGTTTCCCTACAGTAGGCTAATCGTAAGAGAATCCTCGAAGTTAGTAATAACAAGATTTACACGTTAGTTATCTATATTAAAGTAATAATCTAAATGCAAATTTTATTTTGAAATTTGAGATCGAGATCAAAGAAATATTAAAGAAACAGTATTCATTAGACAATTGGATCCTGCCTAGTATGTCTATATTTTACATCACCATGTTACCAAATTTATTTCTTCTTCCTCTTATTGCATCTTAAAATAATCTGATCCATGTTTTTTACCCTTATTGTTAGAATGTCTTGATTATTTACATAGAACATTTTGATTTTTTTGTTACCTTTTGAACGGAAAAAAACTAGGAGTTTTCAGGGGCTACAGCCAGTTTGCAAGAGTAAAGCCTATCTGCAAAACTGCGAGTATTAGGGCAAATCTGTTTGTTTATTCACTTGTGCAAATCAGTTTATTTTTACACTATTATTCTCCTGGTCTTTTCTGCACTATATTTCTCCTGGTCTATCTCCATTTCTCTTTACAAAGTCCCGTCTTTTTTTTCTTTTGCTATCACTTGGCAATGTTCTGCTTGCTTTTCTTCCCAAAATCGTTCAAATATATCAATTTTTTTCTTAGTTTTTTCCATGCACAACCATACAATTGTTGTTCATTCATGCATGGACCGTTCATTCACAATATGGGATGAAATGGCAAGAAGAAGAGCATAAAGAGAGAGAGAGAGAGAGAGAGATCGATAGAGAGAGATATAAGGTAAGGGAGAGAGAGGAGAGGAAGAGACAAAGAGAAGTGATTTATGATGTGAGCAACGAAATTATTGAATTAAATATCTTCTTTTCGAAATATCACCGCCGATGTTTTTAGTACGCATGATTTTTTTATTGCAAACAAACTATTTTTCTTCCTCTGAAATGGAATATGAAGCTGTTCGGATCGTGTGTTCATATGGCGAGAGTCTAGTCAATATTATTATTTTTATCTCTCTCTCTCTCTCTCTCTCTCTCTCGTTATCGCTCTCTCTCTCTCTCTCTCTCGTTATCGCTCTCTCTCTCTCTCTCTCTCTCTCTCTCTCTCTCTCGCTCGCGTTATCGTTCTCTCTCTTTATGTCTTTCTCTATCGCTCTCTCCTTCTCTGTCTCGCACCTTCTGTTCTACTTTTACTATTGACTTGTTGCTGTTTTTTTCTGCTGGCAAAATGCATGTGAGGAACGCGGACTGTGTTTGTTTTCGCATGACGCATGAAGGCGTTCGTTCCACACTTTTTACGGCTTCTCTATCGATGGTGAACAGAGATAGAGAGAGAGAGGAAAGGTAGAGAGAGGGAGTGAGAGAGAGAGAGAGAGAGAGAGATAGATAGATGACTACTGCAGATAGCGGAAGGATTTGGCTCCATGCCAGAGATTCCTTTGTACGCCTTATCCACATGCTAATCGCTCTTCCCTCATTTAAAAGCTCTCCCAGCTTCCTGCTCTCTCTTTCTCTCTCTCTCTCTATCTCTCTCGCTCTCTTACTCTCTCTCTCTCTCTCTCTTCCCCTTCCCTCTTTCTTTTTCGATATCAACCCCACCCTTCACTCCCCTTGTCTGGATTAAGAGATATATCCTTATAAACATGCGACGACACTCCAACCAATCTAGACTTGTTTACATCACTCTAAATCTATCATTCTCTCTCTGTGTCTCTCTGTCTCTCTCTATCCATCTTTGAACTCTCTCTCTCTCTCTCTCTCACTCTCTCTCTCTCTCTCTCTCCCTTTCTCGCTCAACCTGACATTCCCCTCTCGTTCTAGCAGGCTTTTATGCTTATCTTCAAATCTTACTTCCTGGAATCGTTGAACATTCCAAATTTGATATGAGCGAAATTGATTGCTTTAAAATTTGCGCGAGAGTGACATAATTTTTTTTGTTATTCTACTGGAATCTATATACTCGAATACTGGAAGGTAATAATACTAATAATAAATAATAACAATAATGATAATAATAATAATAATTATAATTATTATCATTATAATAATATTTTAATCACTTTTCATTCTAGATTCCCTCCGCCACGGCGTCTTCACGAAGGAGGACACAGTTACGATTCGCGTTCCACACAAGGACATTGACATCGAGCATATTGTACTGCACGAGGACTCTTTTGAACTTCACTTTACGAGCAGGTTAATCATGATTGATTTAAGTAAAATTGATGTGGGACCTGGAGTTTGGCCATTAGGCAATTTACTTAGCATAATCTAAAATTAAAAGCTAGCTAATAAACGCATTCCAAACCTTGTTTCCGCAGACTGCTTTTTGATTCCAAGCGCTCTCATGTTTTTTTGAGATGATGCTGTTTGTCTTCTCATCTGAATATGGAAGAACATGATTACAGGAGAGAGAGAGAGAGAGAGAGAGAGGGCTGAAGAGAGAAGAGAGAGAGAGTTCCCTCACGCTCACGGTTTTCCCCTCGAGACTTTCTCCTCATACGACACTAGAGAGACATTTCCGTTCGAGATCCACGCTAATTTACAATCTGTGTTAATTGGCGACATTTATGCGCATCTGCAATTCGCAACAGACCGAGAGAGGCGTTGACGCAATCGTTGAAAAAGCTAGGGCAAATAGCAGGAGCGTAGCCTAAAATTGGTCGAGAGAGAGGAGAGAAGAGAGAAAGAGGAAGAGAGAGAAGGAGAGAGAGAAAGAAAAATCGAGTGAAAGAGAGAGGGAGACTGCTTGAGTAAAAAAAAAGGTGGGTGTTTTCATCCGCCTGCCCACATTTCTGTCCTCTCCTACATGCCAGGCCTGCCCTCATATCTTTGATGAAGCGCTTCTGTTCCTGCCGTGACAAAGGCTGCGATTGTTTGGGAAAGAGTCAGGCATTTGTTTAGTGGTGACATTCAATGGGCAACATGGTATAAACTAATTCTGCTTGTTTTTGCGGATTTTGATGGTGTTAGAATATTCAAAAACAAATCAGGCTATTTGAATATTCAAATTAGGTATTTGAATATTCAAAAAGATTATTGAGCATTCCACTTTTCGCTGTTCTAGTTAGATAATAAGTTGTTCGTATTCTAAAGATCGTAACTATTTTTGCACTAATCAACTTTAGGGGGCCAAACGGATTTTAAGTGAACCATATCAAAATTATAGCTTAAGCTTAATACTTGAATTTTGTTTGACGATAGATTACGACTTAAAACTGTTAGTCCATTTCAAGAATCTAAACCTCGTCTAATTATTAAATATTCAATGACTCCCCTAAATATCGATTGGTTACCGAAAATCCGTTTGGTCCCTAAAGAAAAATATCTAGCCTTTTTTTTACCACACAGTCAAATATTTGAAATCGGGCTAAAAGGTCCATTTGCAACGTGTTGCATAATTATATGTTGATCTTTAATTTTTCGCATATTTATTAAGAACTCATTGTGTTGTCTGGTGCATTCTTTACGTTCTCTGGTGTATTCTTTACGACTAGCACAAACTTGGCTCATAGTTTCAAATAGCTTTGCGGGGAGTAACTGAATTGGCGCTAACGCTTTTTGGGCTGGCTTGCTCTCTCTCACTCTGTTCTCTCTGCCTCTCTTCTCTCTCTCATCTCCCTTCTCTCTATCTTGCTTTCTCTCTCGCTTGTTCTCTTTCTCTCTCTCTCTTTCTCTCTCTCTCATTCTCTCTCTCTCTCTAGCTTTTTTCCTCATTTGCAACTCGTACTCTTGGTCATTCGTTTATATCTCAAATTCCCTGTTCTTGCATATCCCTTTTTTCGCGTGCTTCAGGATCTTTGCATGCTGTATTGTATACACTAAAGTTGTTTTTTGTCCATGCCATCGAAATGAGGGGTGAGCTCGAGAGAGTATAAGAGAGAGCGAGAGGTAGAGAGAAAAGGCGAGAGAGACAGAGAGAGAGAGAGAGAGAGAAGGAGAGACACCGAGAGAGAAATAGAGAGACAGTGAGACAAAGAGGAAGATGCACAGGAAGAGGCTATGCGAGAATGAGAGGCAGCTCACACACAGCCCCGGGGATTAAGACTTAAAAGATGGGGGAAGAGGAGTTGAGAGATGACTAAGGAGTAAAAAGTGAATAGGGCAAAGTGAAAGAAGTTGGAAATGTGAATGGATCGAGAGAGCATGGAGATATGAGAGAGAAAGATGGAGAGAGAGAAAAGATTGAGAGAGAGAAAGAGAGGGATAAAAGAGAAAGAGAGAGAGAGCGAGAGAGAGAGAGAAAGAGAGAGACTGGATCGGAACGGGAAAGAAGAATGCTGGCTTTGTGTGCAATTCGCTTGATCCAGAAATGCTGTAATGCTTCTGGTCGAAGCAGAAAGAGCGAGGAGAGAGAAGGAGCTGAAGAGAGGGCAGAGAGAGAGAGAAGGTCAGAGAGAGAGAGAGAGGGAGAAAAGAGAGAGAGAGAGAAAGACAAAGTATGAATCAGGAGAACAGACTATTGATAGAGATAACGAGTAGCCCTTTAGATACTTTTGTGTCTTGCCGTATTGAATGTATTAGGTTTCCCAAGGGAAAAAAGCAGGAAGAAAATATGAAAAGTTTAAGATTTTGGTATAATATTTGTTTATGCTTTCTAGTTAGTTCTCTTTGGAAACTGGTGACCATTTTATCGCCGAGACACCTTCATTCATTACATTGTCTTTGGGTGGGTGCAAAGACAATTTCGTAACTTCTCTATCTTTTCCCGGAGTCCACTGTGTGTTGTTTTTTTCCCTATGACCAACAGCTCTTCATGACCAACAATTGATCCTAGAGTACCACGCTTGAGGGATGAGAGCAGAGAGATAAAGGATTTTATGGAGAGAGAAAGAGAGAGATGGAGGAAGAAATTGAGGGTGAGAGAAAGAGGATGGAGAGAGAGAGGGAGAGAGAAAGATGGTGGAGAGAGAGATAGGTAGGGAAAGGGAGAGGTAAAGAGGAAAAGAGAGAGAGATGAGGGCCAGCTCGAGAGAAAGAGAGAGAGTGTGTGTGAGAGAGAAAGAGGGAGAAAAAGTCAGAAAGAAACACAGAGGATGTCAGATAAAAGAAGCAGAGATAAAGACAGCCTTCTCACATACTCTCCCACTCCTTCCACCCTCCCCGCCCGCTGTCACCTTGCGGATATTGTAATAGCGAGAGAGTGCATGGATCGTGGAGAGAGAGGAGAGAGCATGAGAGAAAGAGTGGGGAGAGAGTGTGAGAAGGAGAGAGACGCAGCCTGCCCGAGAACGAAATAGAGGGGGGAGGTGGAGAGAGAGAAGGGGAGGTTGAGAAAGAGAGAGAGAGAGAGAGAGAGAGAGAGAGAGAGAGAGAGATGGTAGAGATAGCATGAGACGGCATTCTGCTGAGAAAGTGGCAGCGTATGTGTCGTCGACTTCTTTCACATCTAAGCTGTGGCTATGTGTCTCCGAGACATTTCTGTCTCTACGTCTTATCTTATCTCTCTGCACTCTCTTTCACTCTTTATCTATCTATCTATCTCTCTCTCTCTCTCTCTCTCTCTTCCCCCCTCATCACTCTCGTTCTGTCTCTCTCTCTCTTCCCCCTCATCACTCTCGCTTTGTCTGTCTTCTCTCTCCCCTCGCTCTCTCTTCTCTCTCTCCTCTCTCTCTCCCTCTCTCGTCTGCTCATCCGTCTAACCCTAACAAATCCTCGCTCTTCCTCTGAGCTCAATCCGCCTGTTAGCCGTGGATTATCCTCGGGAGCTGAGAAGAAGGAGTGAATGAGTTGCGGGAGAGAGAGAGAGAGACGCGTATTTGTAATGCTTTGACGTGAATGGAATATACTAAAACCAAACATTGCTGAGGAAATCCGGTGATGACGCGCTCCGTACCCTCAGGGCATATTTATATTTAAAAAAAGATATACGCTATATCTTTACTATATTTCTATTTTTTTAAAGTTTGCTCAATAACTTACAATTAGAATAGTCCACTTTCTGCCTAATAAAATTTATTTTATTAAATAATAAAATGAAACTTTTTATTTAAATTATTCTTTCCTTAATCCTGACATCTTAAAATGTATAACCTCGGGCTAAAATGGATCTTTTCTAACTCATTTCTTTGCTTTAGTTGCTATTTCATTTCCCTTGGAGAAATCTTTTTTGTTCTTTCTTCGCGTTTGTTTACGCCCGGATTCGTGAGAGATTTTCATTTATTTCTTCCTGACGTATGATTGAAATTCCTTGTATACGATACATCAGTAGTGGTAATAATTTTCGAATCCGTAACATTTCGGGTATAATGTCACACGAACAAAAGTAAATATCAGATATTTTGCGCCGTCTTTGCGATATCTTCTCCTTAATTACTTAAATTTAAATACTTGTTGCATATTTGAGAGTAATAGATAATATGTATAATTGTCTTACAGTAACCCGTCGGACTCCAAGCTCGCTCGCCACCTTCCGGCCTCCCCCGACTGGCCACCGTCGGAGGCGCCACGAGCGCAACACCACTTTCTCTGGCACATTCAGCTTCCGGAGAAGATCTCCCCGGATAATCTTGTTGTCAGTCTCCGGTCTCTTGCGTATGTATATGTTGAGATATGTGCATACATACATATCCATGGGGATATCTCTTTCTTCTCTCTTCTCTCTCTCTCTCTCTCTCTCTCTCTCTCTCTCTCTCTCTTCTTTCTCTCTCTCTCTCTCATCCGCTCTCTCTCTCTCTCTCTCTCTTTTCTCTCTCTCTCGCCCGCTTTCTCTCTCTCTCTCTCATCGTTACTCTTCTTAGTATCCATGCTCATTCAGCTCACTCTTCTTTCTTTTACACAATTTATCTCTCTCATGCTTTATTTTTCTCCGCCTTTCTCTCTCCTCTCTCTCTTGCTCTCTTTCTCTCTCACTCTCCTCATCTTTCTCCCCTCTCTCTCACTGCCTTTATCTCTCACACTCTTTCTCTAGTCAGTCAGAGGAAGTCTCATCGTCTATTGCTTTCTATTCATCAATACGCGCCTCCTCACAGCGTTGGTCACTTGGCTGCTGGAATCGTCTCCTAGTTGCTTTCCTTCCTTTTTCTCTGTCTCTTGCTCTCCCTCTCTCCCTCTCTTTCTCCCCCCACCCTCTCTCTCTCTCTCTCTCTCTCTCTCTGTCTCCATATCCCTTGTTATGTAGGTTTTTTTACCCCGTGACATCGTTTTTCCCTCGATTCCATGTTATCTAATTTGCAGCTTTTGTTAAAAATATAATATTTGTTAGCGAATTTCTTCTGCGCCACTTATTCCGTCACTTATTTCGTTATTTCGACAGATTAGCAGAAATATTGTCGAAAAATACTAATCCGTGGCTTAAAGCTAAAGGGACAGTAGGATTAGTCAAATATATTAAAATAAACAATTAATTAAATCGTTATGGGTTTTTATCCGATTATTTTCTTTTGACGGCCATATTTTTCCCACATTCAAAAGAGTAGGAATGGATCTATGGTGTTTTCATTTTTGATTCCTATCAATTCTATTGCAGGGAAATTTTCATTTTATCAGTTGTATAATTTTGTCTGGAATCTGTTTGCTACATTATGGATATTCTCAGTCTACGATTAATTTTAGGTTGGCATATGCTAATTTTAGATTTGTATGTACTAATTTTATGTTAGTATGTACTAATTTTTTGCTAGTATATACTAATTTTTAGTATATTCTAATTTTAGGTGAGCCCTGACGGCCGCGAATTCAGCATGCGCAAAGCGAGCGACAGTAGCGGAGGCAGCCGCGAGCTGGGCAGCCGACTCTCAGCATCCACCAGCAGCATTCGAGCGAGGGACTACTCGAGGAGCTATGCAGCAACGACACCGTATGGGAGAGAGAGAGAGAGAGAGATGAGAGGAAGAGAGAGAAAGAACAAAAACGGAGAGAAAGAGAGAGAAAGTGGAAGGTTGAGAAAGAGGGATAGAGAGAGAGAGAGAGACAGAGAGAGAGAGAGAGAAAGAAGGATAGAGAAGGAATTAGCCAGAATGAGAGTGTAATAGGAGGAGTGAAATGATTTATGAGAGAAATCATATCGCTATTTAAAAAAAGAGGCTTGCGATTGTTTGATATCGACAAATTTACTTCACATGTTTACAAATGTGTTCAAGTAATTTATGTTATTATTAATTTAACGTTATTAAAGGTCCTACCGCTACACTCCGTCCTCTTCATCGAATGCCTCCCATTACAGCACTCTTTCAAGGCGAGCACAATTGTTGTGAAATAAAAATTAGAATAATAATAATCTAGAATACAATTAGATTATACCAATTGTTTATAAATGGGATTTATTAATTCACAAATAATATTTAGATCTCCATCAGTCGCTCCCGCCACTTATCATCGCTCGCTCTTCTCGACATCGAGTACCGGGGCAGCAGCCGGCAGGGACTCGTCCTCCACCATGAGCGCGAACCATATCAGAGACTCGCTGACCAGCAGGTTGGAGAGAGGCAGAGAGAGAGAGAGAGAGAGTGAACGAAGAAAGAGAGGGGAGAGATAGGAAACAGCGAGAGATATTCAGAGGATCACCGAGGGACGAAGAGAGAGAGAGAGAGAGAGGGAGAGAAAGAGGGGAGATGGAGAGAGACAGTGCGGGAGAGAGGCAGGTTGGTTAAAGCTAGAAAAAAGAGATAATAATGTTTGGTGTTATGCAAATGACTCTTGTTCAGCCGTCCCGCCTTCTACTCTCCGCTCAAGTACTCGCATTCGTCCTATTCAACGTCGAGCCACTCTGGTTAGTAGAACAGCGGAAAATGTAGGGCTAGATGCAAGGGGGTAACTGAGGACTGCAAACGCCTGCCAGGCTCCTAGGTGGACGTAGTTCACACTCATTCGTGAGTTGTTGGAGAGCGGAGGATGAAGAGAGAAAGGGAGAGAGAGAGAATGAGTGAGTCGAGGGAGAGAAAGAGAGAGAGAGAATGAAGGGAGAATGAGAGATAGAGAAAGAGAGAAAGAAAGGGGAGATAAAAAGTGCGAGAGGGAGAGAGAAAATAGTGATAAAGAGTTTCAAGACTTCCTTTCTCCAGCTTCGCACTCTGCTTCCTCAACTGGCAAGGAGCGAGAGCGCGAACGCGATAGCAGCTCAGCATCAGCCGCAGCTCCGACCTCCTCATCACTCCATCCGAACTCGTACCATACCCAGTCGACGGCGGCGCAGCCAACTACACACACGCTCAGGTAACACAGTGGAATAACAGAACTGGGGCATACTGTAACCCCCTCACCCCCCACCCCACCCCATTATCTGACTGTTGAGAACGATTCCAAGAAGATGATCCCCAAAAAACCATCATAAATTGGTCGTATAACTTTGCTAAACCTTTCTTCCTTCCTCCCCTTTAGCGTCATCTGTTCAAGGTTTCCGTTTTGTTGCTGGGAAAGATCTCTCTCTATGTCTCTCTTATCTTTCAATGTGGTTATGCGTCTTTCTTATCTCTACCACTTTATCTGCCCTTTCTCTCTCTCTCTCTTTCTCTCTCTCTCTCTCTCTCTCTCTCTCTGTCTCTCAATTTTTCTCTCTAACCCTACCTCTCTCTTCTCTTTATGTCTCTCTATCTCTAGCTCTCTCCATTCCAGATCTCGTTCGTCATCAGCCGTCGGCTCTTATCGCACAGTGAACGTGGCAGAGTACACTCGCCAAGCAGCCGAACGCGAGAAGTGGGAGCGAGACAGAGAAGAGCAGAGGACGTGGGATGAGAGGGACAAGGAGCGACAGGCGAATGTAAGGAGAGCGAGAGAGAGTAGAGAGTGAAGAAAGAGAGAGGGTAGAGACAGAGCGGGTGAGAGAGAGAGGAGAGAGAGAAAGAGTGGGAGGTGAACAAAGAGGAACGGGGATAAGATTAGAACACCTTGACAAAGGAAAAAAACGCTGGACGCGAGGAATGTGACTTTAAAAAAAAGATTATTCCCGTTTCCATTTTATGTCAGAAATATAACAGAGGCAGCAGACACTAACAATAAATATTAATTAGTTTTAAGTTATCTTGGGTTTCTTGCTTGTGTCCGTAATAAAAATTATCGCCCACAATAAGGGTGTTTCTACGAGTGGGGCTCAGTGCTGAAATAGCACCTCGATCAGGGGATACCAGGATCAAGAACGGAGGGGGGGGGGAGGGGCTGTTCTTGAGCTGATTAAATAAAAAAAAGTGCCCTCACTGGAGCTAAGATAGATCGAGACCCTTTGCTACCGCAGGCCGAGCCACTCGTCAAGGACTTCCGCCGTAAACCGGGCAGCAACACGGCGGGCGCTACTTCGATGTTGTCTGTCAACCAGACGTCGTCTCATGCGGGTAAGCGCTTAATTACTATATAATATTACATTTTAGTTGCAAAACAACTGGAAAACATTGGGGATTTTTTTTCAAAGTAAAAAGGTTAAAAACTTGCAATTATTATGGAAAATATAGAATCAAAAATTTTTTATGGAATATACTATTTTATAGAATATACCAATTTCTCTAAAATAGAATATACCAATTTTTTTTATAGAATGTACTATTTTTTGTGTAGAATATACTATTTTTTTAAATAGAATATACTAATTTTTATGGAATATATTAAAGTTTTATATTATTTTTTATACAGTATTTTTTCTAGGCTCACCCGCTCCTTCATCGTCGTCTTCTCGCTATTCGCCAGCGCCGCCGGCATACGAGCCGTCATCGAGTGCGAGCATCAGCAGCTACTTGAGCAGCAGCGCAGCCGCCAAGCCAATGGCCAAGGTTAGAGGAAGAGAGCACCACACCGAAGCACGCTTCTGGCCGCGGTTCTTCCTGGCCGAGAACAATGAGCATTTCATGGGCATTCCGGCACTAATGTAGAGGAGAGTGTGTGCGACCTCTCTTTCTCTTTCTCTCTCTCTCTCTCCCTCTCTCTCTCTCTCTCTCTCTCTCTCTCCTTTCTCTCTCCCTAGTTTATCTTCGTCGTTTCTCTCTCTTCTCTCTTTCTTTCTCTCTCACTGCTTCTCTCTCACTCCCTCTGCATCTAACTCTCTTGCCATCTCTCCCGATCCCTCCCTAGTTTTAGATACCTAACCCTATCATGCACGCCCTCGCTTACTTTGTTTTGCTTTCCCCCAAACAAGCTTTACTATTGAGTTAATTTTAATTTTTTATTCATAGTATTTTTTCCCATTGTCTTTTTGCTGCTTGCTTTGTTCAAAATTCATAGTCGTGGATAAATGGTAAAGTGCCTTAATGGAGCCCTCCACCGAATCTTAATCTGCGAAGATTATCTGATTCTCTCATTTACGCACGGTAATTTTTCTCTCGCTAAAACGCTAAAATTAAGTTCGCACCATAGAAAGCAGATGTAAGAGTGTGCGCAAGCGGGAGAAGCAGAGAGTACAGTAATCATTCTTCTAATATGCACCTATACTCATCAGTGGAGGGCTCCTTTACTGAAAGTTGTTAGTCGTGTCAAATTCTTTTGAAAAGAGCTTGTAGAATGCTGTTCAGTGCTATTGTGAGATGGTGCTCGATGGTATTTGCAATAAAGGCTACAGATAACATTGGTTAAAAAAAAATTGAGTTTGGCGGATGAATATTTGGGAATTATACCTAGAAGATGAAAAGGAATTAATTAGACTTGGAATGAGTAGAACTAGAATAATTTAGGTGACTCCATACGAAGAGAGAGGAACGGTTGTCCCGCCAGGACACACCGGATTGCGCAACATTGGAAACACTTGCTTCATGAATGCTACGCTCCAGGTTGGCGTCGGGGAGGATAGCGTAGAGGTAGTTGACATCAAGCTTTGAAGAACGAGGCTCTGGGTTCGATTCCGGGCCTGAAAGAGAATAGAAAAACTGACTTACTGCCGAGAAAAGATCTGTGAATTTTAGACCTGATATTTGACGTAAGGGAAGCAGAAATTACTTGGAGAAAATTGTATCAGTTAGGTGGAGGAAGGGCAGCAAATATGGAATTGGAAGTTGTAAATAAAGTAAAAAGATGTAGGAAAAAAACTTTGAAGAATAAAAGTAATCATAAACAAAGTAACAAAAAAAAACAATGCAACATATGTTTTAGATGCTGGTAAACTGCATGGAACTCAAGACGTACTTTATTGACGAGCACTACAAGATGGACGTTAATGTGCACAATCCGCTGGGATTCAAGGTAGTAATTATATCACTGTTCAAAAAATTATAATAAATAAGAAATAACAATAAATACTTTTAAGTTATGTCTATTGTAGTTTATTTCCGAAATTAATAAGAAATAATAATAATAATTATTATTATTATTATTATTATTATTATTATTATTATAATAGACACTTTTTTAGTTACATATGTTTATTGTAGTATATTTACGAAATACGCTACAGATTCTACATTCGTTAGCCTCTCGCTTTCTCTATCTCTCTTTCTCTTTTTTTCTCTCGCTGTCTCTCTCGGTCTCTTTTATTTTTCTCTGTGTCTTACTCCTCTCTGCCTTCAGGGACGATTGGCGGAGGCCTTCGCTGACTTCATGCGTCAGATGTGGTCATGCACGTCTAGGGCGATTGAGCCTGCGCGGATCAAGGTTTGAATCTCTCTTTCTCTCTCCCTATTTGCTCTCTCTCTCTCTCTCTCTCTCTCTCTCTCTCTCTGTCTCATTCCCTCTCTCTCTCTCTTTCTGAGCTCCTTTCTCTCTCTTACATCTGCTGGTTCGGAAAATATCGTACTTCCTCAGTCTACAAGTACGATCAAAAGTCTGAAAGGGGATATTGACATTTATCGAGTCTCCGAGAAGGTGTTGTAGTAAGCACATTTCGTGTTTTGCTGTTTCAGGAGTTGGTTGCCGAAAAGGCGTCCCAATTCGCGAACTTTGCCCAGCACGACGCGCATGAATTTCTCTCCTTCCTGCTTGACGGCCTCCACGAGGACCTCAACAGGGTCAAGGTCAAGACCATGACCAGCACCGTCGAGGCGGACGGCAGGCCGGATATTGAGGTAAAAGATATATAACATTTCAGACGATGTCAACTAGAAACAAAGACTTTTTCAATATGGACATAAAATTTTGTCCCATTAAGAATATTCCATTGTTCCGGACAGGGAAGAAATGGGTCCATGTAACGCATTTACCCACTTTGGTTTTTGACCGGTTTTGACCGGCCAAATTTACCCCACTCTTATAACCTGAAGAGATTAGGTACATAACAAGAGACCATTTAAAAGGCGATTTTGAATAAATAACGTCATTTTTACAGAATTTTTTCCCCTGACCCCCCTTTTTTACCCTGAACCTATTATCTGAGCGGCGGTTTGTTTCGATATGCTTATTTTTAGAAAAAAAAATTGTTTACTACCCCACCCTGATTTTCGAGCCCATTTTGGGTTTACCCCACCCTACTTTTCCGAGTCATGCATGGACCCTTTTCTTCCCCTCGTTCCGGATGATTAGAGAGAAATTGTCATATTAGCGTTTTGATAGTTTTACCTATCATCAGGAATGAGAAACAGTGGAATATTTTACATTCCGATGAAAATATTCACCTATGTACATGAAAATGGATAAAACTATTTGATTGTTATCATATTACAAAAAAATGTGTTATTAATAGTATTGATTTAGGTTGCGAACGAGGCGTGGGGCAATCACCTCCAGCGGAACAACTCCATCTTTGTCGACTTGTTTCATGGACAACTCAAGAGTAGGCTCCAGTGCCCGAAATGTGATCGGGTATGTGATATTTTTTATTGTTTTATTTTTATTTTTTTTTAATTATTCTAAAAAAACATAAGTATTAAGTGATATAAAGTGAACGAATTATGGTCAACTTTTTTTTTACTAATTGTCAAGATATCCATCACAAATTGTCAAGGTATCCATCACAAATTGTCAAGGTCTCCATCACATTCGACCCGTTTGTCTACCTGCCTGTGCCTTTTCCGAAGATGAAGAAATCGACAACTGTCTACTTCTGGCCACTGGATCCTCTTCTCAAGCCGGTGAAGGTTGGTAATTTAAGAAAAAAATATATATATACCTTTAAGTTTTAAACGAGAACTAGGTATGTTTTAAGTTTAATTTAAATAAATGATTGGGTATTCGGTTTCAATTTCGTTTAATATTTTAGATAATAATATAGTTTTCAACTTTTATATATAAAGTTTAATTGGTGACAAAATGCCACAGATGACTGTCTACTATGGCACGGACGGAAAGATCTACGATCTCCTCAGCGCTGTTTCGGATGCGACCAGAGCACCTGTGAAGACGGTCAGTTTATTTTTTATAAATTAATATATTCTATTTTCAAAATGTATAATTAAAAAAAATTATTAAACAAAATGTTGTCTGGTTTATTATTTCGCAATAATTATGTGTGTAATTAAAAACAACTTTGTAATAAAAAATATTTAAAGAAGGAATAATAGAAATGATTTTTTTAAGCTCCGCCTCATCGAAGTCGTCTCTCATCGCTTGCACAAATCCTACATGCCAGAGGAAAAGACCTCGCTCATCGGTCCAGGAGATCTGCTCTATGTGTCAGTGATTTTTACTGACAATGAATATTCCGAGAAAAGTTTGTATATTCAATTTTTTTTATTTTACTGTACTAAAAGGAAAAAATGGAATATACTATTTTTTTGGAATATTCATTGTCAGTAAAAAGAAATACTGGAATAGTTTAAAATTAATTTATCAATAATCTACTAGATTACTTTTATTATTATTGGTTTTTTTCTATCTCTATCTTTAAATTTGATTTCCCCCTAATTTAAGCTTCCAACTCCACTCGCCGTCCGACTGCAACGAAGATGTCGTTGAGCTGAACGTGCTGCAGCGACAACTGTACTCGACTAATCTGAGGTATGAAGAGATTTTGAAGATACTAAAATATATATATATATATATATATATATATATATATATATGAATTTTTGTTTAGAATTTCCATAACAATTAAACTAAATTTTAAGAAGGAAAACTTGACAATTGCTAAGCAATGTAATAAATACATTGGAAAAAGGAAAGCTTTTCAGATACATCTGCTCCAACTGTGGCGAGTCTCGCAACAAGACAATGGAGAGCTGCACGGGATGCTACAATGCCTACTACTGTGATGAGTGAGTTGGAGGAGGAAGAGAGCGAGAGAGGGAAAGAGAGCGAGAGAAGGAAAGAGAGCGAGAGAGGGAAAGAGAGAGAGAGAGAGAGAAAGCGAGAAAGAGAGCGAGATTGTGGGAGACAAAAAGAGAGGGGATGAGACAAAGAAAACAGAGAGAAAGGAGAGAGAAACGTGATGGAGAAGAAAGAGAGAGGTAGAGATGGAATAAACAGAGAAGTATGTAAAAGACAAAGAAACTATGAATACGAAGCAAGAGAGAGGAAGAGTTAGGGAAAGATATTTGAGTAAAGAGAGAGGGAGATAGATTTAGAAATGATGGAAAAGGGTTGAACTTATCCCTTACTGCTCAAGGGAGTGCCGCCGCGTTCACAACACTGGCGGTGGCCATCGCGAGGAGTGCGGCAGGCGAGGCAATACAGCATTCGAGGTATGTTTATAAAATTCTAATTTAAATTTCGCGCCTTTTTAAAACAAACACGATTTTGTTACACATATTTCTTCTTTAAAATAATAGCCGAAAAAAAAATTATAGGCCGTCGGCCAGCCATTCATCGTAAGCCTGCCGCGCACCCACTGCACTCGAGCACATCTCTTCCGCGTGCTCGAAGCGCGTTCCAGGTCTCTCAATTAGAATATCCTAAATAACATTTGAATTTCCCGCCATTTTAAAAAGTAGAAAAAAAATATGAGTGATTCCTTTCAGATTCTCCGTCGACATCTTCCAGCCGCCGATAATGGGCGGCGGCACGACGTTGCACACGAGCAGCAGTTTTGAGCGGGACGAGAACGCGAAGGTTAGGAGGGAAGGAGGAAGGGGCGGGGCATAATTCATATATTCTGGAATATATATATATTCTAATTTAAAATTTATTTCATTTTTTTTTAAATTAAAATTCATGCTCGTTTTTGTTAACCTACACAAATTCTCTTACTTTTAGAAGAACAAAGTTGAGACAGAAACATTTTATAGAACTCACGCAAGTCCGTCTCTCCCGGCCCGCCAGCATCGCGATCGAATGGAACCACTAGCAATGGCGCGGTTAGAATTTAAATAAAAAATTATCGTTTGAATTTCCCGCGTTTTAAAAAGAAAGGGAAAAAGCAGAATTCTCGAGGAAATATTATACATCTAAGCAACAATATTGTATTTAATTTGGAAAAAAAGTTAGTGGGACTTTTTTTATTACTATGAAATAAAGAATTGTATTTCCTTCAGCCACCGGCCTTCTGCACGCCAGCGTCCTCCTCCAATGGCACGGAGCATCAGGAACAGCGAGAAAACGGAGAGCGACAGAATGGCCATGCATCCCCTGGACCACAGAGGTGAGAGCGGTTCCTCTTTTCTCTCTCTCCCTCTCTATCTCCCTTTTCCCCCCCCCCCCCCTCTCTCTCTCTCTTTCTCTCTCTCTCTCTCTCTCTCTCTTTTCTCTCGCTCTATCTCTCTCTCTTTACCGTCTTTCCCTCTCTATCATGTCTGCCTTGTGATATTTGCATTTCCTGAACTTCTACATGTGCTTCGTTTCGAATAATAACCGAAAAGTAAACGAAGATCTCTTTGTTGCAAACTTAATGCTGACTTCCATTTGTATGTGACAAATAGATGTAAAAAAAAGAAAACGTATTCGCATTCAATTAATTCAGCAAAAAATAATAATACAAATAATTTGTTCCAAATAATAATTGTACAAACACTTGAAGACGCCAAACGGTGCTGCCCGAGCAGAGGGCACGCGCGTCGCGTGGACCCGACTCTCACATGTTCATCGTACGTACCGTCAAGAATCAGCAGAGTTTCCAGGTGGGACTCAGGAAGCTTCTTTCAAATTATACCGTAATCTATCCATCTAAATACACGTGTGTCACAAGAATGTTCTCTATTTTCTTCCCCTTTTTATGTTTTGAAAGAATTACTTCTTTTTTCAGGGAGAGAACATCAACTATGAAGAAGAGGACGATCTGAAGCGAAGTCGGCTAATTTATACTTTTTTCTTCTTCTTCAATCATTTTATTCCATTTCATTATTTAAAACGGTAATACATATATCACAAGTAATATGATATGATGCCTATTCACATTTTAGGTTGCTTGTTAAAAAAATTTTCATTTTGTTCAGACGAGCCCCTCAATCTGCAGACCGGCTCCTTTATCTCGATCAACTGGATCAACATCAAGAATGGCAAGCCCTTCGTCAACGTCGAGACCAGGAAGCAATTGGTTCGTGTGTGAATCACTTTAGGTTTTTTTCTCGAATATAATATTCTAAAATTAATTGATTTTTTTGGTTAATCGAAATAGATTAATTATTCAAAATTGCTAAAAAAAATTTAATTTATTTACATATAATATTCTAATAATAATAAATAATATTCTAAAATAATAATAATAATAATAATAATAATAATAATAATAACAATAATAAAATAATGATTATAATTTTAAGGACTTGGACGAAGAGAAGGGACGCAAGTACGCGGCGATGACTGCTGGGAATGGAAGTGGCGGAAGCAGCGGAGGCGATCCGACCCTGCACGAAATGCTTGTTTGTGATTTGCTTTACTTTTTCCATTATTGATCTCTTTGTTCCTTTCATATTATTGATTTTTTTATGGAAAAAAAAATTGGGATATACTAAAAAAAATTGGAATATACTAAACCAAATAACGGGGATATGCAAAAAAAATAATTGCTATATACAAACAAAATAAATTGATACTCTCTCAGGGCATGTTCTCCGAGACGGAGCGCCTGAAGCCCGAGGAGTCGTGGTACTGTAGCCGGTGCAAGGTACTGTTATTCAAGTTGTAATTTTATTTTTTTATGGATGTTTGCTTGCAATACAATACTTCGTTAAAAAGAGCGAAACACGTAGAGATATGTAAAAAGCTGAGGTGAAATTATAAATTTCCTCTTCAGGATCACGTCGAGGCCACGAAGCGACTTGAACTCTATCGCCTCCCGCCAATCCTGATCGTGCAACTCAAGCGCTTCGTCTACACTGGTATTATTCGTATTTCGAATATAATATGTAAATCTCCTAATTCCTAATTGGACTAACAATAAGATGACAATTCCAAATTGTACTAAAGTGAGATTTCCGAATTGTACTAAAGTGAGATTTCCAAATTGTACTAAAGTGAGATTTCCGAATTGTACTAAAGTGAGATTTCCTAATTGTACTAAAGTGAGATTTCCTAATTGTACTAAAGTATCATTTCCTAATGGTACTACAGTGAGATTTCCTAATCTGCAGCCGCTCTACAATACCCATCGCACCGCCGCTCCAAGGACGAGCGTCGTGTGGTCTACCCACTGAGCGAGCTGGACCTCCGACCGTACCTGGCAGAGGGCGCGCACACCGAGCTGGAGCCAGTCTATGACCTCACCGGAGTGGTCAGTCCTAACTACTTATTCCTTCATTATTGTTAGTTGCTTCAAATCTCTCTCTCTCTCTCTCTCTCTCTCTCTCTCTCTCTCTGTCTCTCTCTCTCTGTCTCTCTCTCTGTCTCTCTCTCTCTCTCTCTGTCTCTCTCTCTGTCTCTCTCTCTGTCTATCTCTCTCTCTGTCTCTCTCTCTCTCTCTCTGTCTCTGTCTCTGTCTCTCTCTCTGTCTCTGTCTCTGTCTCTCTCTCTCTGTCTCTCTCTCTCTCTCTCTCTCTCTCTCTCTCTCTCTCTCTCTCTCTCTCTCTCTCTCTCTCTCTCTCTCTCTGTCTCTGTCTCTCTCTCTCTGTCTCTCTCTCTCTGTCTCTCTCTCTCTGTCTCTCTCTCTCTCTCTCTGTCTCTCTCTCTGTCTCTCTGTCTCTCTTTCTCTCTCTCTCTTTCTCTCTCTCTCTGTCTCTGTCTCTCTCTCTCTCTCTGTCTCTGTCTCTCTCTCTCTGTCTCTCTCTCTCTCTCTCTCTCTCTCTCTTTCTCTCTCTCTCTCTTTCTCTCTCTCTCTCTCTCTCTCTCTCTCTCTGTCTCTCTCTCTCTGTCTCTCTCTCTCTGTCTCTCTCTCTCTCTCTGTCTCTCTCTCTCTCTCTCTCTCTGTCTCTGTCTCTCTCTCTCTCTCTCTCTCTCTGTCTCTCTCTCTCTCTCTTTCTCTCTCTCTCTCTCTGTCTCTGTCTCTCTCTGTCTCTGTCTCTCTCTCTCTCTCTGTCTCTCTCTGTCTCTCTCTCTCTCTGTCTGTCTCTCTCTCTCTCTCTCTCTCTCTTAGCTATTATTTTGTCTCAATATTTCCTTGCTTTATAGCTTGAAAATATTTTTTACCTTACCTATGATTTTGATGACCGATGTAGTTTGTGATATTTTCTTCGAAAAGTAACGTCAAGTTTTTTTATTTTTACAATCAATACTTAGTCAAATGATTATGACTTGATCTCTTGCTTGATAAATAGTAAAAGCCAAGAGAGAGAGAGAGAGAGAGGGAGAGAGAGAGAGAGAGAGAGAGAGAGAGAGAGAGAGAAAGAAATCAGTTTGACCTTTCCAGGTTTGCCACTCGGGCAGCTCCTACTTTGGCCACTACATCAGCATGGGACGACTCGCCGGATTCGACGCGTCTAAGACTGAAATTGGTTTGTGGGTTCTAATCTAGGAATATTAGCGTTTTCTAAAATCGAAACTAGTACATTTATTCTAAAGTGAAAATTGATGTATTCTAAAATTAAAATTAGTATGTTCTAGAATTAGATTAATAATTTGAGGAAAATCTAAAATATATAATAATATCTTTATTCGCATACATAATTTTACTTTGTTCGACAACATTATAATGACATGGATGCATTTATATGTAAAGCTAAAGAAAATGGAAAAAAAAGTATCTGCCTATTCTATGAAAAGCAAGTGTTTTCTCCTTCATCTTCCCTTTGTTATTATTATCATTGCTTTCGCTTGAATTATTTGCATAAATCAGAGGAATTTTTCTTACTAAATTATGTTTTTTTTTTTATTTTATTAATTTGTTTTTTAACTTTTATTAATTAATTTTATTAATTGTTGTATTCTAATCATATTAATTTGTATATTATAATTTTCTAATTGTTATATTCCAGACTGGCGCACCTTTGACGACTCGATCGTGACGCGCGTCCACACGCCGGCGCAGCAGGCGCAATCCGATGACGCGTACCTGCTCTTCTACAAGCAGCGCGGCTACGCAACGCGCTCCATCTTCACGCGCCATTACTCGTTTGACCCGGCGAACCTCGGACGCAGCGGCGATCCAATGAGCAACGGAACGGCGGACGGAAAGCATTATTCCAACGGATACTAGAAGAGGGACATAATTTTGCCAAACAAGTTTATGACACAATCTCGCAATTTATATGTAGACACACGAGGATGTGAATATTTTTAAATTTATGTATACCTGTGAAGTTAGTCTTGTGCTACTTGGTGTCGCAAAGATGTCTTTTCATGTTTTGGCCCTTAATTAATTAATTCAAGAATGTTACTCGTAAGGCGTGTTTTTTTCTTTTGCTGCTTCTGCTTTCTTAACGAAATCCTCTTTTTTCTATACTTTTGCTTTCCCTGGCTCATTGCTTGTTTTTATCTCTACTCGCTCCTCTTCTCGCTATGGGAGAGCTCACATTTATTTGCCAATTCTGTTGGCAACTATGGGTAGCACACACGCATCCTTTGATTGATGACAAAAGAACGTTAATATTAAAAGAGTACGGTAACATGACACTTTATTATAGAGTAAGAACATCTTCTTGATTCGTCGCTAGTTTCAGTCCTCCTTACTCGTGGACTCTTTTCTGATCATCAAAACGGCTAAATTCAAGTGCCCTGTTAGCTTGACGCATCTGTAATATTCTATACTTATATTCGAGATTAAAGGTATAAAGTTTTTCCTATTTGCTCACGTTTGCATGCATTCCATTAGTTTTCCCCATCACAATGCATCCAAAGAAGTAGAAAAGCTTTCTCAAAGGAGACTCGTGCTTTATTTCGCAGAATTGGGGGTTCAGGATGCTGTACGTGAAAAAAGTATTTGAATTCTGACAGACCTTCAACTGTATGCTGACTGAACGTCCCCCCCCCCATTTTTTTCGTGCCTGTGAATGTTCATAGCACTCCAGGAACTCGCTCACTCGTTATCTCTCTTTCTTTCTCTCTCTCTCTCTCTCTCTCTCTCTCTCTCTCTCCTTTTTACAATCATTTTCTATTTTTAAACTCTTCTCTCTTATTCTCACACCCTTACAAAAAAGAGATAATGATAGCAGATCACAGTTGAGCATTCACAAGACAACGAGACGATTTGTTCGAGATGGAAATTAGAGGCTCGCTTGGACGATGATATTGAAGGATATGGAGGTAAAGAGAGAGAGAGAGAGATAGGAGAGATTAAATAGATGAAGAGAGGAAAAGAGTCAGAGCGACTAGGAGAAAGGGGCTGAGGGAGGGAGCAAGAGTGAGAACGAGTTCGAATTCATCATCAGCTAAAACTAACTAAAAGTAAATTTATTCATTTGCTGGACATTTTAAATAATTTTACTATTTTATCTGCTGGAGTTTGAAGGCACCATGATTCCAGAGTTCGAACTAGAAAAGTCCTTGAAATGAAATCGTTGATGTCATTGTCTACCTTTTCAGTCTGAGGGCTTGCCGATTATTTTCCCACCGATTCTCTTGAACCCTCACATTTTAGAAGTGTTTTGAATTATGGCGGGAAATTTATGCATAAAAATTCATTCTGGTGAGATTATAATCAAAAATGAAAATATAATTACATTTGTATACGTAATAAGAAATGAAAACATAAATACATTTGTATAAGTATTTTGTTAATGCCAACTATGTCTTTAATTGTGGTTTCCAATAATTCTGCTTCAGCAGAATTAAACACGCAAATTTGAAGAAGTGTCGGAGCAAATCAAAATATTTTTGAGATCGAAGAAGAAATTTCACTAAAGATTATACTCGTGGACGCATATTAGTTCAAAACGCCGATATCGCTGAATCTTGAATGCCGATCTGTCCGTTGGGACGAGAGTAGAGAGAGAAGAGACGACAGCGAACTTCCTCAAGCGATGTGATAATTGATTGTGTGTTTATTAATTAGAATAAGTTCATGAAATGAAGATTAAAAATTAGTCCATGGAAATGAGAAGAATTAAATCTACACCTTTACAAAGAAGATGACGATGATTGCGTCGGCCACGGGTAACCAAGCGAAGAGCAGAGGAGCGAGAGCTTGGAGGTCGAAACCGAAGTCCAATAGCGGAGCGAGGAATGAAAGAGTTATTGGCAGGTGGGGAGTCAAGAAGGGCACTGCCATCTGGAAATATTGAAACAATTATAAAATTTTAAATTGCAGTTTAGCTAGAGACCTGAAGAACAGTCATAATGGTAAGTCGAGTGTGAAGGCGCTGGTCTGCTCCGACATTGAACCCTTATGAGAGGAGAGATATCGCGAGATGGAAACGGAGGAGGAGACGCAGGCAAGCAGAGATGAAACGAGCATGGCCACCAGCAAGAAGGAAACAGCCAGAGAATGAGCACGCCGCATAGGTTGTGGATGCTACAGCAAATGTATGTACAAAAAGTAAATTGATCTATTTTGAGAATACTCTTCAGTTGTAAATTCAAGTTGTTTGTCGACCTGGCAAAATTATGTGATAATAGAAATGTTTTCCGAACATAAAAACTTACCTTATATGTGAAATATGTGTTTAATGAAATTTCTGTTGCCCATGCTTCTATGCATATGGTGGAGAAGAGCACTGTCCAGAAAGATGCGCAGATTTCGAGCGCCACTAACACTGGCAAGAACGCTCTCCATTTCATTTGTGGAGACGTGAAAGGTCTGAAGATGTTTCGTATTTTGGTAGTCATTATGTTACACATGTAGGAAGTTATGTTACATATCACGTTAGTTAAATATTATTTTCTAATATTATTCGTTAATACTTTTCTTTAAATTCGCATACAATAAGAAATATTATATATTGAGCTAGATAAATATTATACATATACATACTTTTTCCTCAAAATAAAAAAATGAACTCACTCTCATACCTACAGATTATGTTATAAATGACCATAGCGTCGCAAATCTCCTCCACCCGGCAGGTCGTGTCTCTCACTTTTAAACACTCTCTCGCTGTCTCTGTCCTCCCGCGAAGGTGGCCGGACATCATTTTGCCGGGTGGAGGGTGCAGGAACCCCGCGAGATCTGTCGGCAGATGCGTTAGAGATAGAGAAATAGGACATTTTCGTATGAGATTCAGACGTTTCCAGGTGAGGGAAGCCCCGGGAGTTCTCTCCCCAAAAAAGCGACACTTTGCTACGGCGGCTGAGTACAAAAAAAACATCAATTTTCTTAACCTTGTTAATCAGCAATTAACATTGTTAATTGCGGAACACCGAAAAGACCGCAATTTTTTAAATTTGCTGCAGCTCTGCGTACTCTCATTCCCGCATGCAATGTTTCGCAACTACATATTTTCTGCGCCGCTACCCGGAAAGACGCGGCAGGTCAAACTCGAATTATCACTTTTTTCACGGCGCTTTTTCCTTCTTTGAGATAACGATTACAGTTTAATGACCATTATTATTGAACAGAAACGACAACTAACAGGCATGCTGAAAGCGTAGAGAAATGAGAAAAAGACGTTAGCAAGTGCGGCATGTTGGAGGAGCAGTCGAAGAGAGCCGATGCGATCTTCGCCTGCTGCAGTTTCTCAATCTCAGAAATTGCAATTTTTAATCTGTTCTAGCGGAAGGCCCACTTTTTTGAGCACTAACAATAAGCGGATGGTAAGAAAGTAACTTAACATTTACGAAAAACTGCGATGTGATTAATGTAAATTCAAGTAGTTTTTACTTCATTTCGAGAAGAATGTTGAAATAGTAAACATATTTTCAGATCCTACCTCCTTTTCGGAAGGTTAGAACGGCGAAGACGGAAGAGTTGGCAAGAAGCGAGAGAACCAATGCGAGCAGAGCGTTGACGATGCCAACTGGACCGACGTAAATTTCGATGTAGCAGATCACCTGTAGGCTCGAGCAGTTTAATTCACCCTTTTCGAAAACCATTCGATGGACGTTTTGCTGAAATTTTACTATTTATCTGCATGTTTTTCATGCGCATGATGTAGTTCTAAAGGAAATGAATTGTCCAGAGTTAGACAATTGACCTGAAAAAGTCTATGAATTGAAAGCGCCGTTGCCTTTTTATTATGTCTGCTAAATATTTTCGCACTGACTTGGTCGTTCTCATGAACCTCACATTTTAGACATTTTGAATAATGCTGGGAATTCTATATATAAACATTCTGAGAACAGGATGACAGATGAAGATGTATGACATATAATGACAACATTATTACCATCATCAATGTTGGCTGTAAAATTCGTAAACGTAACAAACGTAGTATAACGTATGCATTCTTTCAGCAGTATATTAGTACGATGACATAACTTAAGTTAGAAGAAAAACAAATTATAAGCAGAAGACGAGTCGTGGGATAGAAGGGAAAGTAGGAATTATAATAATTATATTATCTGCCCTATTCCTTCCCGAAGTACATCCCGAAGTCCGCAAAGTCCCATCTACTATATAAAACCATTTTCTCCTTGCATACATGTTTTGGTTCCGTTTTCGTCTCTGGTTATCGTCTCTGGTTAGTGATTGTCGAATTGCTGCCACTTGTCGTCGTTCCTTCTTCCCCTCCCTTACAGGTTCCGGCGGTGTTCGGATCTGCACGGCCAGTGAAAGTATGAGAGAGTTAGGTGTGTGAAGTTATGCTTCCTTTTATTGCTTCCCCGTTGCTCATTACTGTCTTATTACTACTCGCTCCTCTTCTCGCTATGGAAGAGCTCTCGTTTATTCGCCAATTCTGTTGCGCTTGCATCGTTTGATTGATGACAAAAGAACGTTGAAAAAATTCGGAAACAGACAAAAGAAATATAATGTACATATACTTTTAGTAGAACTTTACATTCCTTTCATTCGAAGGAAAACATAGTGTTTCTGTTAAAGGAGCCGTACACGGAATATATAATGTCTTATGTTTTTAAATCAGTCTGTCCGTTCAGACTAGAAAGATCGATGAGTGAAACAAGAATTGAATTTGATTAAGTCTAAGCCGAGATAATCTCATTTTCTTTAGACGGATTACTGTAAAAAATTTGGCCCGAGTGCATGTGCACCCAGCGCACTCTTGCACATTTGGTCTTTGTCGAACTCGAGTGCGTATTTGGTGCGAATAGTTCGTAGGATGCATTGGAAGGACATGCAGGATGGCTACGTGATCACACGAACATTTTGTGATTTAGAATTCGTATGTATGTTCCAAGCGCTTATATGGAATGTTTACAGAAAATAGAGAGAGAGAGAGAGAGAGAGAGAGAGAGAAATAGAGAGCGACGGCAAGAGAATGGAAAGAGAGAGATAGAGCGAGAATGGAGAGAGAGAAGAGTTTTGCGGATCGTGACCACTTCACTAATAAATATATATCAGTCAGTCTAACATAAAATCTGCTCCATCTTTACGTCCCTGCTTTCCTGTCCTGCCTGGTCTCTTCATTTCCTACGACCCTCCCATTCCTTGCTCCTTTTTCGTTCTGTTACTCTATATGCCGATCAATATGCCGAGCCGGTGTCTCCGCACTGTAGAAGAGGGCCATGCTGAGATATTACGAATGTAGAGTTACAGATCCCAGAGAAATATTCAACAAATCAGCAACTGCTTGAAATCCTCGAACATCCATCCTCGGACCTCTTCCCCCCCCACAAAGCCTGAACCAAGGTACCATCAACCAATTTCGCCTTATTTTCACCAACATCTCAAGGAATACTCAAGGAACTAGACAGATGCAACAAAATTTATAAATGTCGCCTCAAATAACAATGGTATAACAAAGACTGTGCGAGATTGAGACATGAGGGCAGTCCGGAGATCTACGAACGAGGTCTCTCCTTCTTGCCCTTGAAGATAGCGATGAGGGACGTGTTGGCGACCATGACGATCTTGACACGGACACCGGGAATGTCTCCGACGGCGTGGCCCTTGCGACCGAATCCGGCCACGAGCACCTCGTCGTTCTCCTTAAAAAAAACGGTTGTTGAAAAGAAAATATTAAGCGAAAACAAAATATTAAGCGAAACCGATAGATACTGTATAGCCCGACATAATCACTTGTTACCGCACCGACTCCTGTAACCGGTTCTTCGCTACAATTCTTCACAAGCAAGGAAAATCATCACATATGGCTTATCAGCAAGACCCTTTACACGTATTCAAGCTAAATGATTTGGCGGTTTAAATAAAGTTAAGTTAAAATAGTGAAAAAAGTGATCAAGACAATAACAGTTCTTCCTGTTTTAAGAACAAAACGTGACTCTTCAAATGTAAATAAGAGCCATCTTCACAACCCGCAGAACACAAATAACGCAGGAAACGTGAAAACAGAATAAGTGGGTTGCCTCCTTCCACGATAAACAAGGACAAAAAAGGTGAGCCCATTCAACAAGTATATTACATCATTTATCCTCACCTCGATGAAGTTGAGGCAGCCGTCGTTCGGCTCGAAGGCGGTGATCTTCTTGCCGTTCTTGATCAGCAGGACACGCACGAACTTGCGGATGGCAGAGTTGGGCTGCATAGCCTCGACTCCGCTGAAGAAAAGGAAAAATAATACACGATATTTCCTTTGATTTTTGTTGACATTGTTATAATTCTTTATAAAAACACCCCAAAACCGACTGAATTATGCAAGAATTCCAATCTAATAGGAATATCATCGGTAAAAGTGCAAAAAAGGCAATAAAAGGTAATTTTCAAAAGCAAAAAACGGTTAAAAAGAAAAAAGAAGGCCTGAAAGCACGCACACCGTCTCGAGGACGATTCTCTTGGCGTGAGACGCGCCTCCGAATTGGTTGGCCTTCCAGTGCGTGCCGAGATGCGCCTTCTTTTAGCACTTGCCATTCCATCGCTGCTCCTGACGATGGATCTTCAGCCTGCGCGCAGTGCGCTATGGCGGAGTAGCTGGATAAGAGGTTACTGAAGAGACAAAACTAAATATCCATGATAATAATCAAAACTAAAACCAAAAACAACGTAAAACAATAAACATTACACGATGACAAGCGGCGAAATAAAACTTCACGCTGATTTTAGTGTGGTCAAAATGTCGTGGTGCAGAGTGCATCCAAAATTATGGGTGCCGGAAAATAGAAAACAGAACGGCCAAATTTTTTTTCCGCAGATTTGAATCGTGGCATTTTGGTTACTGTAATCTTATTCCGTGTTCGGTTCCTTTAAATGTGGCGTGTTCATTCTTCGCTTCTTTCTTGAGGGTCGTTATCGCCTCTGAGTTCTTCTTGCGAAAACGTGTGAGAATTGTTGTCTCGCTCTCGCATCTGAGAGGGTACCATGGGTACCAATGGTAAGATAGAGACAAAATGTAGGGTGTACGTTCTGTAACATTTTAACGGTTTTTTCACGTGAAGATATTTGAATTTTCTTAATTGCCTAGAAATGTTTGTCGCACAAAGTTTACATAACAGCAATTGTCGTAAGGGCAGCATCGCTCCGTCCGTTGGGACGCGAACAGTAAGAGAAAAGGCTTGATCGAACATCCTCAATAATGACAAAAATTGAGCTTTTCAGGTCTATCTTTGATTACAAGGAAATTCATCAGTAACAATTACTGCGTACGAACCTTAACAAAGAAGATGACAATGATTGGATCGGCCACGGGAGACCAGGCGAAGAGCAGAGGAACGAGCGCCTGGAGGTCGAAACTGAAGGTCGTTAGCGGAACGAGGAAGGAAAGAGTGATGGGAAGGTGAAGAGTCACGAAGGGAACTGCCATCTGACAAAATTGAAACTGTTATAAAAATGTACTTGTATCCAAATTAAATATGCCTCCAATTATTGGTACCAATGAAGGTGCAGTTTTCCCGACCTGAAGAACAGTCATGATGGTGAGTCGCGTGTGGAGGCATCTGGTCTGCTCCGACATTGAACCCTTATGAGAGGAGAGAAATCGCGAGATGGAAACGGAGGAGGAGACGCAGGCAAGCAGAGAGGAGAGGAGCATGGCCATCAGCAAGGATACAACAGCCAGAGTAAGAGCAGGATCTCCGTACTACAAGGGGAACACACAGTAAATAGATCTATTTTTAGAATACACTTCATGAATAAATTGGCATTGCTCAATAAATTGAAAATACTCTCTTATCTATCTGTAAACATGAGTAAAATGACTGTATGGCCAAGAGTTGCAAAACATAAAGACTCACCACATACGTGAGAAATGTGGATGTTGAACCATCTCCAGCCGATATTTCCACGCTTGCGGTGTAGAAGAGCGCAGTACAAGAAGATGCGCAGATTTCTAGCGCCACCAAAACTGGCAAGAATGTTCTCCATCTCAATCGTGGAGACATGAAAGGTCTGAAGATGTTTATTTCTTTGGTTGTCATTATGTTACACGTTTACCTATCACATATCAAATTGCATCTGAATACTTTTTTTAGCTTACAAGGGAACTCTCTCGCTCTTATATGCCTGCAGATTGAGATGTAGCGGTGCGCAAAATGCACAGTTGGCCGCATGAGACTTCCGGCGAGCGCGAAGAAGAAAAGATACAACAATATTTGCACATGCGGGAAAAGACCTTCCGTTGATATTTCCACAATGGCATTCACCGACAACACCAGCTGAATAAGTAATCTTCTTGTAGCATAACTTTCTTTTATAATTTTCTTTTAGAATCGACGAAAAGAGAACGAAAAATTTCATATTGCGGCAGCCAACAGTTTTCAACGCCACTACATGAGAATTTATTTCATGGCCAATTGCCTCTTAAAGATTAAGTTTAAGATATATGTATCAATTCTATATCCATGTTTATTGAGGAGAAACAATAACTGACTGGCATTGAGAACGCGTAGAGAAATGAGAAAAAGACGTTAGCAAGCGCGGCATGTTGGAGAAGCAGACGGAGAGAGCCGAGGCGATCTTCGACTGCTGGTGTTTCTCAATCGCAGAAATTGAAAATTTTTATGTTTTCAAGCAGAGTAGATTGTAAGCTTTTTACATAAAACAGCAATGCGAATTTTAAGTACTTTTTATATTTTTTTTTTACTTCATTTCGTTGAGAATATTGAAAAGGCAGATGCTTATATTATTTCAAGATCCTACCTCCGAATCGGAAGGTTAGAACGGCGAAGACGGCCGAGTTGGCTAGAATTGAGAGTGATAAGGCGAGCAGAGCGTTGACGGTACCAACTGGTCCGACGAAGACCTCGACGTAGCAGGCGAACGGTTCGCTTGAGCAGTCCAACAAATCCTTTCGGATAACCATTTGCTGCAATTTACATGTTATCTGCAGGACTTTCACACACATCATGATGTACTTCTTAAAGAAATCTATAGTCAAGATTTAGACAATAGAAATAGAAAAGTCCTTGAAGTGAATGCGTCGTTGTCTTTGTCTACCTTTTCATTCTGAGGCCACTCCGACTATTTTAGCAACTATTTTTTGACGTTGTGAATTATGTTGAGAAATCTATGCATATAAAAACTTTCCCAAGTCAGGATGAAAAACGGAAAGGTATTACATACATACATACATGTGTATGTTAACGCCAACATTATTAGCGCCAGTAATTGCAGCCTCCTACATTGTTACTTTAGATCGGTCGAAACACAATCCATAAAACTGGTAAATATAACGAACGATCCACTACTTCTAGCTGTACATTAGTACGATGACGTCCCTTACATTAGAAGGAAAACACCGTCTTTTTGTCACATGTGTTGTCTTCATTCTTTTTTTCTTTCTTGCCTATTGTCTGAGCAAACCAAGGACTTGTTGTCTCACTTTGCTTCTGAGTACACAATGGGTACCTTACAATTGGCCAGAGAAGCCAGAGAGCTGCAAAGTCCAAACAAGACGCTACGCTTGTACAAGACATGTTATTGTCCAAAACACGCCGGAAACATATGTTAAACATATGTCAGCAAATATTTTTAAAAGAAAAAGGCGAATATATTTCGCCAAATTTGATTTTCACGTAATAAAGAATGCTCCTAGGTAAGGCTGATTTTGTTTTTGCGACTTCCGCATTCATATCAAGCTCCCTTTTCCAACATACATTCATACATTCATTGCTTCCGCTGGCTCACAATCAGTGCTAACTTGTCTTATTTCAACTTGCTCCTCCTCTCGCTATTGGTTCATCTAACTTCGCCAATTCGGTTGGTAAGTATATACATATATGTACAGTACTGGCCAAAAGGTTATCATATTTTGGTTTTTCATGCATAACTTTTTTCAAAGTTGAGGCAAGTCTATGAAACTTTCAGGGTTTCTTCCTTATAATGTCAGACTTCAAGTAGCATAATATTGGTTTAATTGACACACTATTGATTGAGAACAAAAATCAATAACTCAAATCACCAGATTGTACATTTAGACATAATGGAGGAAATAATTTATTTTTTTGAAAATCGGGCAGTTTTTATTGGAATTTCATGTTAGTTGCGTTGTAGAACATTCCGACCATAACTTTTGGTTTAAACTCGAATTTTAGAAATGCTTTTACATGCTACCTGCCTCCAGTACACGGTTAATGCACTCGGCCTGTGATTCAGAAGGTGCAAGTGGATAAAATCGACCATTTACCACTGTACTTATAGTAATAATGACTTTTACATATTACTATTGAACAAATTCAGATGGTTTGTTGAGCTGTGGAAATTAGATGCAATTTATTTGGGTGCATTTTGACCAGCGCGGACAACTTTCGACCGCTGCGCAGAAGTGCTCAAAGTGGTGTTGTGCTGGAGTCCGCCTTCCAAAAACGCTTTTTCCTCTTTCTAATGATAGCTGATAGGCTTTTCCATATTCCGCACCCTTATTTCATTCTCATCTTCATGAAACCACAAGGAACTGTAGATCGTTTGAAGGTGCACCAGGGAAAGAATAGTACTGTATCCTACAAGGCAGTAAAATGAAAGCCGAATAATTAAAGATCGAGTCAAAAATAACTTAAGTCAAAACAGAAGAGCGCTCAGTAATCGCCTAAATCCCAAAAAAAAACAAATTTAATGTTGTTATTGATCTAGAACAGACAGCTTTCACATACAGCGTTACACTCTGACAGGGTTACATGAAAACGATCTACACTTCCTTGTGGTCTCATGAAGCCAGGAATGAAATAATCCTGCTAAATATGGAAGAGCCTTTCAGCAATCATTCGAGAGATGCGAAAGCGTTTTTGAAAGGTGGACTCCTGCACAACACCTCTTTGAGCACTTCTGCGCAGCGGTCGAAAGTTGCCCGCACTGTTCAAAATGCACTCAAATAAATTGCATCTAATTTCCACAGCACAACAAACAATCTGAATTTGTTCAATAATAACCTGCGAATATGTAAAAGTCATTATTACTATAAGTACAGTGGTAAATGGTCTATTTTATCCACTTGCACCTTCTGAATCTCAGGCCGAGTGCATTAACCGTGTACTGGAGGCAGGTAGCATGTAAAAGCATTTCTAAAATTCGAGTTTAGACCAAAAGTTATGGTCGGAATGTTCTACAACGCTGCCCGATTTTCAAAGAAATAAATTATTTCCTCCATTACGTCTAAATGTACAATCTGGTGATTTGAGTAATTGATTTTTGTTCTCATTCAATAGTGTGTCAATTAAACCAATATTATGCTACTTGAAGTCTGACATTATAAGGAAGAAACCCTGAAAGTTTCATAGACTTGCCTCAACTTTGAAAAAAGTTATGCATGAAAAATCAAAATATGATAACCTTTTGGCCAGTACTGTATGTATGTACATATTTGTGAGAAAGCGTGAGACTTGCTTGCTGTCTCGCTTTCGCTTCGGAGTGTACAATTGGGTACAGAGACAAAATCTACAATTGGGATAAAATTGCAAAAACATGAGCCGCATGATTAATCTTACTCGAGGACACAGACAAGCGTTCCCAGATGTGTAATTTTCCAAAACATTTCACAGAGGCAACATGTCGGAGACTCATTTTCACAAGAAAAGGCGATTGTACAACTCCAAATTTGATTTACACAGAGTTTCGTTTACTTATCATCCAAATTGTTTTCCCAATTTTTCTCCTTATGTAAAACAAGACGTTGTTATTACAACTTCTCTGCCCTTGGCTGTAGAGAACGAGGGGAGTAATAGGCGAATCACAGGTAAAGGCTGTTTACAAAAATAAGAGTAGAATGGCCCAGGTACAGTCCAGGCAGCTTTTTATTTAAAAAAAATATTTTGAACAACAACATGGAAATGCGTTTAATTCGGATTTATGAAGTGAGCAATTGTTAGAGTCTGTTGAAAGAAAAGACAAAACGCCGGCCAGAAGATCTATCAAAGAGATTTTTATCAGAGTTTCTCATGTATCTCGTACTTTTGAATCTTTTTACTTTGTAATAGTATTAAGGATATGGTCTTAGTGTAATAGTTGCGCCATTAAAAAATGGGTTTCATGCTCCTTTAAGTTAAATTAATCTCACAAATTTCCTGAAGTGTCGGAACAAAACAAAATAGGTTTGAGAACGAAGAAGAAATTTGAATGAACATTATAGTTGTGGACACGAATCAGTTCAAATCCTCGTAATCGCTGAAGCTTGACTGCTAATCTTTCCTTTGGGACGAGAGCAAAGATAGAAAAGACGAGAGCGAACTTCCTCAAGCGATAAGATTGTTTATTGTGTGTCAATTAAATATGATAAATTCATGCTACGATGAATAAAACTAAATACAAGTAACGAAAATAATATACTTACCTTTACAAAGAAGATGACGATGATTGGGTCGGCCACTGGTGACCAGGCGAAGAGCAGAGGAGCGAGCGTCTGGACGCCGAAATGGAAATTCATTAGCGGAGCGAGGAATGAAAGGGTTATTGGCAGGTGGAGAGCCAAGAAGGGCACGGCCATCTGGAAATATTGAAAGAATTATAAAAACTATGTAACTATTTGCAAATATATATGTTCGATTCATTCGGTATAATTTTTTTTTTGTTAAACTAAAAAAAATTAAACTCAGCGCCAAGTGACTTGAGCTAGCACGCAAGGATCCCGAGTTCGATCCCGCCCGGGGGTGACCACCCCTGCAATCCTTCGGGGATGGCGCCAGTAGAAGTAGTATGCTACGAAGAATACTGCCCTGGAGTATGGGTTGGTTTCCCGGGGAAAGCGCCTTATTTTAAGCCGTCACTGGTGACCACAGGCAGGCCCAGCCTTGATTCCGGCTAACTTTGTACCCTTTGTTTCTTAAATTCAATTTTTGAAACCTAGAAAGATGAACAATTAATAGATCAAGATTGGTTCAGCGAGACCTGAAGAACAGTCATGACTGTGAATCGAGTGTGGAGGCGTCTGGTCTGCTCGGACATTGAACCCTTATGAGAGGAGAGAAATCGCGAGATGGAAACGGAGGAGGAGACGCAGGCAAGCAGCGAGGAGAGGAGCATGGAGACCAGCAAGAAGACTACAGCCAGAGAATGAGCTCGATCCACAGTATCTCCATACTACCAATTGTACAGGTAGTAATAGAATACAATTCATGAATAAATTGAAACTGTTTTCCATCTGGGACAAAATGCCGGTATCATATTGCAAAGAGTTTCTGAGCATAAAAACTCACCTTATGCGTGAAAGTTGAGATTATTATACCACTTTTTCCCAATAATTCGATGCATGCGGTGAAGAATAGAACAGCCCATAAAGATGCGCAGATTTCTACTGCAACCAATACTGGCAAGAATGTTCTCCAACTCATTCGTGGAGACGTGAAAGGTCTGAAAAGGTTTATTTAATATTGTCATTATGTTAGGCGTGCACTACGTTATCTTTAAACTGAAAGAAAACTCCCTCTCCTACCTGCAGATTGACATGTAACGGTGCGCAAAATGCACAGCAGGCCGCAAGACACTTCCGGCAAGCGCAAAAAAGTCCCCACTCTTTGACAACTCCCCATTAATTCTTCCTTGTCATTGGGACTCTGAATAAAGTAGCAGAAAGGTAAACAAAAAGAATGTTGTTATTGCTTCAGCATCAATTGATAAATGGAGACTTGGAGCGAATGAGTGAAACGGTTACGCGAAGAAGGAGAAATGGCGAGTTTCAGCGAAAGAGCGGAACGGTCACGTGTTCAATTGTTGGCAGAATTAGATCTCGATTATCTCCTATCTGGCCAAAAAAAAAAGAATTGGAAAATACAAAATTCTGACGGTTCTAATCCTCGCTAATAACTAAATAGTACAACATTTAAAGGGCTGATATTATTTTGTTTTTGCATTATATTTTGTTTTCTTCTTCTTCTTCTTGCAATACTTATGTTTGAATGTTATCACTCATTTCCTTTTTCAAGCCAGCCAATTCATGGCGTTTAGCTGATCAGTATCAATTGATAACGGGGAACTTACTAATTGTTCCTATTCCTTCCGTTAATTTCAATTGTTGAAAAGCTTGTCAACCTGGTCGAAAAGTTATTTCTTACTGCAGTTCTCAAACTAGCCAGAAAGGAGATAATCGACATCTAATTCTGCCAACTGCCGTAGCTCACTTCTTCGCGTAACCGTTTCACTTATTCGCTCCAAGACTCCATTTATCATTCGGCGAAAAGGGATATGGTTCACGTCTTGCTATTTCTATGTATTCATTTCTCTCTCATTCGCATTGCATGTTCTCGCTCTTTATAAACTACTGCAAAGATATATTTCTCATTCTCTCTGTTTCCTCACGCTTACACTCCCTAGCTCTCATCTGCTCTCCTTCACTTGCCACCCGGCAGCCGAGAATCCCTTCCTTAATTGCAAAGAAATTGGCCAGGCAAACATGTCCTGTGCAGGTGAAATCTATCTCAGCTCCGCCAACAGCGTTCTGGAAAAGACACGTTCTCAATATTTATTTTGAAAGGATAATCAGAAGAAAGAACAAAATGAGATACCATACGAGAGTTGTTACTAATTTTTTAAGGTTTCTCATCATTTTCTACCACTCGATCCGAAAAAAAACATTCTTCCGCTTTCGACTGCCGCTGATGAATCGCACTTTCACCACACAAATTTCATGCTATTATCACATCACTTCCCCTTCCACGTCATTCTGGCCTCATTATCACGTGTGGAACACATATGTCTTCTTATGGTGGAGAGGAAGAGAGTGAGGAAGGAAGGACTAGGGAGCCGAGAGTGTGTGGGCCGCTCGGGAGGATGTTTTGGCAGCCAACTGAGGGGTGTCCGCTGAGATGTTTACAGGGTGGCGGCGCGGTGAGGCACCGCCCACAATAGCGGACCACGACACTATCCACTTGAGGCATTTCAATTCTTTCTAGGGACGATAACAATGGGGTTGATAAAAAGCAAAGATGCAAAACTGCTTGTGTTCTGTTAGCTACAGAAATGCGTATGCTTATACATAAGTCTGCCGCTGCGCACAACGAGGAGATCGCTCGCTCATTGGTGGTGATATTCAAGTGTGCAATGGCAACAACACTCGATTTACATCTTGCAATCGCCACGACTTTCGCCGCAATTGGTTAGAAACTTCTTTTGATCTACATATATTGAAGACTGCGTTCATCTCAAGAAATCAAGCATACCTTTATTGCTCTGATATATTAATGATATGTTTTTTCGCAAATGATATGATGTTCCGCAAACCTTTCATTTGTTTCGATATAGGCTCTCACAATCAGTACGTCTGAGAAAGCGTGAGACTCGTTGTCTCGCTTTCGCTTCAGATGTATATGTACAATTGGGTACCAAGCCAGAGACAAAATCTACAATTGGGATACCACTGCAAAGAACATGAGCATGATTAATTTTACTTGAGGACACAGACAAGAGTTCTCAGATATGCTACTATCCAAAACACTTCACAGACGGATCAGGGAAGACAAGTCAGAGACACATTTTCACAAGAAAAGGCGATTGTATGCTGCAAAATTTGTTTTTCACAGAGTTACGCTTACTTATCATCCTAATTGTTTTCAATAGCAAGAGCTCAACCTCTCTGTTTTTGGATGTATAGGACGAGGGAAGGGATTGGCGAATCACAGGTAAAGACTGTTACAAAAATACGAGAAAAATGCCCCAGCTACAGTCATGGCAGCTTTTTTATTTTACAAAATTATTTTGACCAACAACACGGAAATCGTCTCGTTTTATCCTGATTTATGAAGTGAGCAACTTTCCGATTCTGTTGACATAAAAGACAAGCGACGGCCAGAGAACTGAGCTCGGCGACTTCGAGGAACACCACGACGGCCCAGAAGGTCTATCAAAGAGATTTATTTATCAGAGTTTCTCATGTATCTCGTACTTTTGAAGGTAATATGCAGCCTGTCTAGTATAATCCCTTAATTCATGAAAAAATGTGTTTCATGCTTTAAGCTAAATTAATGTCAAAAATTTCCTGAAATGTCAGAACAAAACCAAATACTAGGTTTGAGAACGTATAAATGTGAATGAAGATTACACTTTTGGATACGCGTAAGTTCAAAACGTCGATATCGCTGAAACTTGATTGGCACTCTGTCCTCTGGGACGGTAGAAGAGACAGAAAAGACGTGAACGAACTTCCTCAAGCGATGAGATTGTGTCAATTAAATATAAAAAAAATTCATGCAAGGAAGATTAAAAATAAGCCCAAGCAAAACGAAAATATTTAATGACCTTAACAAAGAAGATGACGATGATTGGGTCGGCCACTGGTGACCAGGCGAAGAGCAGAGGAACGAGCATTTGGAGGCCGAAACTTAAGTTCAATAACGGAGCGAGGAAGGAAAGAGTGATTGGCAAGTGGAGAGTCACGAGGGGCAGTGTCATCTAGCAATATATAAAAAAATTAGAAAAATTAGAAATAAAAATAAGCTTCAAATGGTGTAAAACTCCCAATTGGTAGAAAGGTGATTTGGGCCCGCTACAAAATTTCAAACGAATTTGAAAGATATTTGCATCTAACCGCTGTCAAGTTCTTTCATTGTCTCGCTTTTCATTAACGTCTGCTTTCTCATTCCTTGGTGAAAATGTGTGGTAATAGGGCAGGAGGGGCAGAAATTGCCTCTTCTTCCCACCCCTGGAAACTCCTTGGTTGGAGTTTTTTTCATCGGGCGCATCAACGGAGAAGAAAGAAATGCAAATGTATTGCTAAATACTGATTTTCATAACGCGGGAACACCTCCAATCGATATTTTAGGCCAAACTTGAACATATGTATGGGTATATAAAAGTAAATGTTTT
Source organism: Allodiplogaster sudhausi (assembly GCA_945643635.1). Lineage (NCBI taxonomy): Eukaryota > Metazoa > Nematoda > Chromadorea > Rhabditida > Diplogasteridae > Allodiplogaster > Allodiplogaster sudhausi. Next base: position 6,253,201 of record CALZFC010000248.1, read on the forward strand.
TCGTCGGATACTGCCTTTAAAGTGTATTTGTGGTTCCTAGAACGGTGACCCGTAAAGACACCTGAAGAACAGTCATAATGGTGAGACGCTTGTGGAGGCGTCTGGTCTGCTCCGACATTGAACCCTTATGAGAGGAGAGAAATCGCGAGATGGAAACGGAGGAGGAGACGCAGGCAAGCAGAGAGAAGAGGAGCATGGCCACCAGCAAGAAGACAACAGCCAGAGTAATAACTCGTCGTGCAGGATCATAATACTATAAATCAGCAGATATGTGGATCTATTTTAAGAATACACTTTATGAATAAACCGAAAATATTTTTTTCGATTTGTTAAAACTAGCAAAATGGCGGTATCGTATTGCTAAGAGTTTCAGAACATAAAAACTCACCGCCTTGTACGTGAAAACTGTCATTATTGATCCATCTATTCCCAATAGTTCCATGCACGCAGTGAAGAAGAGCGCAGTCCATGAAGATGCGCAGATTTCCAGTACAATCAATACTGGCAAAAATGCTCCACGACTCTTTCGAGGAGACGTAAAGGGTCTGAAGATGTGTATTTATTTCGGTTGTCATTATGTTTCACGATACTAAGTTACACTACATGTAAAATTCGTTAAATATTATACATTTGAATACTTTTTTCTCTTTAAATTAAAAGTGAACTTAAAGGTCAACATTTTTCAACATTGTTCCATCCCAAACTAGGGGTAGATCTTTCAAGTTATACCCAACTTTTAAGGCTAGTGATAGTACTCTTAGAAATTCGATTGTTCATAAAACATTCAAGGTGCTTAATGGTCTAGCTGATAGCGAGTTTTCTCGCTCTTTTGACGCATTCACAAGCAACGCTTTTCGCAAATAATTTGCCTTTTACCATATATTCGATTTGCCTAATTTCTCGTACTTTTCCTCTTTCTCGTTCTTACTTTTCTCCTGTAATTTTATTCTCTTTTCGTTCTATTTACATCTTGTTCTGTCATTTTCTTTAGCTTTACATATAAGTGCATCTCAATGCCATTGTAATGTTGTCGCACAAAGTGACATCATGTAAGCGAATAAAGATATAACTTCCTCACCAACCTACATATTGACATGTAACGGTGCGCGAAATGCACAGTGGGCCGCATGACACTTCCGGCGAGTGCAAAGAAGAAAAGATACAGAAAGATTTACACGTACGTGAGGAGACCTTCCTTTGATATGAACACAAGGCCGCCAGCCGAGAGCAGCAGCTGAGTGAGGAGAATTCATCATTTCTTCGTTATGTTCTTTTGAATGGAGCATGAATAGACTGGGCAAAACAGTCTACCCGGCAAAACGCAGGACTACGACCCCAATTTCTAGCGGTATATGTCCCCTTTAAGATCAAAATTTTAGTCGAATGCCTTCAGCATCCATGATTATTGAAGAGAAATGACAACCAACTGGCTTGGAGAAAGCGTAGACAAGTGAGAAAAAGACGTTAGCAAGTGCGGCGTGTAGATGTTTGTTTCTGGCATGGTTAGCATGGTGCACGCATTGTCAGAAGAGAAAGCGAGACAACAAGTAGTATCTCACTTTCTCAGAAATTCTCAGAGCTAATAACAATTGCAAGAAAGAATGGAAATATGAAGACGACACCTATGACAGAAAGACTGTATTTTCCTCCGATTATAAGTGATGTCTTGCACGGTTAGAAGTACGTCAACGCTATATTTCGTTTGTTTGCTTTATTTACCAATTTTGCAACTCCAAATTTGTTAATTTTCTAAAGCAGCATTGTAGGAAGCCACAATTAATAACAAAATACACACTAATACATGTGTGCATGTCATACAATTCCTTTTTCATCCTGATTTTCAGAAGAATAGATAATTCAATAATTCAAAACACATCTAAAATGTGGACTTCGTGAAAACTACCAAATCGGCGCAGTGAAAGGGTAGACTATAACAATAAACTTGCATAGTTCTATTGTCTAAGTCCGGACAATTACTTTCTTTAAGAAGAACATCATAATGCGTGTGAGACATGCAAATAAAATATTTAAATTCCAGATCAAAGTTATCAAGATTATAGAGAAGGATCAGCCGCGCATTTAATCTGTCAAAAGTTTGAAACATGTTCGAAACAACATTGTTTGGAATATGTTCGCAACAGAAGAATTGGCAATTTGCCAGCCTATCTTAATACACATGGGTTCCGAGCATGTATCCAGCTTGTTATCACTTTTTCGGTTGTGTGCACTTCTTGTTTCGAACATCTGAAGTGGTCACTTGGTCAGAACCAGCACGAAAATGGAGAGACAGTGCAAAGAAGGAGACGCAGGTTGTGACGAGCAAAAGCTGCTATGGTGATGCTTTCGCTCGTCACCAGTGTGACTCTCATAACTTGCCCTATCTCACGTCTGTGGTCATAAGTTCGACCTAGTTGACTACCAATGGTTGGGACTACTGTGAGGCAAAAATTCAAACGTTTCATGGGCGCGTTGAATCCGGGCACCTAGACTCGGCTTTAGTATTCTTGTTTGTTGTTACAATGTGTTGTTATTTTTTTTCTAGATGGCCGGGAAGGCGCCGCCGATGCTTCATGAAGAAAAGGAGTTCATCGTGAGGGAGGTGCTGGCACGACGAGATGCGCTCATCGAGCACAACAGAAGCCGCTGCCCGGAGGGCAATGCGAGAAAGCCGCAGGCCAAGAAGGAGGTCCTCAACGCGGCGTTCATCAGATTCGAGTAAGTTCTACCAGCAGTGATTAAAAGTGATTAGAGATGATGTTTATACTGTTCTAACAAGCAGTTCACGTCCGTGCAACTCAGGAACGTTATCAACAAGGTGAACGCAGCGGCCAAAAGCAAGGTCGCCCGCTCTCGCATGAAGTAGGTTATTCTTTTCGAATGGTGATTGTGCTCACTTTTTTTTTACCTTGGAGAGATAGTCGTGATGAGTCTGGCGATCTTTACAGTTACACCAGTGCAACCGGAGGAGGAGTGAACAGCGAAGAAGAAGAAGCAATCGAGGATGACGAAGAGGAGATTGACGTGCTCACTCAGCACGTCATTGACGCTTATGGAGACACCCCAGCATTTGCTGGGATATCAAAGGCTGGAGCTGGAGAAAGCTCTCTTAGAAAGGTTTGCTGTATTATTTTATTCTACAATGCTTTTACAATATATGTTTTTTTTAATCCTTTTCAGTTGCCAAAAGAGTGTTCCCCACGTGCGACTGATTCAAAATGTTTTCCTCGCCAGGTTTGGAATGAATGTTTTAACATTGCCTTGTTTTTAGATGAACCTTTATATAACATTATATTTATTAAATGAGGAGCGAATTAATGACTGTCACGTTCAGTTGTCTTCCGAATGCTCGAGCAGCACTTCAACTACAGAATCTTGTCGTAATGGGCGTCGACAAGAGGGAAAAGGATCGCTCTTTCGAGCACCAAGCGTCCTTTTGGGAGGCGTGGAGGACTCGACTTCAGCAGGGGTTTGTTCTAACGGAATACGTGTGCTTATCGTTGCACTTTTTTCAGTTTCTCATTTTGTCTATAATATAAGTGAAGTCAGTAAGTTATAACTTGTTACGATCGGGTTCAGGCGTTCTTGTGGCGGACCCCTAGCCATTGTACTCGTAGGAGACATATACACTTTGTTACTTTACATATCTTTATACCTTTAGTCTTACTTTACCGAACATACATAGAGAGAGCGAGAGAAGAGGGGGACCAGGGCTTGGGGGCAGCCGCCTCCTAGCGGCTGCCGGCGAACACTGGGGCAGCGGAGGCTGTTCTTCTAGGCGTGGCCTCCGCTGCGGCTACCTCTGGCCCCCGGGCATGACAAACTGTCATTTTTCCTTCTTTTTTTTTAATTTGAAAACATTTTTTAAGACAATTGGTAATCGACGACTTCTGCAGCTGACAGAAGAAATGATGAAGGTTCTTTTTATATATTTAAATAATGTTTCAATATCAAATTTCAAATCTTTCGGGGAAAATTTTGATCTCTGGGTTATTTGATGCGAGGAATGTGAATATAATTTTTGTTTTTGTCCGTGATGTAATTAAGAAACGTTACGGTAGGTCCTTCCGTCCTCGCTCTCTCCTTCCCGTTCCTCGATGTTGCCCTCTCTAACTTATTCGTGTTCCTCACATCAAAGAACTCCTGGGTGACTTTGGGGAAGGAAGTTTTCTTAACATGTTTAGGTAGGAGTTTCTTTGTCGGAATCATCTCGTTCTTTGCAATTAAAATACAGTAAGCGCCCGTTCTTACAATGCTGTTTTAAGAAACAGATCGAGCATTACGAAGCAATGACGGAGATGGTCCGATCGCTGCGCGGCGAACCGAACGACTACATCCAACAGGAGGCCCCGTCATATGGCGATCATGACGAGGTGGACTCCGACGAAAGAGCACGCAGGCAGAGCGCTAGACTAGTCCGTTTGGCAAATGCTAATCAAGCAGTTTATGTTCCTAATCAATACACGCACTTTGATGATGATGCTCTGGAACAGAGTATGGTCGGATCTTCCATTGCTACTCGCAGAGCATAGATGTTGGAAATAATCTAATCTACATATATGACTATAGTAAGAGTATAATAGAGATATCATCTTTACAACACAAGCTATTGAAAGTATACCGTAGTAATGAATTATTTCCGAATTTTGTTTACTAACTTTGTTAAACCTTGTTGCGTTTCTTCTTGAATTTGTTCAAGATAAAATTTTAACACCTTCTGCCTTGCAGTGTAATTGTTGAAGTGAAAATCAACAACTTTATCGTTACAAACCAATCAGATTATACCATCTCTCTACATGTTAGCAATCATATGAGTCCTTGGGTCAACCCCTGGCGGGGGATGCGGCATGATCGGGTAGAGGTTGTTGTTTTGCGGGATGAAACCACCGGTCAAGCGATCGATGATGATGTTGTGAAGTATGCAACAAGAAAGGATTACTTTCGATGCAACTGCTGGGGAAAGACGGGCTACATTAGACAAGACCATAAATCTCTTCTTCAGAACCCCGATGGTCTGCTCCACTAGAACACGGACTTTCTTATGAGCAGAATTGAAGTCAAGTTCTTGCTGTGTTCTTGGTCGTCTAAGCGGAGTCACGAGATGAGACCCATTTGCAAAACCCTTATCACCAAGTAGAACGAATCCAGCTGGAATGGTGCCAATGGAAATAGCATTCCCTAGTGCCGAGTTAGCCAGGACAAAACTATCATGGGTAGATCCAGGCCAGTTTGCGTTGCAGAAGACCACTCGTCCGTAGGCATCAGCGACGATGAGCACGTTGATGGCAGGATGTCCCTTCCTAGAGCGAAACTGCCAGGGAGCATGACGGGGTGTGCTGATCGGCACAAGGGTACCATCAACCAGTCCAATGATGTCTAAAGCTGACTCTTTTATTAATCACACTATTTTGTGTAATTGGCTGTTACTTCTCAGCTTCTTTGTAATTATGTTTAGGCTGACTATTGAAAGGTCCACGCTGAGAAAAAGCGTGTGCTGCTCCACTACAGTATGCCAGCGAGTCCACGGGATACTGTATCCTATCCTTCAGGGACATGACACCGCACAGGAAGCGATGGACTACATTGAAGATGGTTGTCTCGCAGCAACCATATGCATCAGCCAGTACAATAAACGGCGCGTTGGACAACAAGTACCGCAATCCAATCAGCGTCTAAACAAACTCATGATCTGAAAAGATGAAGAATCAGCTCCTTTCAAACCTGATTCTTCATAGTAATAGTCCAGTCCCCCTGTATTGTCCGATTGAGAAAGGGAGAGATCTGCCGGACTAGCCACTGGATGTCTTGGGCTCCTAGTCTATAGCGCCGCATGAGAAGATCCTCATTACTCTGACAAAGCCTAGCGTGGTGCTGGCGGCAGTAGGGCAGATTTGGCCTTCGCCCAGCAGGAAGAAGCGCCAACAAGTGCGCCATCATAAAACAATTTCACTTTTTTATTATAAAAAAATATTTCATACAAAAAAAACTCTCAAATGAAATCTGTGAAGTAAACATGTGATGACACCGAGATGTTGTCAGGTTGTTCTCAGCTTGTGACAACAACGCTGATGTTGCGAGCAATTGTTACGAACATATTTCAAACTTTCGACAGATTGAATGCGCGGCAGAATTATTTCACTCGTCGAATTTTACCCGTAGCTTTGGTTTCTCATTTGGATAGTCATTCCACGAATATGCGACTTCAATTACCTTTCCTCAAAGTCATGCGCGAAAATAGAGATTTATGTAGTACGTAAATTAATTTTTAGTCGGCTTTCCTTGTCCCGCAAGAACCCCCTCTATCTAGTTTGTACGCAAACGCAGCTCGTGATCTCTCTTTCAAGCTCCATATCCCGGCATCCAAGCTTAATTACCGAAGTCACTTTCTTGTTTTATAGCTTAAATGGCCATCACATGGGTTCCGTTGAAACATTTTACTTTATTATTATTGTTCTGTTTTATCTTATATTGTTATTTTTCGGTATTATATATATGTACATATATTTATCTTCCATCATGCTTATGTTGGAAGATAAATATATGTAATAGTTCTAAGTTCTTTGAATGAAAAGGTGCAACATGACTCAAGGACTTTTCTAGTTCTATTGCCTAACTCTGGACAATTCCTTATTTTACGCGCCATGACGTTTATGAATGACCGGCAGATAAAATAGTAAAATTACAGCAGAACGTCCAGTGAATGGTTCTTCGAAAGGATTTATTAAACTGCTCGAGAGACCTAGTTGAGTGCGGAATCGTTATCTACGTAGGCCCAGTTGGTAGCGTCAATGCTCTGCTCGCCTTGGCGCTCTCTCTTCTAGCAAACTCGGCCGTCTTCGCCGTTCTAACCTTCCGATTCGGAGGTATGTATTATCCTAAAATAATATACGCATATGACTTTTCAACGAAATGAAGTAAAAATATAATAAGTGCTTAAAATTCACATTGCTGTTTTATGTAAAAAGCATAAACACATAAACGATTCAATTTCCTATTTGAGAAACGGCAGCAGTCGAAGATCGCCTCGGCTCTCTCCGTCTGCTTCTCCAGCATGCCGCGCTTGCTAACGTCTTTTTCTCATTTCTCTACGCTTTCTCCATGCCAGTTAGTAGTCGCTTCTCCTCAATAACTATGGATGCAGAAGAAAAAAAAACAAACATCGTAATCTTAAACGGGGATGTTCGCCATGAAACAAAAAAAATCGTATTCGATCGGCAGCGTTTTCCTGGGGGAAAACTATTGAACACAAAAATAGCACGCGCCAATGAGAATGCGCACTGTTTTTGGTGATTGATTTCCATTAAAAAAGTACGAAAAAAAAAGATGAATTTACCTTCTTTAGCTGGTGCTGTCGAGGAATGCATTTGTCGGAATAACAAAGGAAGGTCTCTTTCCGTTCGTGCAATTGTTCTTGTATCTCTTCTTCTTTGCGCTTGCTGGAAGTGTCCTGCGGCCGACTGTGCGTTTTGCCCACCGTTACATGTCAATCTGCAGGTAGGAGAGGAAGTTTTCTTTTTCTTATTAAAATAAACAAGCATTAAGATATATAATATTTAACCAATTTTATATACATACATAGTATAACAGACATAGAACACGTGTAAAACACAATGACAGCCAGAATAAATAAACATCTTCAGACCTTTGACATCTCCACAAATGAGTTGGAGAAGATTCTTGCCAGTATTGGTTGTGGTAGAAATTTGCGCATCTTCGTGGACTGCGCTCTTCTCCACTGCTTGCTTTGAATTATTAGCAGATGATGGTTCAATAACCACATTGTTCACGTATCTGGTGAGTTTTTATGCTCATAAAATATTGTGATGCCTGCATTTTGCTCATTTTGATAGATCAAAAATAATTTCAATATATTCATGAAATATATACTTTTAAAAACAAATTATTTCCTGTTTGAACATTTGGTTGTATTTCGATCCCGTGCGGCGAACTCATTTTCTGGCTGTTGTCTGCTTGCTGGTGGCCATGCTCGTCTCGTCTCTGCTGGCCTGCGTCTCATCCTCCGCTTACATCTCGCGACATCTCTCATCTCATAGGGGTTCAATGTCGGAGCAGACATGACGCCTTCACACTCGACTCACCATCATCACTGTTCTTCAGGTCTATCTAAACTGCAATCTAACCGCATCATACCAAAAATGTAATTTAAAAAAAACTGTTGAAGTAAAAACTTCTGCAAATCCGAATGAATTGAAAATATATTTTAGAAAAATTTAATTTTATGATTTTTTCAATATTTCCAGATGACAGTGCCGCTCGTGACTCTTCACCTGCCAATCACTCTTTCGTTCCTAGTTCCTCTATTGAACTTCAGCTTTGACCTCCAGACGCTTTTTCCTCTTCTCTTCGCCTGGTCGCCTGTGGCCGACCCAATCATCGTCATCTTCTTTGTAAAGGTATTCTCAATGTTTTTATTTATTTTAATCTTCGTGCTTATTATATTAAATTAACACAATCAATTATCTCATCGCTTGAGGAAGTTCGATGTCGTCTTTTCTCTATTTTCTCTCGTTCCAACGGACAACGTAGTAGTCAAGTTTCAGCTGCCATCTCGACGTCTTGAACTAATGTTTATCTACTAGTATAATATTCATTCACATGTCTTCGTTCTTAAACCTGTTTTGTTTTGTTCCGACATTTCAGGAAATTGTGAGATTTATTCTTCTTAATGTCTCAGCACGTATGGGTACCTTATTTGCACCTCAATAACAGTTCTGCATATCTTGAGACATTGCTACCATTTCACTCAAGTTAGTCATATGTTTTTGTAAAAAAAAAATCCTTGGTGTGAACATTAACATTCTCAAGTTTGATTTTTGACGATTACTCTTCAAGGTTTTTTCTTGTCAGAGGTATAGGTAAATTTTGCGACCGTGGTCAGACGAACCTTTCTGAGCGCTCCTTCTTCCCGTTTCTCACCCTAGTTATTGTTGCCGTGAGGTTGTTAATAAAACAGCCTCATTGTGCAAGTTCCATGTTAACGACGAAGCAGGAGAGCATGGTTGCCGAACCGTACGATTCTCCGAGGATCTTTCTGAGACGAGTTCGTTTAGCATCGCAGGAAGGAGGAGAGCGGGGCGGGCCTCCTGAACTGTGTAACGACGAGTACTCGTCTCGCGTGATATTGCATCGGTTTCACTGTCCTCATTTCTCTTGCTCTCCTAGAGTCAATATGCGTCCCTTCTCGCACATCGTTTACTACGTTCCCGGCAACAAGCGTTCAGTCAAACGAGTTTATTAATCAAGCGTTGGTCGAATAGAGTGAGACACGGAGCCAGGGGAGAAGAGTCCTCTGGAGTCAGGGAAAGGACAGGGTACCAGGAGTAGTGGTCGTCGAGGAGAACAAGTACGGGGACTTCTTGTTATTTACTGTCGTGTGGAGCTTTTTTATGATTTCTATATGAGCCTATTTATTCCTCTCGATTCAATAACGTTTAAGATTAGAATTTTATGAATTCTTTTTTGAGCTTTAATTACTTTTTCTCATTTAATCAGAAAACAAGCTCATGGTCAATGGAGTGCCTCAACAGAACATTGAGTCATAGTAAGTTGCTATCAAAGTCGGGCAGTACTGTTTGTGTCTCTTGGCTTACAACAAAAGCTCTGGCATTTCATAGATAAATATATTATTTATGTGTGGAGGGTCAATCAGTTCTGTAAAGGACATTAAATGACATGTGGAATATGCTGCAAAGTTGCATGCAAAAATAAGCAGAACTACAAAATAGTGACAGAGTCATTTAGAGACGATAACGAGGGGCTTCTTTTTCAGTAGCAATGTTTGCCACGAGGAGCCCAATCTCAAGTATGACGATGACCGAGCAGCCAAGGAGGAGGTTCATCTGGTCGCCCATGGAACCGAGAAGCGACAAGAACTCAATTTAGTCAGCATAGATTACAATTTTATAATTTTACTATTTGCATAAATGCTGTCAAATAATTTTATGCCGACCGAAACAGAGCGTTCCTCAACCTCGACATGGAGCTCGGCTGTAGCAAAGAAAATGGCTACGTCACTCTAAAATAATGCATAATCTCTAACTTTTTCACTGGTAAACAAATTCGAAAAGGACTCTGAATTTCTCCGAAATTACTTCCTGTGCTCGCAAACGTCTACTTTGATCTTTGTTTTGACCAATTGACCAATTTGACCAATTTGAAAACGTGATCCCCACAACGCTTGCAGTGCAGCTGCCTTCGTATGTAATGTTGCTGTTGGATGTATTCGTGAAGCTATTCATCGCACGAGCACAGGAACCTGAATTAAATAGGAAAAAGAAAATAGTGGTGATTAAAAAAAAATCAACACCTTTCGCTTGGTGCTTGGCGCTTGGAAGACAAGAGTTTCGAAGGTGTTGGAATGACAAGGCGGAGGGCAGTCGCACTCTGGCCAGTCTGAGGGATCGCCGCGAGGGGTGAGGAGGGAGGAGATGCAGGCAACTTAAAGGAAGACAATCAACAACAAAATCAGTAATGCAGATTCGAATTTGCCGCGTTCACCATGGAAGTGGGCACTCTCATTCTCGCGTGCTATTTCCCAGGTCGTACAAACCCCAAAAAAATACTGCTAACGTTTTGCGAAGCCGCACGGTGGAGTGCCCTGCTTCCTCACAAAAGAAGCATCCATACAGCCGCACTCTTTGTACACGACATCTTGATAGCAAGACCGGAAGCAACCCTCAATTTCCTCATCCTTGACAAGTAATGATGCCTATTCCCTTTATGTAGTATACATTGCTCATTAAATAAAATCAAGCTGACATCGATGGAGTAGTCAAAGTCAAAGTAGAATGAAGACACTTCCGATTTGTCACGAACGCACCGTGCACTTACTCCGCCAAAGGCGGTATAAGTAAACTGAACACATAATTACTTCCTAGACTTTACAAAAAGAAAACACCTCGCTTATTCGAATAGTCGTTGTGGTTCCAGGCAGAAGCGTGATTCCTTTGCTCACAGCGTAGACACCGAGGGATTCTGGAATATATTTACTATTTTGTTTGCTCCGGGTTAACTAACTTTATCATGACTACGGCTGAAAATATGGAACATACCGGGCTGAATAAAGACATTGATTCCAGTTGTTTCCGACCAGATGGCCTGCTCAGTACTTTGCGCATCCACAGTTACAAGAAATCCTGATTTTCAAATCTGATACATTAAGCCTTTTTTAGCGAGAGAGAAAAACATAATTTCCAATATGGGTTCAACCTAAGTCTTCTTCAACAATCGCAAGGCTTGTTGTACGATTCTGAGCAGCCGGGTTGAAGACGAAACAGTTTCCGAGGAAAGGGTCATGTCGCATATGGAATGTTGATCTAAAAAATCCAGCGCTCATTTTGTCCACTCGAATATCGTTGAACTTCAAATCGAGTGTTGATCCCAAAAAAGTAGCGTCAGGGATGATATCTTCGAGTTTCCAGCTAAGACCCGGACGGTCGCCATCAGAGATAAAGCTAAGAAGAGCAGGCAGAGAGGATGTGAAGACGGCCGGGGAGTTCTTCCCCGTTGAAATCATCTGAAAATGCATAGTAAAATGGGTTTGCTGCGCCCGATCAACTAACATCAAGCACGTGCCCGAGCGTATCATTTCCAAAAATATTTGTGAGACGACCAAGAGATGTAAGAGCTGGAAGCAAAAAATCTTTATTGAAAAGCTGTGAACGATTGACGAACAATTGCCACAAGTTGGTCCGGTGTAATTTGAAGAGCAAATGCACAAACGAGTTCCATCGACAACTTTGCAGATGGCAAGCGAATCCTTACTCTGGCAACTGCAATTGACAAGGTTACGGTCTCTTCCCAAATATATCGTGAGTATTAGATTATTATTGTCATTGCCATTTTTCATTCCAAACTGACGCATTCGCAATGAGACTCCCGCTTGCGATTTTGTATGGACCACACGGATTAGTTGTCGTGGTTGTTGCGCTAAATTAAATTGAGAGTCTATCGAGAATTGGCTAATCTAAAAAATATAAATATGAAGAAGTGTTATAAATTTTAAACTTCAAGTGAATATGCAATTACGTTGACGACTCAATTGAAGAAGCCGAGGTAATAGACTGAGATGATGATGTTGCTGAATCTGTGGGCGGTGGCGATGTCGGGAGAGAATTCAATGTCGGTGGGGCGATTCTTTAAACGATTCAGCATGCCAGTTTTGCATATAAATTAAATGCAAGTTATTTCGGTTAGAATAAAGTTATAAATTTATTAGATCTCCGTGAAAATGGCAAGTATCAAACAGTTAGTATAACGATATAATATAGTGCTGGACAACTTTCGTCTTCACGATTTTCCATGAGATAATTCGATCTAGCAATTCAATGCTTAACGTTGACGTCGTTAGTTCTGATGAAGATGAGGTTGCCGAGGTCGCCGAAGTCGACGTGGTTGACGATGCCGTAATCGTGGCTGTGCAGCCTGTTTGGCTGTTCGATGCAACGCAGTTGGCAGTTGCTCTCTCTTGGACTTGAATTGTGAACGACCTAACTGAATAATCCGCGCAAGAGAACAATTCGTTTGTCAAGTCTATGCAATCGCTGCTTTTGAACTTCTAAAGGAGCAGTTGTTCACTGAATAACTAGCATAGGCTTTATCAATGTGGATCAATTCGCGCGTCTGTCGAAAACGTAAGTTGTTCCAGAAAGTTTGAGTTATTTTTGTCTACTTGCTACAATATTAAAAGCACTCCAAATACGACGCGGCCTTTTTTCTACTATAACTGTTTGACACCCTCCCAGAAGAAAGGCCAAATATCTGATTGTAAGGGCGCGCTATCGAAATTATCCTAATGTACCACTACATAATTATTCCTTTAATAAGTTGGCCTTACCTTGCTCACACCAGCACACTTCGACATTCACATTCATGCTGTCACCCGTGTAAAATGTATTGCCAGTTTTCCCGGAAATTCCGACGATGTTATTGCCTGGTGCAGAAAATATGAATTCAGTCGTTTCATTCTGCAAAAAAAAAGAAAGAAAAACGTGGATTGTGAACAATAAATATACTATACTAGAGAGAAATATACAGAGGAATTCGAATGAGGCTGACTGCATAATACAATTCGCCACCGGTGCAAGTCATGACACATTGGCAGGAGTCATCCTGCGTAACGACTAAAGAATAGTTCGTGCCGTCTTCTTTTTCTACTCTGCCAACCTACTCATCGAAGAGGACATCAAACTCTATTCCGTTTTCGCAAGTGTGTGTCTTTCGCTGAAAATACAGATATTTATAGACCTGTGCATATTTATCTGCATAGGAAAAGAATGAATGTCTTTAAAGTTCCAGTCACGAGTGTCTTTTTCTCATTCGTCACTGGAACTTTTCAATTTTCATCAACGTTTTAGAGCAAATATCTTGTTCGCTGTGTCTGGGTGAGGTGCGGTTGTTCTTCTTACTAACCGCAGACAGATTTCCTGCAAAACAGAATACATTGACATGGAAAACATAAATACAGTTCTTTACAACTGAATAATGGCCAATCTTGTTGATTTACCAAACGTGATGAAAATGACGGACGACAAGAGCGCAGCTTTCATCCTCAATTCAGAGGTTAAATTGAGAAATATCTCTTATTATTGTGTCCGATATTAGTAATATTAATAGTATTAATGATATTAATAATATTAATAATATTAATGATATCATAATATTAATAGTATTAGCAAAAGTCATAATACATAAACAAAAACATTGTTCAAATGTCTACAACGATAAAGATCTTCAATGAAGGAAGAATGAAATTAATTGGGGAGCTTCAAAGATGTATTTCATTGAATAGAAGCGCCTGGGGCTTTATATTATAGGATGGGCCAATTCATTTATCCTATTCAATTATTACATTAAAATGCAGTAGATGCAATTAGGATGCAGGGTCCTCGTTGTAGGAGTTTTCGTGTTCCATATATACTGTGGACTCTGGCGTAGTCAGGCAAATCTGTTTATGAAGCGAGGAAAAATCGTTGTTCCCTTGTCGAGGCCAATGTCTGCCCAAAGCGAAGGAATGCGCTATTTTGGTGGTTTCCGGCCGGCAATTCTTTTCGATCGCAACAAAGTATATTCTCATTTCCATGACAGCGTCTACGCAAAATAGTCATTTTTCATTTCAACTCACGCCTATTTTCAATAGAAAAGATTTTTCAACTAAAGAAATTCACCATCGTCACAAATTGGTGCCAATGGGTACGTAATATTGTAATTTAGCCACACGAACGCCTATTAAGTTTCTTTTTAAAATTTTACAACAAAAATTCACCCGGCGCCTTTGTTTTAATCGTTCGGCGCCAGATTCAGCGCAAACCTCGGATTCATCGATGTCGATGCCCTCCAAAGACATTAATTTAACTATTTCAGAATTTTTCAAATTCACGATTGTTAGACAAGAGAAACCAAAAAAACACGTTGTTTTTGACACCGACACACACTTTACACTTCCATTCATACAATTTCAAATTTTCGCGATTCCTTATTTACAAGTAATCGGCACCAAACGTGCCATGCATGTAGGCTTCGAAATTATTAGCGTTGGGCGCGAGACAGGACGTCAGACACAAATGAAGCCAAAACAGGACGTTTTTAAAACACCACCACAATCTCCGTACCTCCAAAGATGCCATTTACAAAATTTCACGCTCTCCAATGCACAAACATCCAAGGGTGAAACGATTGGCACGAGACTAGACGCCAGCCACAAATTTAACTAAAAAATGACATTTTTTATAACTCTGCCTCCCTCTTCTTTCCTCCGAACAAATTATTTCAATCTTTTTCAGGCCCCTTATATGCAGGCGTCCGTATGGACAACGACGGGCGCCAAACCTGGACGCCATAACAAAATTCCACCAAAAATCACTTCTCTTAATTTTATTTCTCCTGGACAATCAACCAATAAGCATAATTACCTTTGTTCACACTTTCGAACTAAAACTTCCACCTATTATCCACACTGACGCGATGGGCGCGAGACAGGACGCCAGACACAAATTCCGCTAGAAATCGCTATTTTTGAAACACTCACACATTTTTTCACTCCTCCAAATACACGACTTCAAAGTTTGAAGTTATTTAATATGTAAACATACAAATGCGCAACGATTGGCGCCAGACTGGGCGCCAAAAGCAAATTTAACTAAAAAAAGGCTAAGCCGAACCTGCTAATATAACTTTTCCGTTTAAAATAAATGCACACATTCACAAATTCAACGAGGGGCGCCAAATTGGACGCCAGGAAGAAATTCCACCACAATTTGATAGTTTTAATCATAATTCAACTATGCAACCAACGAGGAATCATTATTTCCTTTTTTTATTAGCATTTAAAACTAAATTCTCGCTCCACGTCCATACGGACGGCGTTTACTACACTATAGCAGATATAGGCCTTTTTCAATGCATTCTCAGGCCTATTTGCACTGAAACAATTCTACCCCAACTGATATATATATAAACGTCCATACGGACGTGCCACGTCCATACGGACGTGGGACGTTTCTACAATTGCTTGTGGATAAAACCTCGACCAAACTTACTTTTTCTTCACCAGTTTTTCATGCTGAACGCGAAAAAATACTTTCAAGTCATTTTATTCGCATTATTTAATCACCACAGTCGACTAAGATGCCTTCATTGGTTATGAAAGTATATGAATTGGCTTGGAACCAGGCCATTACAAACATCTACAGAAAACGAGAACGGATCATCTGAGGTTCAGTCGACGTTGGGCACCTCGAATTCTTCACGTCGTTCTACTCTCCGGGTTAACTAACTTAATCATGACTACGGCTGAAAATATGGAACTTACCGGGCTGAATGAAGACATTGATTCCAGTTGTTTCCGACCAGATGGCCTGCTCAGTACTTTGCGCATCCACAGTTACAAGAAATCCTGATTACAAATCTGATACATTAAGCCTTTTCTTTTACCTGACATAAGTTTTGGCCGATTTCAGGTAAAATACTGCTCGAAGGGGTTTTCAGACCTGTTATACTCGAATATTACGTTCTTTTCGACTTATCTCTATTCGTTAGTGCTTAATTGACACTATTTTAGTGTGTGGCAGCTCTGAAAACCCCTTAGTGCACGAGTTTAGATGTAAAGTAGGGGAAAAAACGTGAAGTACTATAACTTTGTTAAATGAAATTTTTTTTACAAATTGAACATTATATTCGTGTTCCCCACGGTCTAGAACCCTATATTCGTGTTCCCCATGGCCTAAAACCCCCCTTGGCACGATATATAGAACATCGAAAAATGAAAATATTTTGCCCCCCCCCAACTAGGATAGCACCGAGCGAAATTACAACCTCTTTTTTTTCGAACTTCCCTATTTCAATTTAATCACAACTTGCTTAAGATTGCTTGCGAACAGAAAGTAGAGTAGACAGATGTGATTGGACATTCATTTATGACGACAACGCTATGTATGTATATAGCACACAACAAGAAATAATATTGGTAAACGCACCACTATGATATTTTGTTTCGTTTAAAATGATATTTACATATCATTTTGAATGAAACAATTATATATAATCAATAGAGTGAGAGCTTTATAGTTGGTTCGGCAAAATTTCACCTCTTTATGTTTCCCGTGGCACAGTGGCTTGGGATGCTTCCTTGAAGGATATCTTCGAACATTTAAAATGAATAAGATGAGTTTATTTATTATTTAAGCTATTCAACGTGATTACGTAGGCAAAATGAATCGATCGGCTATTACTTATAGTGAAGAAGTGTTCCAATGGTGACAGGGTTAAGGAGTTTTTAAAGGATCACGCCGTCAATGTTTAATAAGTGGTGTCTGAAAAAACCAACCCTTCTAAATTTCTTACAGTATTCGGGAGGTTGGAATTTTTTGGAACGCTGTGATTGTGTTGGATGTGTTCGAAATGGCAACACAGCGCTTCCATTCCTTTTTATGTCTCTCTCTCCCTCTGTTCTACACTCTTTCTCTCAGAGTGAACAATCGATAACATTCATATCATCCCGTGCCCTCTTTCTCTGCCTCGCTTGGCATGGGGAGGGAGGGTGGCTTAGCCATGATCATGAGCTCAAAGAACGGAAAATGCACAGTAATCCCGATCAAAAACTCTTAATTCTGGCAGGTAGTCTTGGCAGATTTATCATCTGCTTTTTTTGCCAAGAAGGCCCACTCCTCCTCGAGCAGCCGTGACAAATTTTTCGACCATTTTCTCTGCCATGATTTTTTAACACTTACATAATTTTGCCTCGCCACTTTTGACTCGTCTGTTTTTTGGTTAGGCTGTTTTTGCCATTTTAGACAGCTGTTTATTTTGGCATGATGAAAACTGAAGAATAAACATTGATGACATTCTTGTCAATCATACAATTTGTCATGGCATGATAACTGGGTTTGAAAACTGGCAAATTTGCTTGCCAAAAATAACAGCAAAACTGAAAAATGCAGTGAAAAACCAAACTTTTTAATTCACACTGTCTTATATATACACATATGCTCATTAAAATCCATATTCTATTTAGAATGCACAGCAGCAGTGACGACAGCGACATTGAAGTCATCCAGCCAGGCTCGGATTTGAACGAGCGAATCGAATCTCGACTCGTTTCGAACGTCAGACATTAAAATGGCTTTAAATCAGAATATACTTTCCCCTAAAATTATAAAGAAAATAATAGTAATAATAATAAAATGATTAAAAATTAAACGATTAGTTTTTAAATACGAGCATTATGTCTACAATTCTTTGTAAGTTTTTGATATATTGTATTTTTTAGGAACATGAAAACGAGCCGAGACAGTCAAAGTGGATTGGCGCGATAGAGAAGACACTCCACTTTATACGGCCGTTGGCTCATCTAAAGAAGACCGCGACGCGGGAGAAGACCACGACGCACCAATTTCGAAGAGATGTCTCCGCAGTGATCCACTACTTGCTTCTGCTTTCCTTATAGCTTATCTTGGCGATTGCCTTCTTTCGGGCGACATGTAAGAGTTACATAAATAGTAGAGTTTAATTATTAGCTAGCAAATTAAGTTGCATATTTATTGCACTATTTATTATAATATACACAATATATCTTTATTAACCTTATCATGCATTTAATTATTTAATACTCATTTATGTTAATTTTTTTAGACTTCAACAAAGTCGTCGCCCAGTCGCTGCCACCTCCAGTCAGCGACCAAGAGAGCATCGTTCCGTCGGCAGAGGAGGAGGAGGCACTTCGGAAGCTCCGCCCCGACGCGGCTCTCGCTTTAGTCACGGCAACACGCAGCCGTGAACGCGCCTCGAAAGAGGGTTTAAAATTAAAACATTAAAGAAAAATATAAAATGATTATGCAAAATAACAACAATTTATGTGTCGCGATCTATCCAAACAGGAATCTTTATACTCATCAGGAGAAGCCATGGCTGAAGCGTGTTCCGCTCCGGCCTGACCATCTTAAGACGGCGTACGTCAACGAGTTGCTAGACGTTATCGGCAAACTGCGCGAGGAGGATTCTCTCTATCTCTCCCTCTCTCACATCTCTCTCCCTCTCTTTCTCTCTCTCTCTCTCTCTGTTTCTCTTTCATCTTCTCTTCTTCCCTCTCTCGCTCCATTTCATTCTTTCTACCTCTTTCTCTTTCTCTCTCACTTCTCTTCGCACGATCTCTACCCTCTTTCCCTCCCTCTTTCTAAAGCGCAAACACCTTATCGATCGCATGGGAAAGGCATTGCGACAGTACCTGGACCGCGAGTTTCTCATCGTCTGCTTCCTCCTCATTCTGACGTCAACCGCGGCCATCTTCCTCTCCGTGCACCGTTGCTTTGTAAAGTTTCACACAACTTTTTAAATTTGAATTTTACCACCATTTTTCCGAATTTCAATTTTTGTCGCCATTTTGTTCCCAAGTACATAATTTTCACGCTACTTTACTTTGTATACCGTTTCTATCAGTGTATTTTTCGACTCTGACCAATTGCGAGAAAGAATTTGTGATATTTATCAAAGACTTGACGAAGACATCCATTTATATGTGTGCGATATCAACAACAAGCTATTTATTCAAAATATGCATGTGAATATATAGAAAAATGAACACAATATCGAATAATGAACCATTAGGGCTCATAAAAGATGGCAGTTGGGAGTATTATTCAACTGATTCAGATGGCAGCAGGAGCTGTGGGAAGTATATTCTTACTATTTGTGTACGCTTTGAACATCGTGGTCTACTCTTCTCCACAGCCCAGACGCGCTTAAAGGAGGGCGATCATCGAAAACTCGTTTACGATATATGAAACATTTATTTACTAACAAAAAATTAATGTTTCATATATCGTTAACGATTTTTCGGTGATCTCTTTCCTTTAAGCGCGTCTGGGCCGTGGAGAAGAGTATACCGCGATATTTAGGCATTCAGCTAAAGGAAAGAAAGACGACAAAAAAAGCTTCACATTCAAGTATAAACACCCACAGAGAAGTTTTTCCTTTTTGCTATCGTTTGCATGCAATTACCAAGTGAACATTCATTCCATTAATTTCTCCTCTCCCACTGCATCCAAGATTCTCGAAGGAGATTCGTGCAATATTTCGCGATGAATTTAAGTTCAGGTTGTTGCTTTACGTAAAGAAGTGTTTGAATTAAAACAGGGATTAAAAAATCTTATGTGTTGAAACTCGTACACGATATTTGAGATGAAAATGACAGGCACCGTTGGATATGGGCTCGTAGAAGGATATTCATTTATTCATACATCAAAGATATGGAGGCATAGAGGAGAAGAGAGTGGAGAGACGGAAATAGATGAAGAGAGGGGGGAATAAGAGTGGGTAGGAGATAATGACAGGGACAGAGAGAGAACGAGGTAGAATTCATCAGCTCCAAAACTAAAACGGACTAATAGTAGACTATTTTTCTATAATTTAATCTGCACGACTTTCATACGCATCATGACGTAATTCTTAAAGAAAAGAATTGTCCATAGTTCGAAGAAAAAAAACTAGAAAAGTCCTTGAAATGAAAGGTTGATGTCATTGTCTACCTTTTCATTCTGCAGACCTGCTGATTATTTTCGCACCGACTTGGTCGTTCTCATGAACGCCACATTTTAGACGTGGATTGAACTATGCTGAGACCAGCCTTACAACAGTGTCTTCACTTGGGGTTTCCTATGATGCTGCTTGAGGAGAATTAATCTCACAAATTTCATGAAGTTTTGGAAGAGAACAGAATAAGTTTGAGAACAAAGCACAAATGTGAATCAAGATAATACTCGTGGACACGTGTCAGTTCAAAATGTTGATATCGCTAAACCTTGAATGCCGATCTGTCTGTTGGGACGAGAGTAGAGAGAGAAGAGACGAGAGCGAACTTCCTCAAGCGATGTGATAATTGATTGTGTGTTAATTAATTAGAATAAGTTCATGAAATGAAGATTAAAAATTAGTCCATGGAAATGAGAAGAATTAAATCTACACCTTTACAAAGAAGATGACGATGATTGCGTCGGCCACGGGTAGCCAAGCGAAGAGCAGAGGAGCGAGAGCTTGGAGGTCGAAACCGAAGTCCAATAGCGGAGCGAGGAATGAAAGAGTTATTGGCAGGTGGAGAGTCAAGAAGGGCACTGCCATCTGGAAATATTGAAACAATTATAAAAATTTAAATTGCAGTTTAGCTCTACATTTTTTTATATTACATTTTTGGTATTATGCAGTTAGATTGCAGTTTAGCTAGAGACCTGAAGAACAGTCATAATGGTGAGGCGAGTGTGGAGGCGTCTGGTCTGCTCCGACATTGAACCCTTATGAGAGGAGAGAAATCGCGAGATGGAAAAGGAGGAGGAGACGCAGGCAAGCAGAGAGAATACGAGCATGGCCACCAGCAAGAAGGAAACAGCCAGAGAATGAGCACGCCGAAGAGGTTGTGGATGCTACACCAAATGTATGTACAAAAAGTAAATTGAACACTTTGAGAATACTCTTCACTTGCAAATTCAAATTGTTTTTTTCGATCTGGCAAAATGAACAACATTCCGCTATGATAATAGAAATGTTTTCCGAACATAAAAATTTACCTTATATGTGAAATATGTGTTCAATGAAGTTTCTGTTGCCCATGCTTCTATGCATATAGTGGAGAAGAGCACAGTCCAAGAAGATGCGCAGATTTCTAGTGCCACTAACACTGGCAAGAACGCTCTCCATTTCATTTGTGGAGACGTGAAAGGTCTGAAGATGCTTCGTATTATGGTTTGCATTATGTTACTCATGCAGGAAGTAATATTGTATATTAAATTAGTTAAATATTACATACTTTTTCGTTTAAATTTAAAAAAAAAATCATCTCCCTCTCATACCTACAGATTGACATGTAACGGTGCGCAAAATGCACAGTAGGCCGCATGACGCTTCCTGCGAGCGCATAGAAGAAGAGATACAGGAAGATTTGCACGTATGGCAAGAGTCCTTCATTTGATATAACCACAAAGGCCGACTTCGAGAGCACCAGCTGAGTACAACAAATTTATCAATTTTCTTAACTTTGTTAAAAAAAATTGTTTGCGGTCTTTTCGGTGATCCGCAATCCGCAATTTACATTGTTAACTGCGGATTGCGGATCACCGAAAAGACCGCAAACAATTTTTTTTTAATTTGCTCCTGTCTGCGCACTCTCATTCGCATGTAATATTTTGCGCAACTATTTTCTTTGACTCATATACACATAACTCCAAAACATGCTCGAATTATTATTTTTTGTTTCGCGGCGAAAGATCATCTTTAAGATAACGATTACAGTTTAATGACCATAATTATTGAGCAGAAACGACAACTAACTGGCATGGAGAAAGCGTAGAGAAATGAGAAAAAGACGTTAGCTAGTGCAGCATGTTGGAGGAGCAGTCGAAGAGAGCCGATGCGATCATCGCTTGCTGCTGTTATTGAATTTTTTAATCTGTTCTAGCGGAAGGTCCAGTTTTTAGAGCACTAACAATAAGCGGATGGTACGAAAGTAACTTAAAATTTACGAAAAAAAAGCGATGTGATTTATATAAATTCAAGTAGTTTTTACTTCATTTCGAAAAGAATGTTGAAATAGTAAACATATTTTCAGATCCTACCTCCTTTTCGGAAAGTTAGAACGGCAAAGACGGAAGAGTTGGCAAGAAGCGAGAGAACCAAGGCGAGCAGAGCGTTGGCGGTACCAACAGGGCCTACATAAATGTCGATGTAGCAGATCACCTGTAGGCTCGAGCAGTTTAATTCACCCTTTTCGAAAACCATTCGATGGACGTTTTGCTGAAATTTTACTATTTATCTGCTTGTTTTTCATACGCATCATGAAGTAGTTCTAAAGGAAATTAATTGTCCTGAGTTAGACA
The DNA here is from genome assembly GCA_945643635.1 of Allodiplogaster sudhausi. Classification (NCBI taxonomy): domain Eukaryota; kingdom Metazoa; phylum Nematoda; class Chromadorea; order Rhabditida; family Diplogasteridae; genus Allodiplogaster; species Allodiplogaster sudhausi. The sequence continues at coordinate 6,275,574 of CALZFC010000248.1, forward strand.
ATTGATCTAAAAAAAGTCTATGAAGTAAAAGCGCCGTTGCCTTTTTATTATGTCTGCTGAATATTTTCGCACAGACTTGGTCGTTCTCATGAACCTCACATTTTAGACATTTTGAATAATGCTGGGAATTCTATATATAAACATTCTGAGAACAGGATGAAAGGTGGAGATGTATGACATATAACGACAATATTATTACCATCATCAATGTTGGCTGTAAAATTCGTAAACGTAACAAACGTAGTATAACGTATGCATTCTTTTAGTACGATGACATAACTTAAGTTAGAAGAAAAACAAAGTGCAAGCAGAATACTTGTCTTGGGATAGAATGGAAAGTAGGAATTATAATTATTATATTATCTGCCCTATTCCTTCGCGGAATACATCCCGATGTCCGCAAACTGATGCTTCGTCTGTACCCTTTATAAACCCATTTCCTCCGTGAATAAAAGGTTTTGGTTCCGTGTTCGTCTCTGGTTATTCACGCATCCCAACTACTCATCAAAAGTGCTTAACGAATCACTGCGACTAGTCGTCGTTGCTACTTCCCCTCCCTTACAGGTTTCAGCGGTGTTCGGATCGGGGATTGAGGAGAAGGAAGAAGGGAAGAAAGGAGTACGGCAACTTAGAGTGCAGGGCAGAGTTAGTCTGTAAAGATAGTCTTATATTTGGTATCTCAAGATGTCTTTTCATGTTTTGACCCCTAATTAATTATTTAAAGAATGTTATCTGTTTGGGTTTGTTTTGTTTTTGCTGCCGCTTCAGCTTTCTTACCATGCTTCCTTTTATTGCTTCCCATCCCCATTGCTTGTCTTATTTTTCTTCCTTTTCTCGCTATGTGTGAGCTCACGCTTATTCGCCAATTTTGTTTGCAACTTCTCATCCTTTGACTGGTAACATGACACTCTATTGTAGAATATGAACAACATCTTATTCGTTCGTTGCTAGTTTCCTCCTTACTCGCGGACTTTTTCTGATCATCAAAACGGCTAAATTGCAAGTGCCCTGTTCGCTTGACGCAACTGTAATATTCAATAATTATTTTCGAGATTGAAATACGAGCAGGGCATAGTTGAACCTTCATAAGACACCGACAAGATTTATTCGAGATCAGAATGCGGGGCTCTTTGGAGCTTGAATATCGGTGAAGAATATGAAGATAAAGAGAAAATGGAGAGACAGAAATAGATGAAGGGAGAGGGGAAGAGAGAGTCAGAGTGTGTGTAAAATTAATCGGATGTTCCTAAACTTAAGCTGATCAGTAGTAAATTATTTAATTGCGGAACGTTTTGCTGAAATTTTTACTATGTACTTTATCTGCAATTCTTTCGTACGCATCATGTTGTAATACTAAAAAAAGGAATTGTCCACAGTTAGACAATAGAACCACACAAGTCCTTGAAGTGAAAGCGTCGTTGTTTTGTCTATATTTTCATTCTGAGGGATTTCCGAGAATTTTCGCACGGATTTGGTCGTTCTCATGAACCCTCACAGTTTGGACATGTTTTGAATGATGTAGGGAAATTTATGCACATAAACATTCTAACAACAAGATCAGGATCGAAAAAGGAAATGAATTATATACATATGTATACGTCGTATATGTATGCGTATACATATACATACATATACATAATACTGCCAAACTGGCAGCTTAAGGAGATGAACCTCATGCATTTCCTCAAGTGTCGGAATGTAGCGAAATGAGCTTGAGAACATAGAATAAATGTGAATGGGAATTGTACTCGTGGAGAAATAGCAGATCAAAACGTCGAAATCGCTGAAGCTTGATTGGTACTCTGTCTTTTGAGACGAGAGAAGAGAGATAAAAGACGAGAGCGAACTTCCTCAAGATTATATATTGTGTGTCAATTAATTGGAATAAGTTCACGATATGAGGATTAAAAGTAAGTATAAGCAATGAAAATAATATACTTACCTTCACAAAGAAGATGCCGATAATTGGGTCGGCCACTGGTGACCAGGCGAAGAGCAGAGGAGCGAGAATTTGGAAGCCGAAACTGAAGTTCAATAACGGAGCGAGGAAGGAAAGAGTGATTGGCAGGTGAAGAGTCACGAACGGCACTGCCATCTGGTGATATGGAAAAAAAATCATGTTGTTAATTAAATATGTTTTCAATTCAATCGGATTTGACCACATTGCTAATTCGGTAGGTTTATTTTAAATGGATTAAATTACGCTTCAAATGGTGCAATACTCCCAACTGGTAGGAAGGTGATTTTTCGGGCATGCTACAAAATTTCAAATAAATTGGAAAGATATTGGCATCTAACCCCTCTCAAGTTCTTTCATTGTCTCGCTTTTCTCAAACGTCTGCCTTCTCATCCCTTGGTGAAAATGTGTGCTAATTGGGCAGCAGGGGCAGAAACTGCCTCTTCTTCCCACCTCTTGAAACTTCTTGCTTGGATTTTGTTTTCATCGGGCGCATCAACGGAGACGTTTTCTTCAGTAATCAAATAAGAAATGCAAATGTATTGCTAAACACTGATTTTCAGAAAGCGGAACACCTCCAATCGATGTTTAAGGCCAAACGTGAATATATGGGTATATAAATTGTTACTATTAGACTGTATTTTTGGTATCAAGAAAGGTACCATTAAATTTTAGACATAGCGAGACCTGAAGAACAGTCATGATTGTGAGTCGCTGGTGGAGGCGTCTGGTCTGCTTCGACATTGAACCCCTATGAGAGGAGAGAAATCGCGAGATGGAAACGGAGGAGGAGACGCAGGCAAGCAGAGAGAATACGAGCATGGCCACCAGCAAGAAGACAACGGCCAGAGTTAGAGCTCGTCGCACAGGATCGAAATCCTTTGAAGCAGTAAATTGATCTATTTTTATAATACACTTTATGAATTAATTGAAACATTTTTCGATTTTACATAATGAGCAAAACGCCACGGCATCATATTGCTAAGAGTTTCTGTGCATAAAAACTCACCGCATGCGTGAAAACTGCGTTTATTGACCCATCTATTCCCAACACTTCCATACACGCAGTGAAAAATAGCACAGTCCATGAAGATGCGCAGATTTCTAGCGCCACCAATGCTGGCAAGAATGCTCTCCAACTCTTTAGTGGAGACGCGAAGGGTCTGAAGATTTTTATTTATTTCGGTTGTCATTATTTTACACATACATATACATATATTTAATACATGTATCAAATTGTATTTAAATAGTATGCAGTGAATATTTTTTTCTGTAAAATTAAAACTAAACTCCCTCTTCTACCTGCAGATTGACAAATAACGGTGCGCAAAATGCACAGTAGGCCGCATGACACTTCCGGCAAGCGCAAAGAAGAAAAGATACAAGAATATTTGCACGTGTGGGAAGAGACCTTCCTTTGATATTGCCACAATGGCATCCACCGAGAACACCAGCTGAAGAAGGCTAATTCGTCAGTTTCCGTAACCTTCTTAATGGAGGGAGGTTGGCTATCGAAAATCAAATTCATATTGCTGCAGCTCTGCGCGATTTCATTCGTGAGTGCTGTTTTTGCTCAAACTTTTTTTTTTTTTTTTTTGCACTATAAATTCTTTCACGGCGAAAGTCCCTCTTTAAGGTTAAGATGTTAGTTTATTGACTTCTACATCCATAGTTATTGAAGAGAAACGACAACTAACTGGCATGGAGAAAGCAAAGACAAATGAGAGAAAGATGTTAGCAAGTTATGCATGTTGGAGGAGCAAGCGAAGAGATCCGAGGCGATACTCGTCTATAAAAATGTAAAAAAAAAATATATATGTATACATATGTAAATATGCATATATAAATTTTTATCTAAAATTTTCTTTATTTCGTGAGAATGTTGAAATGGTAGCTGCATGCATTATTTCCAGATCCTACCTCCGAATCGGATGGTTAGAGCGGCGAAGACTGCCGAGATGGCTAGAAGCGAGCTCGCCAAGGCGAGTAGAGCATTGACGAAGCCAACTGGGCCGGCGTAGATTTCGACAAAACATGCCAACGGTTCGCTTGAGCAGTTTAACATGTCCTTTGGGATAACCATTTGCTGGACGTTTTGCTGTAAATTTACTATTTTATCTGCTAGTCGTTCATACGTATCATGATGTAACATTGTTCTTAAAGAAAGGAATTGCCTAGAGTTATTCAATAGAATAGTAATATAAAAGTGAAAACGTCGTTGTCTTTGTCTATCTTTTCACATTGAGGGCTTGCCGACTATTTTCGCACCGATTTGGTCTCGTTCTCATGAACCCCACATTTTAGATGTGTTTTGAATTATGCAGAGAAATCTATGCATATAAACATTCTGGGATCAGGATGAAAATACATACTACATATGTACATACATATACATATGTATGTACACAGCAACTGCTCGAACATTGCATATGTATTTTTTCATTCCTTACAACTGTCTAAAATTGTGTTCTTCAACAATACTGCTTTAGAGAATTAACAAATAAGAACTCGCAAAATTTGTGTGTATAACAAACAAAATATAATGTACATATGATTCTAGCAGTACAGTAGTGCGATGACCTCACTTAATTGGATTTATTGGATGGAAACACAGCTTTTTTTGTCCAATGTGTCGTCTTCATTATTTGTTTCTTTCTTGCCGAATGTCATCGGCTCTGATTGTGAGAACTTCTGAGAAAACGAGGGACTTGTTGTGTCGCCCTCGCTCAGAGTACACAATAGGAGACAAATGTCCCACTGAAAAAAAAACCAGAAAATTAGCAATATCCTAGTGTAAAAACACAGCGACCGTACGATGAATCTTGGAAAATATATCTCGACCGCACACTCACTCTTCCAGTCTTTTCTCCTTCTTTTGGGAGAGTTCACGGTCGGAGAGGGTGCGCAACCGAAGGCTGCCTCCAATCCCTTCCACTCAAGCCTTGGATAGCCATCCTCTGCTGCTATGTATTCATACATCAATAACATCATTGCATCAAATGAATTGTCAAGCCGCAATATCCGCAATATCGCAATATATTCTTATGGTCCTCAGACATTTCCAAAGCGTCTCCCACTCTCCTCAACCTCCTCAACCCTTACTTCTTGAAGCATTCTGCATAGTAAATACTCACACCAGCCGCAAGAGTTTGTTCATTCTCTAACATTTGAATTTTTTCACACGAAAATATTCTGCATTTTCTTAAGCGCTTAGACATATTACTCTCTCAAAGTTTAGATAACAGCAATTGTCGTAAGGGCAGCGTCGCTCCGTCCGTTGGGTCGCGAACAGTAAGAGAAAAGGCTTGATCGAACGTCCTTAAAGAGGGAAAATTGAGCTTTTCAGGTCCATCTTTGATTACACGGAAATTCGTCATTAACAATTACTGCGTATGAACCTTAACAAAGAAGATGACAATGATTGGGTCGGCCACTGGTGACCAGGCGAAGAGCAGAGGAACGAGCGCCTGGAGGTCGAAACTGAAGTTCGTTAGCGGAACGAGGAAGGAAAGAGTGATTGGAAGGTGAAGAGTCACTAAGGGAACTGCCATCTGGCAAAATTGAAATTGTTATAAAAATGTACTTGTATCCAAATTAAATATGCCTCCAATTATTGGTACCAATAAAGGTTACTAAATTTATACAGTTAAATTGCAGTTTTTCACGACCTGAAGAACAGTCATGATGGTTAGTCGCGTGTGGAGCAATCTGGTCTGCTCGGACATTGAACCCTTATGAGAGGAGAGAAATCGCGAGATGGAAACGGAGGAGGAGACGCAGGCAAGCAGAGAGGAGACGAGCATTGCCACCAGCAAGCAGACAACAGCCAGAGTAAGAGCAGGATCTCCGTACTGCCAAGTGAACACACAGTAAATAGATCTATTTTTAGAATACACTTCATGAATACATTGGCATTGTTCAATAAATTGAAAATGCTCTCTTTTCGATCTGTCAAAATCATATGGCCAAGAGTTTCTGAACATAAAGACTCACCACATACGTGAGAAATGTGGATGTTGAACCATCTCCAGCCGATATTTCCACGCTTGCGGTGTAGAAGAGCGCAGTCCAAGAAGATGCGCAGATTTCTAGCGCCACCAAAACTGGCAAGAATGTTCTCCATCTCAATCGTGGAGATGTGAAAGGTCTGAAGAGGTTTATTTAGTTTGGTTGTCATTATGTTACACGTTTACCAATCACATATCAAGTTCTCTAAATATTATGCAAATGAATACTTTTTTTTAATTAAAAAAAATGAACTCTTTCGCTCTTAAATACCTGCAGGTTGACATGTAACGGTGCGCAAAATGCACTGTAGGCCGCATGACACTTCCGGCGAGAGCAAAGAAGAAAAGATACAACAATATTTGCGCATGCGGGAAGAGACCTTCCTTTGATATAGCCACAATGGCATTCACCGAGAGCACTAGCTGAATAAGTAATCTTCTTGTAGCATAACTTTCTTATTAATTTTCTTTTAGAATCGACGAAAAGAGAACGCAAAATTTCATATTGCGGCAGCCGTACGCGTGCAATTTCAGTACAACAGTTTTCTACGCCGCTACATGAGAATTTATTTCATGGAGAACTTGCCCCTTTAAGATTAAGTTCATGTTATATCACATGCTTATTGAGGAGAAACAACAACTGACTGGCATGGAGAACGCGTAGAGAAATGAGAAAAAGACGTTAGCAATTGCGGCATGTTGGAGGAGCAGTCGAAGAGAGCCGATACGATCTTCGACTGCTGCAGTTTCAACATTGACATCATTTTGTGGAGAAAAAAGAAACGGTGAAACTTACACTACTTTCAAATCCTATTTACCTCCGAATCGGAAGGATAGAACGGCGAAGACGGCCGAATTGGCCATAAATGAGAGTGCCAAGGCGAGCAGAGCGTTGATTGTACCAACTGGTCCGACGTAGACCTCGACGAAGCAGGCGAACAGTTCGCTTGAGCAGGCCAACAAATCCTTTCGGATAACCATTTGCTGCAATTTTACTATGTCATCTGCAGGACTTTCACAAACATCATGACGTACTTCTTAATGAAATCTATAGTCAAGAGTTAGACAATAGAACTAGAAAAGTCCTTGAAGTGAATGCGTCGTTGTCTTTGTCTACCTTTTAATTCTGAAGGCATGGCGACTATTTTCACACCTAATTTTTTTGACGTTGTGAATTTTGTTGAGAAATTAATGCGTATAAACATTCCAAGTCAGGATGAAAACGGAAAGGTACTACATACATACATGTGTATGTTAACGCCAACATTATTAGCGCCAGTAATTGCAGCCTCCTACATTGTTACTTTAGATCGGACGAAACACAATCCATAAAACTGGTAAATATAACGAACGATCTACTACTTCTAGCTGTACATTAGTACGATGACGTCCCTTACATTAGAAGGAAAACACCGTCTTTTGTCACATGTGTTGTCTTCATTCTTTTTTTCTTTCTTGCCAATTGTTATCGGCCGTGAGAATGTCTGAGCAAACCAGGGACTTGTTGTCTCACTTTGCTTCAGAGTACACAATGGGTACCTTACAATTGGCCAGAGAAGCCAGATAGCTGCAAAGTCCAAACAAGACGCTACGCTTGTACAAGACATGTCAAAAACACGCCGGAAACATATGGGAAACATATGTCAGAAAATATTTTTTAAAGAAAAAGGCGAATATATTTCGCCAAATTTGATTTTCACGTAATAAAGAATGCTCCTACGTAAGGCTGATTTTGTTTTTTGCGACTTCAGCATTCATATCAAGCTCCCTTTTCATACATACATACTTTCATTGCTTCCGCAGCATCACAATCAGTGCTAACTTGTCTTATTTCAACTTGCTCCTCCTCTCGCGATTGGTTAATCTAACTTCGTCAATTCGGTTGGTACGTACATATGTATACGTGTTGTATATATATATATATATATATATATATATATATATATATATATATATATATATATATATATATGTGCAGCACGCATATTGATGACTACAAACCTTAATATTATAAAAGTAAAAACTTCTGCAAATCCGAAATAATAGAAAAATATATTTTAGAAAATTTAATTTTTATTTTTTTTTTCCAATATTTCCAGATGACAGTGCCCCTCGTGACTCTTCACGTACCAATCACTCTTTCCTTCCTCGTTCCGCTAATGAACTTCAGTTTCGACCTCCAAACGCTTTTTCCTGTTCTCTTCGCCTGGTCGCCCGTGGCCGACCCAATCATCGTCATCTTCTTTGTAAAGGTATTCTCAATGATTTTATTTATTTTAATCTTCGAACTTATTATATTAAATTAACACTTTCAACTATCTCATCGTTTGAGGAAGTTCGATGTCGTCTTTTCTCTATTTTTTCTCGTTCCAACGGACCACGTAGTAATCAAGTTACAGCAGCCATATCGACGTCTTGAACTAATGCTTATCTACTAGTATAATATTCATTCACATGTCTTCGTTCTTAAACCTGTTTTGTTTTGTTCCGACATTTCAGGAAATTGTGAGATTTATTCTTCTTAATGTCTCAACACGTATGTTTGTTTTTTATTTGTTTTAATAACAGTTCTGCATATTTGAGAATTTGCACCATTTCACTCAAGTTAGTCATATGTTTTTGTAAAAAAAATCCTTGGTGTGAACATTAACATTCTCAAGTTTGATTTTTGACGATTACACTTCAAGGTTTTTTTTCTTGTCAGAGGTATAGGTAAATTTTCCGACCATGGTAATATAATAAAACAGCCTCATTGTGCAAGTTCCATGTTAACGACGAAGCAGAAGAGCATGGTTGCCGAACCGTACGATTCTCCGAGGATCTTTCTGAGACGAGTTCGTTTAGCGTCGCAGGAAGGAGGAGAGCGGGGGAGGGCCTCCTGAACTGTGTAACGACGAATACTCGTCTCGCGTGATATCGCGTCGGTTTCACTGCCCTCATTTCTCTTGCTCTCCTAGAGTCAATATGCGTCCCTTCTCGCACATCGTTTACTACGTTCCCGGCAACAAGCGCACAGTCAAACGAGTTTATTAATCAAGCGTTGGTCGAATAGAGTGAGACACGGAGCCAGGGGAGAAGAGTCCTCTGGGAAAGCACAGGGTACCAGGAGTAGTGGTCGTCGAGGAGAACAAGTACGGGAACTTCTTGTTATTTACTTTCGTATTTAGCTTTTTTATGATTTCTATATGAGCCTATTTATTCCTCTCGATTCAATAACGATTAAGATTAGAATTTTATGAATCCTTTTTTGAGCGTGCTTAATTTTTCTCATTTAATCAGAAAACAAGCTCATGGTCAATGGAGTGCCTCAACAGAACATCGAGTCATAGTAAGTTGCTATCAAAGTCGGGCAATACTGTTTGTGTCTCATGGCTCACAACAAAAGCTCTGGCATTTCATAGATAAATATATTATTTACATATGTGTGGAGGGTCAATTAGTTCTGTAAAGGATATTAAATGACATGTGGAATATGCTGCAAAGTTGCATGCAAAAATAAGCAGAACTACAAAATAGTGACAGAGTCATTTAGAGACGATAACGAGGGGCTTCTTTTTCAGTAGCAATGTTTGCCACGAGGAGCCCAATCTCAAGTATGACGATGACCGAGCAGCCGAGGAGGAGGTTCATCTGGTCGCCCATGGAACCGAGAAGCGACAAGAACTCAATTTAGTCAGCATAGATTACAATTTTATAATTTTACAATTTACATAAATGCTGTCAAATAATTTGATGCTGACCGAAATAGAGCGTTCCTCAACCTCGACATGGAGCTCGGCTGTAGCAAAGAAAATGGCTACGTCACTCTAAAATAATGCATAATCTCTAACTTTTTCACTGGTAAACAAATTTGAAATAGTACTCTGAATTTCTCCGAAATTACTTCTTATGCTCGCAACACGTCTACTTTGATCTTTGTTTTGACCAATTGACCAATTTGACCTATTTGAAAACGTGATCCCCACAAAGCTTGCAGTGCAGCTGCCTTCGTATGTAATGTTGCTGTTGGACGTATTCGTGAAGGTATTCATCGTACGAGCACAGGAATCTTCGACCTGAATTAAATAGGAAAAAGAAAATAATGGTGATTAAAAAAAAAAGCAACACCTTTCGCTTTGTGCTTGGCGCTTGGAAGACAAGAGTTTCGAAGGTGTTGGAATGACAAGGCGGAGGGCAGTCGCACTCTGGCCAGTCTGAGGGATCGCCGCGGGAGGAGAGGAGGGACGAGATGCAGGCAACTTTAAGGAGACAATCAGCAACAAAATCAGTAATGCAGATTCGAATTACAGCTTCCCATTGTTCACCCTCATTCTCGCGTACTGTTTCGAAGGGCGCACACGAATTATGTCACATAATTTTCAGCGTACACTCCTATGTATAAGGATTTATCGCTTTCCCACAAAACACCATGCCGTCTAGACTGCTAACGTTTTACGAAGCCACATGGTCGAACGCCCTGCTTCCTCACAAAAGTAGCATCCATACAGCCACACTCTTGATAAACGACATCTTGATTGCAAGACCGGAAGCAACCCTCAATTACCTCATCCTTGACAAGTAATGATGCCTATTCCCTTTATGCAGTATACATTGCTCATTAAATAAAATCAAGCTGACATCGATGGAGTAGTCAAAGTCAAAGTAGAATGAAGCCACTTCCGATTTGTCACCAACGCACCGTGCACTTACTCCACCATAGGCGGTATAAGTATACTGAACACATAATTACTTCCTAGACTATATAACGAGTAAAAAAAACCTTGCGCACCTCTCTTATTCGAATAGTCGTTGTGGTTCCAGGCAGAAGCGTGATTCCTTTGCTCTCAGCGTAGACCACGAGGGATTCTGGAATATATTTACTATTTTGTTTGCTCCGGGCTAACTAACTTAATCATGAATACGGCTGAAAATATGAAACTTGCCGGGCTGAATGAAGACATTGATTCCAGTTGTTTCCGACCAGATGGCCTGCTCGGCACATTGCGCATCCACAGTTACAAGAAATCCTAAATTAAAATGCTGATTTATTAAGCTTTCTTTTAACGTGGTAAAAAATAACAATAATTTCCAATATTGGTCCCACCTAAGTCTTCTTCAACAATCGCAAGGCTTGTTGTACGATTATGAGCAGCCGGGTTAAAGACGAAGCAGTTTCCGAGGAATGGGTCATGACGCATTTGAAATGAAGATCTAAAAAAAGACATGCTCATTTTGTCTCAGCGTCGAATTTCGTTGAACTTCAAATCGAGTGTTGATCCCAAAAAAGTAGCGTCAGCGATGATGTCTTCGAGTTTCCAGCTAAGACCCGGACGGTCGCCATCAGATAAAACTAAGAAGAGCAGGCAGAGAGGATGTGAAGACAGCCGGGGAGTTCTTCCCCGTTGAAATCAGCTGAAAATGCAAAGTACAATGGGATTGCTAAGGCCCGATCAACTAACATCAAGCACGTGCCCGAGCGTATCATTTCCAAAAATATCTGTGAGATGCCCAAGAGATGTCACAGCTGTAAGCAAGAAATCTTTATTGAAAAACTGTGAGCGATTGACGAACAATGGCCACAAGTTGGTCCGGTGTAATTGGAAGAGCAATGGCATGAACGAGTTCCATCGACAACTTTGCATATGGCAAGCGAATCCTTACTCTGGCAACTGCAATTGACGAGCAATGGCATGAACGAGTTCCATCGACAACTTTGCATATGGCAAGCGAATCCTTACTCTGGCAACTGCAATTATCGTATACCATGACAAACTGACGCATTCGCAATGAGAGTCCCGCTTGCGATTCTGTATGGACCACACGGATTAGTTGTCGTTATTGTTTCGCTAAATTAAATTGAGAGTCATTTGAGAAATTGGCTAATCTAAAAAAATATAACTATGAAGAAGTGTTACAAATTTTAAACTTCAAGTGAATATGCAATTACGTTGTCGACTCAATTGAAGAAGCCGAGGTAATAGACTGAGATGATGATGTTGCTGAATCTGTGGGCGGTGGCGATGTCGGGAGAGAATTCCATGTCGGTCTGGATTCTTTAAACGATTCAGCATGCCATTTTTGTATATAAATTAAATTCAAATTATTTCGGTTAGAATTAAGTTATAAATTTATTAGATCTCCGTGAAAATGTCAAATGTGAAACTGTTAGTATTACTATATAATGTAGTGCTTGACAACTGTCTTGTTCACGATTTTCTGTGAGGTAATTCGATATAGTAATTCTATGTTTTACGCAGTCGTCGTTAGTTCTGATGAAGATGAGGTTGCCGAGGTCGCCGAATTCGACGTGGTTGACGATGCCGTAATCGTGGCTGTGCAGCCTGTTTGGCTGTTCGATTCAACGCAGTTAGCAGTTGCTCTCTCTTGGACTTGAATTGTGAACGACGTAACTGAATAATCCGCGCAAGAGAACAATTCGTTTGTCAAGTCTATGCAATCGCTTTTTAACTTCTAAAGGAGCAGTTCACTGAATTACTAGCATAGGTTTTATGAACGTGGATCAGTTCGCGTCTGTCGAAAACGTAAGTAGTTCCAGAAAGTTTGAGTTATTTTTGTCTACTTGCTGCAATATTAAAAGCACTCCAAACACGACGCGGCCTTTTTTTTACTATAACTGTTTGATACCCTCCCAGAAGAAGGGCCAAATATCTGATTGTAAAGGCGCGCGATCAAAATGATCCTAATGTACCACTACATAATTATTCCTTTAATAAGTTGGCTTTACCTTGCTCACACCAGCACACTTCGACATTCACATTCATGCTGTCACCCGTGCAAAATGTATTGCCAGTTTTTCCGACGATGTTATTGCCAGGTGCAGAAAATATGAATTCAGTCGTTTCATTCTGCAAAAAAAAAGAAAGAAAAACGTGGATTGTGAACAATAAATATACTATACTATGTATAAATAAACAGAGAGAAATATACAGAGGAATTCGAATGAGGCTGACACATTGGCAGGAGTCATCTTGCGTAATGACTAAAGAATAGTTCGTGCCGTCTTCTTTTTCTATTCTGCCAACCGACTCATCGAAGAGGACATCAAACTCTATTCCGTTTTCGCAAGTGTGGGTCTTTCGCTGAAAGTACAGACATTTATAGACCTGTTCAAATTTATCTGCATAGGTACATGTCTATGAACGAATGGAAAAGAATGTATGTCTGTGTATTAAAAAAAAAGCTTTTCTCATTAGTCACTGGAACTTTTCATCAGCGTTTAGTGCAAATATCTTGTTCTGTGTATCTGGGTGAGGTGCGGTTGTTCTTCTTATTGTTATTAACCGCAGCAAGATTTCCTGCAAAACAGAGTATATTTAAATGATATACATAAATACATTTCTTTATAACTGTATAATGGTCAATATAGTTAATTTACCAAAAGTGATGAGAATGGCTGACGACAAGAGCGCAGCTTTCATCCTCAATTCAGTTGTTAAAGTAAGAAATGTCTCTAATCCATACAGTACCGGTCAACGTTATTGTGTCCGATAATAATATTATTAATGGTATCCATGATATTAATTATATTATAATATTAATTGTATAAATAAAAGTACCTAAACAATTGCATTGTTCAAAAATCTTCAAAAAATGAAAAATACAATTTACTGGGGAGCTTCAAAGACGTCTTTCATTGAATGAGAAGCGCCTAGGGCTTTATATTATAGAAACGGGCTATGCATTTATCTTATTCTATTATTTCATTAAAAGCAGACATTGCAATTAGAATCGCGGTTCGCGTTTTCATGTTCAAACATCCTATATATGCTGTGGACTCAGGCAAAACTGTTTACGAGGCGAGGAAAAATCGTTGTTCCCTTGTCGAGGCCAATGTCTGCCCAAAGCGAAGGAATGCGCTATTTTGGTGGTTTCCGGCCGGCAATTATTTTCGATCGCAACAAAGTATATTCTCATTTCCATGACAGCGTCTGCGCAAAGCGGTCACGAGGGTAAGAGAAAGAAAAAGGTACCTAAAGTGCATTCGAGGAAGTCACTTTTGAGCAAAACACTTTTTGCAGATTTTACCGAAGCGACTCCGACAAGAAAAAAAACACACACAAGAAAAGTACATTGGGAATTTTGTGGCATTCTAATGTTTGATCCTTAGCATAAGCAGAATGTCATTTCTACTAGGAGAATCTTGCTGCTATTGTTTTTGCTAGCAGAGATGATATTTCGTGGTCGGTTTCACAAGCAAGTTCTCTTTCGAACGGTAATTTCTTTCATTGAGATATCTCAGCCTTCCCTGTTTCAGACACGATATACATACATACATATGTAGTAAACGGTGGTTTAAAAAATTTTTATTTATATAGATTGCGTTTATCTTTTTGTTCTCTATATATCTTAGTCGTTAAGTTTTAACATTGCCCTTGCATATCACGATTCAAATGGCATAATGCGTCCTGTTATCACAATAATGTGTGAATTAGCTTTTTTCTGACAACGAGCAAAATTGCTTTTTTTCATTACATATCGCCATTTTCCAGCTGAATGTAATTACATATCAATTAATACCAACCAAATAAAGGGCGGGCCTGGTAGCAGAAGGCAACGCATGTACACACGTTGGAATCAGATGTCGCGCGAGGCTGTTGGAATAGTGATCTGGCAGGTCTACGTTCTGTTGATAATCGATTATATCACAACTTGCCATGTCAATTAAGGAAACTTTTGCAAATCTAAAGAGAACTTGTTTCTGAAGCCATCTTCAAATTAAATTGAGCAGCATTATGCGAGTAAACATTACAGGTTTCTTAGATTCTAACATCAAAAATGACACAGAATTACAATCTCTTTGAATTTTGAGAAAGCTCGTAATCAACGTTCTTTTCTTATGTTGTTTAGTGTGTCTTATGTTCTTCAGTAAAATCTGCAAATAGGATTTTGCTCAAAGATGACTTCACCATCTTCGAATGCACTTTTGGAACCTTTCTTTACTTCATCACTCGTAGGCGCCCTGCTCTCGCCCTTGTACTTTCAGGCCGCTGCCATGGAAAGGAGAATACACTTTCTTCGACCGATCCGAATTGCTTGCTGGAAGGACTTCCTTTCGGAAACCAGGATACAAGGATCTACGAAAGGGATGCAAGGGTTTTTGTTCATAGTTTGAACCAAGGAGTGTCGCTCACTATCAGCCCACGCATTTTCAGTAAAAAAGGAAATTAAAGAAATTGAGGGATTCACAGAATCAAAACCATACAAAGGATTCAAAGAGGTACGGTTGTAAAGCCATATCCCACTAGGAAACTGGCGAATCTGTAGTGAACTTCTGGAGGATATTTCGCAGAAATATTGTTTGCACTAACATACTTCACTGCCGAGCAGGAAAATGAAATTCGCCGTAAATTTTTTTATTCAGGTAAACTTGTTAATTGAATACAAAAATTAATGCATGCGATTATCGTTGCATTTCGTCATGCTCGCCATTCATTCTTCCTACTTTCTGCCGAGGCGGGCGGTCGCCTCTCTCGAATGGACTCTCTTCTTTTGTCTGCTTCTCTGGCCTCTCTTACTCTGCTCTCCTCTGTGCAGTTGTGATGCGGACTGTCGTTTCGTTTCGTTTAGAAGCTTGCTTCAATAAAATCGACCAGAGAGATGTCAATCTACATAGAATATTAACTAATTCTCAGCGTTAAAATGCATTGTTGTGGATGAGAGAAAATTTTCCCAGGATTAAATGCTTATAAGCTATTTATATAAGCTATAAGTAATTTTGGTAATTAATTTTTTTTAGAATTAACACTTCATTTTTCTCGAATATGCATGCCTATTTTCCAGGCAAACATCATCGTCATCGTTTCCGTGTTGCCACGGCGGCATCAGCCATTTCGAGCGGAAGGAAGATTCGTTTCGCCTTCCATTAATATGAGACACTTCTGCCTTGATAAATGAGACCTTTTTCTAGACAATTCAAATGTGTATTCTTACAATTTAGTGAAGCGACTGGGAGCAAATTGAATGGTTCATGTAAATAGACGTAAGCTCTGTATGGAATTGTAAGGTAAAAAAAGATATGCTCCAGGAATTCGAAAAATGGATAAATAATAAACTGTTTGGAACAGCATACAGTGCACAGTATAAACAATATTAGGAGACTATAAAATGCTTTTTGTAATTCACGTTCGTCAATGCATTCCGTTTTTATATTGAGTGGACTTGGTTCAAAAATGGATCCCTTTATGCATTTGTGGTGCTACAATAGGGTCACGAACTTTTGTAAAAAAAAAAAAATAGGTGTCGACCTTTTCTAACTTTTGATTACCAAAACAGGATTTTGACCTATCCATGTGGCATTTTGG
Source organism: Allodiplogaster sudhausi (assembly GCA_945643635.1). Classification (NCBI taxonomy): domain Eukaryota; kingdom Metazoa; phylum Nematoda; class Chromadorea; order Rhabditida; family Diplogasteridae; genus Allodiplogaster; species Allodiplogaster sudhausi. Next base: position 6,291,839 of record CALZFC010000248.1, read on the forward strand.
TTTTTATGATGTGACTTCTGAAGCGAACACGAAGATGTGCTATTTACGTGCATTAAACGTTGGTGTTATAACTTACCAAGTCCTATATTCTTCTTTGTCCTTTCTGTGCTCCTTGGAACTGCACGCGTGAAGTACAAATTCGGCATCCGAGTGCAACGCTGGCGCTCTATAAAACCGAGCTGTTTGAAGGCAGGCAAGTCATCTCGTCTGGATCGAGTGGTCGTCTCTCTGCCTTCTCTGCCACTTTCTCACTATCATCTCCGTCAGCTCTCTCTACATCGTTAATTTCTACTAATTACTCAATATTACTGGATACTGGGATTTCTTGAAACTAGGACGACATCATCGGATGAAGAGACTGAATATTTTTATATTTATATTTAAGTTTAAATAAATAAATAAATAAAAAATCCTTAGATGATGACCAGCGTTCTTCCTGCCATCTGCGCTGCCTTAGTTCTTAGTTACGCTATTTCCCAGGTATTACTCTACTCGTATGCTGCATTTTTCTCCCTATCGTTCCTATCATTTATGTTTAGCATAACATCTACAATTTAAATTTTCTCTTTTTCTCTGTGACGGAAGAAGAAGATGAATCTTTAAAATGGCCTATAACAATTTGTAAGGATTTTGTATGTGAAATTAATTTTAAATTTATTTCCATAAGTTACAGGTCGATACCATTTGCGTTCTCAAGGAACATAAACCCGAACACGTAGAGAGGTGATGAGAGAGAAATTACAAAAACAATATACCGTGGCAAGTGCTGCATAGAGGTGCAAATACAATCATTGTATATTTTACAATCATCGCTTCTAACATAAGCATCTTATTGTTAGTAGGCAACATTATTATCATCTCTCGCACAACAGTCGGTTTTAAGTACAAAAAGATTAAAAGAAATTTTTAAAATTAAAATAAAATCTGGAAAAAAAATTATAATTGGATATAAATGGTTAAGCATGCGTGGCTTCGATCTTTGTGACAAGCTTAGCGTCTTATTTACCTTTGCATTTATGAATATACATATTTCAGTCATATCCCGGTCCAGAAAGTATCGACGTCTCCAGCGAACTCAGCAGTGACATCTACTTCCCAAGAAGCTACCGAAGAAGCTACCCAAGAAACAACCCAGGAAGCGACACACACAACTTCTAAGTGAAGAGAAAACTTCGCGTTGCCTTTTGGAATTTTTTATGTTTTCATTACTTACCAGCTGCATTCTCTCACGAAAAGGGGTTTTCGTACTTGGAGTATCAAAAAAGGTCCACAGTCACACTGTATATTAATTTATTGAGTTACATATATGCTCTTAAATGACGTGAAAAGGGATGAACGCTTCTTGCTACAGCTCGACGACCCCTCGTGAAGAACCGCCACTGAAGTCAGCATTCGTCGAGATTACACCTTTGATGGTACGACTTGTATCTCGAAACGTCGATCTGTCTTGTTTAGAAAATTTTTATTCTGTTTAAAATATATTCATATTTTTTAAAAGAATTTTTATTATTCTAGCATATATCATGAACGATAATTCTAATTAATTCGGCTTCAAAGAAAATTTCTCATATGATTAGCCATTTTAGAATTAAAATTATTTCTCCTTCTAATTTACTTGTTTTCTAGACAAACATCATCCTCTACGGTTCTGTTTCGCTGGCGACGGCTGCAGCAGTCATTTCTATCGGAATGAAGATTTACTTCACCTTCCATTAATGCGAGGCACTTATGCCTTGATAAATGAGAGTTTTCTAACAGTTTCGCACGCAATGAATTTTTGTTATTTCGCAATTCGGAAATTGCTTTTCAATTTGCAATCGCCTTAAAAAATGCCCCTTGTTGATATATACAACTGCAGACTTTTGATACAATAAAGTATGCCTTTTATGGATTGATTTGAAGATTTGCAGTTTAAGCCCGTGTATGTAATTTACCTTTTATGTGTTCCTTGGAACTGATCGAGAGCAGTGCCAATCCGGCCTATGTATGTACATCATATTCCTCTATCGATAAAGGAGAATCTCAATAGATATTGATCTCATAGGCGAGCACTAGCCTTTATAAAACATTCGGCCGAGCTTTCAAATCAGTAGCCGTTGACCGTGGAAGTAGTAACGTTGTGGTAATCCTCTTCTGAAATCTAAGGATATTTTGCTTATATTTTTTTACTTTTTTAATTAATTAGACTGTGTATTAGTGATGATGCCTCTTCCTTTGTGACAATGCACGAAATGATTGTGGGCAGTCATCGTTGTCGTCGTCAACAACGACTGCCATTAGTAGTCTGTAGGGCGTACCAGGGAATGGTCAGGAGCCCTACATTCCAAAAATTCTGGTTTTTTTTCATGCGAATAGCCCTTTGTCTTAGATGGCTCAAAATGAAAAAACTTTTTTCCAAATCCCTTTAGAAAGCTTTTTACAGCCATTTAAGGAAACATGTCAATCTCTTTCATCTGTTGGTTGACCACCTTACCAAATATTAAAACATGTCCGAGTAGCGCTCTTGGCAAACATTTTTCGGTCGCAGGTTCAATACCCCTTCGGCACGAACTATTTTGTTAATTTAAATAAAGCAAATTTTTAAGTTCTAGGGTACATTTGTGAACTTTCTAAGCTTATTGCGAATCGCATTGCCTTCGGCAGTTTATATTTATATGTGTATGTACACAGGTGTGTATGCAAAAAAATTTAAAAAAAAATTTTTTATTTGCCTTCGGAAATTAAATGTTAAGCCAATCAACAAGCGATGGCAAAAGGTGGACGTGGACTGGAAACTGGAGAACGAAGATTGGAATTGTGACGACATTGAAGATCAACTCGTCGTGACTGGCAGTGATGCCAAGGGTGTCCAATTCGGCTTAAAATCAACTAAAAATCAAATCGATAAGCTTAGAAAGTTCATAAATGTACCCTAGAACTTAAAAATTTGCTTTATTTAAATTAGCAAAACCTTTCGTGCCGAAGGGGTATTGAACCTGCGACCGAAAAATGCTGCCCAAGAGCGCAACCTACTGCGCTACTCGGAAAATTTCATCCGCCGTAACATTTGGTAAGGTGGTCAACCAACAAAGAGATTGGCATGTTTCTTTAAATGGCTGTAAAAAGCTTTCTAAAGGGATTTGGAGAAAATTTTTTTCATTTTGAACCATCTAAGACAAAGGGCTATTCGCATGAAAGAAACCAGAATTTTTGGAATTTAGGGCTCCTGACCATTCTCTGGTTAGTAATCCATAGTGTATTGCGAAAACGTTTGACTGACGATGAGAGTCTTAAGGTCACGGGTTCGATGCTAGGCCGAGTCAAGTATGAGGAGTACTGGCAGATGACTTCACTCATGCTCTCATTGATCCAAGCTTCCGTTTTTGCAGACAACATCCTCTGTTCAACAACTGCACGAACAATTGTATACGGGCTTGATGTACTCGAAGTCTTTCTTCTTCTTTTTTTTCAAGCGTTGCTTTTTCCAGCTTTTCAGGCATCACCTGAAAAGGCTTTGGATCTTCGCCGTGATTTAAGGTAATACAGGATCCCTTCTTGTCCCCTGGAAGGCAAGGAAAACAAAGGATCCATTTTATTTTGTACTTGGATAGCCTAACTCTATGGCAAGCCGTTTAATTATGAATAATAAAGAACAGTGTTTGCCATATATGTATATGCTTATTAGATATAAAAAACTTATCCGTCTTGTATACGACTTAACTATATCTACATATTTGCAACAGTATCAAAAATCAGGTACAAAGTGAGCAGTAAAATAATAAAAAATCAGAAATGTCAAACTCAATGCTTTCTTTGAACATTAGGAGAGTGGTCCGGCAAGCTGTTCTCATCAATAGAAATGCTTAAAATCTTCCTCGAAAATTGTCCGTTGAAGTATGTGAATTTTTTTATGACTCCTCTTGCAGTTTAAATGTGGAGCGTTTCGTTGTGAGGCCGCAGGAGAGCAAGCGAAGGATAGGTGCGTTGAAGAGAGAAAATTAGAAAGGGGGAGAACAGTAGTATTGAAGAGAAAAGAGTGCAGGAACAAGCGTGAGAGAGATAGACTTCGTTAAACTGGGACAGAGTAAGTGCGAGATTGGAGAGATAGAGATAAACGAACAGAGAGAGAGAGAGAGAGAGAGAAAGAGAAAGGGAGAATGAACGAGAGATAAAGAGAGAAAGAGAGCAGTGAAACAAGGACATAGGACTGCACGGTGCGAGACGAATGACTATGTGGCATTGAGAAAGTTGCAGGAAGAAAAGGGAAAAATCGATGTGGAGAGGGGGGGGGCGAACGAATATCGGTCAGGACGGTTTTGATTTTTTTCTTTCCTCCAAAGAACCAAGGAAGAGGAGAGACGAGAGAGGAAAGTAGGACATGGACGCTCGCTTTTCCCGATTTGTTCAATTGGGCTTGATTTAGCCCCCTGACTCTTGCGGTTGCTGCACCCGAGCATATCTAGCTTTTCCACACTTTATGCTGCTTGATTATCAGAGAGAGAGAGAGAGCAAAGATATATATATATATATATATATATTATATGGTTAAATTTTGTTTTTGTGAATTCTTGTAGAGAACAGTTCTACTATTTAGCACTACTATTCCTTAACATCTATGACTTTTATCGACTTATCTGAGAATAACTCATATACTTTATTTGATTACTCTGTTTGTCACAGTCTCTTTCTTTCTTCCCCTCTCTTTTAATCTCTTTACCATCTCTTGTTCTCTCTGTACCCTCTCTGTAGCTCTTTCCCTCTCTAACCACCTCGGTTTGCTATATCAGGTTGTATCTCTTTTTCCTCTCTCTCTCTGTTTCTCTCCTTATCTCTCTTTTTCCTCTCTACCTCTCTCTTATCGCTCTCTTTTCTCTCTCTCTCTCTCTCGCTCTCTCTCGCTCTCTCTTTCTCTCTCTCTCTCTCTCTCTCTCTCGGTTCCGTCGCATGTGTCAATCATTTCGAGCTGCGTTATCGCTTCCAATGAAAAGTAGCCAGACACGCACCACTCGCGTTCGCCGGCAATAAGCGACGAACCCTACAAACAGTGTCCTTTCCTCACCACATTCGGCGTCCTAATTAGTCTCGACATTTTATTTCAATTCGTATTCGAGCTGCTATCTAGAAAGAGAGAGAAAGAGGGAGAAGTGAAAGAGGTCGGATCTCGCTATTTCGCTAATCCTCCCACCATACTCTTTTTTTCTTTCTCTCACCCATACTCTTTTTTTTCTTTCTCTCACTTTACTGCATCATTATAGCAGTTCTGACGAGGCAGCCATCAAATAGTCTCATGAGTATTATTAGTTCAATGTATTCATTCCAATTTGCCAGTGAATGGTGCAGAGCAGAAACTCAGAAGAGGCTGACGTGTCTTTTTTATGATTCGAATGAGAAAGAATTATCTGCGTCGCACCGTTCATTTCATTTTATGAACTCAATCATTTTGCATCCTCACACGAAGAGTCGGTCGAGTCGGACTGTTCAATGTCACTTGCTCATTTAAAATCAATATAATAAAACAACAATAACAATAATAATAATAATATATAAATAGACTGTCTCTCCAAGTCTGTGCCTAATGATTTTTCGCTGTCCCTTTTAGACTCATGGTGGTCACACTTTATTGCGACGTATTTTCTCTTGTTATTCTTAACACTAATTGGCTAACAAAAATTCATGTGAATGCTCTCACTGTTTTCGTATAATTATGCTTCTTTTTTTCTTACTTCATGTTGTATTTAAAAAAAAATATTTTGCCACCAAAGAGTGGTATTCAAATTTCCCATTTGAGGTTGTGATGATCTTCGTAGCCGAGCTGCTAATGCTGCCTCTTATGCTGCTGTCGTCGGCTGATGCAAAGAAGAAGTACAAGTGCGTCGACGGTGTCGACAATGTCATTCGACTCCATGACATCTACGCAGGTTGGTCGTTTTTTTTAATATTTATTTTTTTCTCTTTCACTTGTAAAATAATTTTATAAATAAAACCACATACGAACATTAGTTTTTCTCCCATTTTATGGACATTTTTCAAGTCATATCCCTTCGCTTGGAAAAAAAATAAATTCTGATATTTTATATAAAGTATATTTATATACATATTTACAGGTTTACCTTTACTTTAGTGATAAAATTTTTTTGATATATTTGTTTTAAATTTAATTTTTCACTGTTAAATTTTTGCAGGCGTCGGCGACGTCTCCTTCGAGGACGCCGTTCTGCTCACGTACGACAGCAAGAAGCGGCCGAGCTGCGTGGGAGCCGAACGGGCGCGCTTCCGCTTTCCGGGCTTCTTCAAGTTCTCCTCAGGTTTGGCGCGAGCTTCAAATTCCATTCTCGCGCTCTCTCTTTCTCTCCCTCTCTCACTCTCTCTCTCTCTCTCTCTCTCCATGTCACTCTCGTAAGTGACTGTTGTCAAGCAGGCAAAGGGAAAGAAAGAATGAGCAAAAGGTCGAGAGAGAAAGCAAAGGAGAGGAATTTGAAGTCAATATGTAATTCACCATTAACAAAAGTTGATCTTTTAGAAGTTATTTGCTACTTTTTTATATATAAAGTTGCTCAGTTTCCTCAGAGGCTGAGATCGCAAACCTCAATCGTGACCTATTTTAGTTGTCTGACCGTTGTAGTTACTCTAAATCAGAAGATCGCGCGCCCTGGTGTCAGAGAAAAATGCGCGAATTTAAACGTAAGTTTATGCCTAATTTAAGGCCGCGTGCACGTGCTCAAGCCGCAGAAGATAACGGGCTCGCTGGTCATGGCGTGGTCGCTGCGCAAGAACTCATTCATGATTGGCGACGTCTGCGAGGACGGACGGAGTGTCAACGCGTTCGTCGATGATCAGACGTGGTAAGGAGAGAAAGAGAGAAAGAGAAAGAGAGGGAGAGAGCGAGAGAGAGATAAAGAGGGAGAACGGAAAGAGTGAGAGAGTCAAATGGGTGCGGTCAGAGAAAGAGAGCGAACATGAATGGCTGCAAATGTTAGATGGGAGAGTTTGAGAGACAAATCGAGTAAAGTGCAAGGTCGTAATCATGAGATTGGAGGAAACGGACTTTTAATAGAGACCGGCTGAAAACGGATTTATTTTATTGCTCACTCACACAGTTCTCCTCGTTCCCATTCTCATCCTCAGCAGCACTTTTTTCTAATCTGCTTCTTTTTGCGCTTGCCTCTCTCTCTCTCGTTTCTTTCTTCTCTGTCACTCTCTTGCTCCCCCTCCTCTTCTCTCATTCTCTTTCTTTATCTATAACTCCATTCTTTCTACTTCTCTCTCTCTAATTCTTCGATCCTTCTCTCTCACTCTCTCTCTCTCATTCTCTCCATGCCCTCTCTCTCTAATTCAATCCCTTTCTCCCTTTATTGTTATCTCCCCCGAATTAATCCATCATTCTCTCACTTTCCCTCTCTCTCTCACTCCCTCTCTCACAATCAGCTTCATGGACGTCCTTCCCCTGACGGGCGCAGAGATGTGGCGGCAGTTCGAGACGCCCGGCACCTACGAGATCACACATCTCCCGGGCAATCTTAGCCAGATGCAGCCGATCAACGCTGTCGACAATCAATACGTTGAGGTGAGCTAGGACCAACACTGCAAGAACCTTAAAAAAATCTCATTTGAATTCGCGCCTTTTCCCTTTGAGACAAAACGGCGAGAGAGCATGTGTTATATAGAGAGACACCGACCGCAATGGTCAGAGTGTCGTACGCCGTTATCCGGTGTAATCATAGTATCAGGGCCGGATTTTTAAATTATTAAAAAATAATATTTTTAATATAACAGACGGATTATAATGTATGTATGTATTCATTCACCTTGGAATTAAAACTTTAAAAATTAATTAATATATTAAATTTAAAAAAAAAATATTAACGAAGTATTTCTGAACAGGGCGAATGGTCAGTGTCCATTCGGATCAAGATTGGCTCGGTGCCAATTGCGGGCTTTTCCGTCGGCAAGCCCGGAGACTGGCTCGATGTCGTCAATACGGAGAACCACGAGGAGCTCTGAGAGAGAGAGAGAGAGAGAGAGAGACCAACAAGCGCTAACCCTTAACATTAAGACCCTTAAAGACCAAACCCTAACATTGACCTTGTGAACCTAACCATATCCTTAATCTAACGCTATTCCATAATATATAGTATTTATTATTGTGTGCCTACATACTTTGATATGCCTTGAACACTTAATTCTGAACCATATCTTCATTTCTCTCAATTGTGATAGCGTACATACATACGTAATTTCATTCCATACGGGTGTTTAGAGACATTCCTTCTGTGCTCTTTACCATGTTTGCTGTTTGAAGTGAAGAGCTAATTTTTGAATAAATGTGGGCTGTATCCTACACTATGACCAATGATGATTCATGCTCAACTTATAATGCTGTTCTTCACTCTTTTTTTCTCTCTTATGGACTGGCGAAAAAAATCCATTCACACTGTTATCAGTGCCAATTAGCTGAATACATTTTCACGAGACCAATGGAAGAGCACAAAAAGAAGAAGTACTACGCCTCTTATTAATTAAAATATTAATTTATGAATTTGGCGGCGCATACCAAAAAGTACAATAACGATTGTTGAAAGAAACGCGAAAACATTTATAAACGATGAATAATACTCTTTGTTATCTTGTTGCTGCTACCACTACCTCCTCTAGTGGATCTGTGTACTCAGAACGGCATCGGCGTTGCTCTCTTTCTCTGTCTCTTTATTTCTTTTCTGTTGACATTCTATCTTTCCCTCCCTTCAATAGCCATCACTGTCATCTGGCCAGTCGTGGTTCTCGTGATATAAAAAAAATTTGCGTCGTCGATGATAATAAAAGAGTGAAGTAGCTGGGTACAGTCATCATTTAGGACTGCAAAAATCGCATGTACATAATATTGCAATACATTAGCATATTTGGAACTATTTATTACAGCTTCTTAATTGATCATATAATTCCTAAGGAGACTGTAAATGCTTTAAAAAAAAGCTAAGAAAATATTCAGTGCTGTTCTGTTTGCGTCGTTACACTTGCTTGCCATTTTCTTGTCGATTACGGTATATTTAATATTTTCTCTTTAATTTTTGACAGGCATGCAAGGACGCTTTCTCCTCTTACTGACCGTTTCCTTGCTCCTCTGCCCCGTGTGCGTCGAAGCTGATCTTGGAGAATTTACAGGTTGGAGAATCATGCATGTATTAGCCACGTTGAATGTTTTGATCTTAAAATATATGTTGTAGATAAAAAAGCATAACTATTTTGATGCACATTTCTCGGCGCCGTTGACTTCTCTGTCTCTCATTGTCAGTCTTTTCTGTCTCCTTCATTCAGACCGATATACAACAATTCTCGTCCATCTTTTAGAAGACGTCTTCCAATTTCTGTGCCAGCGATGCAAGGACATAATACCGGCCTAGATAACCTCGTCGAAAGCCAGACCATTCGACATGTACGAATCTTTAAAGTGTATTATTTTCGATGGATTGTTAACATATCAGCCGATTTTTCAGGCCATTACGCATCCTTCGACATTTAAAACAAAGAAAAATTCAAAGTTTGGCGCTTTTGTGTAAGGAAACACAAAAGTTGGAGCATTACAAACACATATTTACATTCTCTCCTTGACTTTAATATTACTTATATTTTGTTAAGTAAAAAATAAATAAGAAATATAAAAAAAATTATCAGGACGTCATCAAGCTGTGTCAGAACTTCATACCAGAGCCGACGCTCCAAGCGATCTGCGTCAACATAGCGGACAGTTTTCTCGGCGTCATCTACGATCAGCTCATTCGACTCGAACCGAGGCCCGAAATGTGCACTGTTGAAACCCGCGCACCCACATACACTCTCTCGGCCGCCTAACGGCCGCACACACTCTCTCCCTCTCTACGCTCCGCCCCCTCGGGAGAGGGCGCGCCAGAGAGGGGCTCTGCACGACTGCAACGCGGCTGGTTCGAGCACCGACCGCAAGCCAGGAGGCATATTATCAGGTCGGTAATTACACATTGATAGATCTAGATGAGGAGTCAGGCTTTAGGCGGCCTGGCTTCTTACATGGAGGTCCCGGGTCGAACTCTTGCCGCAGGGGCAAGAGGGAAGCCCAGTGAACAAGTAAATTAATTTTTTTTACCAAAAATTATTTCATTCAAAATTTTTAATATTTAAACTATACTTGTTCACAAGGACTAACATAATCTAGTGAACTCTTGAGCCTCTAGCCGGTGAACTCACACTCCTAGGTTCTAGGTTAGATTGTCTGAGTTAACTAGTCACCCCCCCAGTAGCATGTTTCGTGTTTTGGAATGACTCCGTTTATTTGGTTATAAGGTAAGCGTTATTTGCCGGTGGTAGCACGTCCCACCTATTGAGAGTGACCCAAGTGGATAGTAACTTGCAGCACGGGGAGCTGCAAGACTGGGCACCTCCATCCTAGAATCCCCATAGAGTAGACGAGGGCCCCCAAGGTAGCTGTATCCACTGTAGTTCCTCTCCTCCTACAGTGGCTAGGCAAGGCGGTAGCCTGGGATGGCGCTTACCGCCCTCGAATTCATATATAAGTCTCTCTATAGTCCAAACTAGGATAGGCAAACGGAGTTAGCAACTGGGTTTTATTTTGGTGATAGCGGACAATCTCTCTACCAATAGCTTTGATGGATACGATTAAAAGGATAGCTAAACTAGAGGTAAAAGTGTGACGTTCATTCCACGCTGGCTGGAGTACCTTTAGAGAAATGTGTATGCTCGTTCCGCCTAAGCCGTTTTGTAGAAGTGCAACCAGCACTGTTTCGGGTATTTGTTTTTTCTTGTTTTGTTTACAGTGCTGGTATCCTACCCCTCTCTCATCCTCTCTTATTTATATATATGTCGTACAAATTGCTATATGTATGTATATTTCTATATATCTGTATGTATATTTCTCAACATCTCTCTCTATTATCTCTCGTTGTTTCTTTCTCTGATGCAGGCGTACACACTCTCTCTCTATCTCTACGCCGCTGGCCTTGATTAATTGCCTATGGCCGAGAGTACCCGGTCGCAGCCGATCGAATCTCTCATTTGACTATCAGCCACCAGGCATTAGAGGCACACAGAGTAAACAACAGAGAGCCACATTTTCTCTCTTTCTCTGTCTAACTTACTCTCTCATATGTATATTATATCTTTCTCGTCTCATTTACTCTCGCTGCTGCCCGCTGCCTCCAACTAGGTCAAGATTGATGATATTAGGCTCAGTGCGCCTGTCAGATTAGACGGCGCACACAACATTTGCATACCAGCCAGTTCAGCTGGCAGGGAAAATCGTCAACAATCTCCACCTAGCTAGATCGTCCTTTCTTCCTTTCTCTCTCCATATCTCTCATTAATTAGGCCCCAACCACTCTCTGCCCCACCCGGTCATTCTGACCTCGAGCAAGCGCAGCAACCAACCGCACGCAACTTCCTGTTCTTCATTGCACCCAACCGCCACCGCAACTCAACAAATCCGGTAACAATTACTATTCTAATTTTCATTAAATATCATTTGAATCCGTGCTTATTACATTAAATTATATAGTCGGTGGAAAAATTCTTATATTCTGGCCAACTTACTAAGTCCATTGCCAGTTTTCGTTTTATATTTTTTTGAATCAAATTTTCCCTTTCAGTTTATTTTTAAATTTTTTTTTCATTGTCTCATATATTACACACGGAATACTTTTCCAACTTTCCTTAATTTCATTTAACATTTAAAAGTTTGTTTCTTGTTTTCCTTTTTCTTTTCATATAATACACACAGAATACTTTTACAAAATTCCTTAGTTTCATTTAACATTCAAAAGTTTGTTTCTTGTTTTCCTTTTTCCAACCTCCCTGTCTTTTTATACACGGAGAACAATCCAATATTTTCAGGATATTTCTAGCAAAAATTGCCAGAAAACTGTTTTAATTTTTTATTATTCATTCCATCTCACTCATTCATATAATTGTCAATATTGTTAGTCTGCCTCACCCGCGTCCCTTCGGTCGTTCACATCGCCTCTGAAGATCTCGTCAAGAGAAGGCCGGCTTCATCGCCGACCCTCCTCATCGGCCAACATGGAGCAGTTCATTGGTATCCAGCAATCCATGTTGGAAGAGCAACGACTTCAACGAGCGCTACAGCTGGAGCCGTACAACCCGCTGAAGGAGACATTCGGAGACTTCAACTTTCGACTCGCGGACCACCTTCAAGCCCTGTTGCCTTCCATCGCCATCGCCAAGTTCGTGGCGCTCTCAGCCTTGAGAGGAGAAGAGCGAGCCAAGGCACAGAACATCTCGGATGAGTTGCGAACAGGCGATAACAACTGGGAAGAATTCGTCATGGCTCTGAAGGCCGAGCTCGGAGGAAGCGCAGCAGACCTTCTGGCGATCGAAGCCGAACTCGAGGCATACCGACAGACACACGAATCTGTCGCCTGTTTCGCCAACCGGCTCGAAGCTCTCGCTCGCAGAGCCATCCCAGACAAGGCGAAGCGAGAAGATCGGATGCTCAAACTGTTCCTGGCTGGTCTCAAGGACCCTCTCCAGCTCGAAGTCGAGAAGACAATGCCTGGAACATACAAGAACGCCGTCAACAAGGCAAAGCACCTCGAAGCCATTCTTGGCAAGGCGAATCGTCGGCGTGAAGTGAAGTCGGTCAACTTTGCCGACACTGGAGAGTCCCAGATGCTGGACTCTATTGAACGCCTCACCCAGGCAGTGTCCAACATCCACGTCCAACGCGACGATCGCCGCCGAAGCCAGAGCCGAGACAGAAACTTCAGAAGCTCCTCTCGTCATCGAAGCACCTCACCCCGCGGATTCCGAGGTCGCCCGAGGAGCCCATTCCGTGGTAACTACTCTCGCAACGGCTACGGCAACACCAACTATGGCAACAACAACTACAGCAACAATGGATTCGGCTACAACGGCTACAACCACAACTACGGCAACAACTTCAACGCAGACAGAGGAAATCGCAGAGGAAGGGGAGCCAGAGGAGGCCGAGGCACCAGAGGAGACAGAGGTGGCTACAGAGGAAGAGGAGGCGGCGGACGCGCTGCAGCCTATTTCTTCATGGCCATCGTCGTCACAGTTATCCAAGCCGCGTCCGGACTGCAGATCTGTCGTCCCGATGCAGGCGGTGTCCTTATCACCCCTCCCGCAATCAGAGACTGCACGCCGAACAATCCGAGTGCAGTAGTTCTCATCCTCACCAACGTCTTCGTCCGAAACGAAACCTACCGAGAATTCACCGCGTATCTTTGCACTATTGAGAAATACGTGCAGTGCGCCAACTACTTTCTGTGGATTGCAACTGACTGGTCATCAACACAAGCAACGAGCCACCACCAACCACCCACAGCTGAAGATTGTCGGAAAGCAGCTGAGAACAAGCAATGGAATAGCAAGCCTTTGCTCTCCAACAACACTGCTCCGAACATCTGGCTCACGGAATGGGTGGACAACTATCCATCTCGCCACATCGCTCCTGGTATCGCCTGCGAAACGCAAGAGCAATTCATCCTGGAGAAAGGAGTCGGTGGAACCATCGGCGAAGACGAAACCATAATCTTCCTTCATAAAGGCAATGACTGCTAACGCACTTGTCAGTGATAAGCAGGTAGTAATGGAAAGCACTCAAAGCGCATTCACGTTCTCTAACGAGAAGCTTGCTGACCATCTCTATCCTTGCTTCACCACCCCTCCACATCTGACAACTGGAGGCGCCGTCCTCACCTTTCCCCACTTCTCTCAGATCTACAACATGTCGCAAGAAATCGCAAGAACACGATTCTCTGAGCACACGTTTTCTCCAACGACTACGGCAAGACCATCTGACAGAGAACTCGAAGATCTGGCATACCGAAGACCCACCACATCGACGACTACTCCACCTCCATTTTCCGACGAAAGAGCAAGGCCGAGGCCCATCGCGCAACTGAATCGCACTCGAACTTCCCGAGGAGCCGAAGAAGGTAGCATTGGCACAGAAAGCCACATTCAACTAATGAAAGCTTTCTACGATGGTGAAGAAAACATGAGAAGAAGGCTAACGGACATGAACATCAACCAGAAGATCAACTATGCGAGCGAGATAATCCGTGAAGAATCAAAACAGCTCTTCAACACGGCATTTCAGACGATCTGTGAGATTCAGAACCGACAAATCTCAATCTGGAACGCTCTCACTCGCATTGACGCCACCGTCGGCATCAGAACCATCCTCGGACGAGAAGACGTTGCCGCTCAATTCGTCGGACACAACATCATCAAGATCACCAAGTGCGACTCTGTGCAGATAAAAGAAATCATCCGTAGCAAGGAGATCAAGGGCGTGTGCTACGGACAAGTTCCCGTCATCACGAACAAGAACGACACCCTCTTCATTGTTCCTGGCACTCAAGATCTGACGACAGTCCATACTGTAATCGACTGCCGGAACGCTGTGGAAGAGGTGTGGCTGAATGAAAACGGAACATTCGTTGACACATTCGGCAGAAGGAATGTCACATCCTTGCCCGGCCCTGGTCTTCCTGACATACCAGAAGTACGACATCTCGACATGGTCGCCGGAGACTTTTACCAGAACGTGAAGACTAGCAGTTTCCCTTTGATGCTAGCAGTCAGCTACGGCGCAAGCCTCTCTGCAATAAGACGCCAGCAAATCCGATTCCTCAACATCGTCGGGCGTGACGCAAGCAGAGGGCCACCAGCCGCCAAGTCTAACGCTGAACTCATCAAGGAAGGCCTGGAGAATTCATCTGCTGCAGTCCGAGACGGCATCTCAGGCATCACATCCTTCTTCACAACGAAGGTCGTCGTCATCGTTGGAATAGCACTAGGCGTAGTGATTCTCGTCGTCATCATCGGATTTCTAGCCAAATTTTACATCTTCCGTTCCATGACCACAGCAGTAACCGGACTTCCTCTGATGAACATCAACAGCACAACGGTAGCCAACAGTACCACGTCAGAACCCGCCACCACCAAGAAGACAGCTCCATCAGCGCCACCAGTAGATAGCGCACGTCTCCACAACAACATCAGATACCAATCTCTGCCGGAAAATGCGCAAATCTTCCGCTTTATCGCGAACATCAACGAAGGTTCGGCCAACCTTCCGTATGTTCCCATCTCAATCGAAGATCGCAGAGTCACGGCGTTGTGGGACTCTGGTGCCGCTATCTCCATCATCAGATTGTCGTTCGCCAAAAAGATCGACAAAGGAGGCTCATTCCGACCAACGAGCACTAGGGCTTTCGCCGCAAACGGCACCCCGATTCACTTCATAGCCGAAGTCGACCTGAACCTCCGAATTGGCAACGAACATCTCAAGCTAACATTCCAAGTGGCCGCTGACAAGGACTGCCCAGCCGCAGCCCTGATCGGACTGGACACGATGCGAGCCCTTGATGAACGCGAAAGACCAGCTCTCCTTCGTCCAGACAAACACGAACTTCACCTTGGAGGCGTCATCATCCCACTGGTAAAGCGGGATGGCTACAACGAAGAGAACATCCACATCGGACAAGTCAAGACCACCTCGAGATCGCACATCCAAGCGAACAGCAAAGGCAAGGTGAAGATTGCAATGACTCTCGACAACCACAACGACAACCAGAAATTCTTGATCTCACCATTCCAACGGACGGAGTGGAGCTTTGAGAACTTTATCTTCAATCCACTTCCCGGTCAGACAACAACCTTCGTCACTGTGCACAACCACAATGCAGTGCCAATGGTCGTCCACGAAGAAACTCCAGTCGGAGACATCTTTGCTATCGCCCAGGAAGGCCAAAGAAACGACGAAGCGAGCCCAGAAGCTGACTGGGAGTCTGACCTACCAAGCTTTCCCGAGAAAGAAGAATTTCTGCGACAAGTCGAGAAGGCAACGGCAACTCTGCCAAGTGAACATGCCAAGAGACTCCACGGCATCATCCTGGAACATCGGAATTCCTTCTACAGCTGGGACAACAAGCTGGGTTGCTTCAACGGTCCGATCGACCACAAGATCGAGCTTGACAAAAGCAAATCACCGCTCCGACCACGCACTCAGCGCATCCCACTGTCGAAGAAGGAAGAAATCGAGAAGCAAGTAAGAGATCTGCTCAACGAAGGAGTCATCGAGCCAAGCGACTCGGCATTCGTGAGCCCAGTCGTTCTCGTCAAGAAGAAAGATAGCACTTGGAGATTCACTGTCGACTACAGAATGCTGAACTCAGCAACAGTGAAGGAATTCTATCTCATTCCAAACATCCAAGATGTCGTCGACCTGGCTGCCAACGCAGTCTACTTCACCAAGATGGATCTCCAAGCTGGATTCTTCCAACTCCCTCTCAGAAAAAAGGACAGACATCTCACCGCCTTCGCGACGGACTCTGGCATTTATCAATTCAGACGAATGCCCATGGGTCTCTGCGGAGCACCATCGTCCTTCCAACGAGCAGTCCAGCACATCAAACAGCGAGTGAAGGCTCGACTGTTTGTCTACCTCGACGACCTGCTTGTCGTAAGCGACAGCATGGAACAGCATTTCCAAGATCTGGCAGAACTCCTGCAAGCACTTCACAACTTCGGTTTCAAGGCCAAGCTCTCAAAGTGCGAATTCGCCAAGCAAGAAGTCACCTTCTTGGGAATCACCATCTCCAATGGCGCGATCAAGACGGACAAGCAGAAAGTGCAGGCCATCAACGACTTCCCCAGGCCCACTACCATCACTGCCATCCGCTCATTCATCGGCATGTGCAGCTACCTGCGCCGATTCATCAAGAACTTCGCACAGATCGCCGCCCCACTTCACGAGCTGACTAAGAAGGATGAAGACTTCTGTTGGACTGATGAACACGAACGCGCGTTCCAGCAACTCAAGAACTCCATCTCAACATCACCCGTGATGTCAGCTCCACTTCCTGGTCGCCCGTTCATCATCGAGAGCGACGCTTCGTCTATTGCCATCGGAGCAGCTCTACTTCAGAGCGCCAGGGACACAGATCCGCCAAGGCCAATCGCGTACGCCAGCAGGAAGCTAATCGGAGCCGAGAGAAACTACCCTCCCATCGAGGCAGAAGCTCTCGCGCTCGTCTTCGCAACCAAGAAATTTAGAACGTACATTCTTAGAGTGCCCTGCCAAGCAATCGTCGATCATAGGCCTCTCGAAGCCCTTCACAAGAGGAAGGATCTCGATGGTCGCCTGGCGCGATACCAGATGTGTCTGATGGAATATAATATGACCATCAAATATCGGCGGGGGAGGGAGAATAACATCGCAGACGCACTATCGCGGTACACCCCGGACGAAACCAAGGAGCCGAAGACCATCAAGACGACAACCAAGAGAACTCTGCCACTCTCTGCCAACGAGATTGACGTCCCCGTCAACATGCTCGCCAAGGACACAATCTTGGAACTGCAGAGCAAGACCAGCTGGATGAGGGAAGCTGTCGAGGATCTCAAGAATAAAACACTGTCAGCAAACAGAACGAAGACCAAGGCACGGTACGAGCTCCACGACGGAATGCTCTGCCGCAAGCCGAAGAACTCACTGAGTCCTCACATCGTCATGCTTCCACGCGACGAGACCATTGTCAAGCAAATCGTCGAACACTTCCACTCATCCCCGATGCTAGCATCTCACGCTGGCATCGACCGCACCCTCGCGTGTATCCGGCGCAGATACAACTGGCCGGAAATGAAGAAGGACGTGGAAGAAGCAGTCACTCTCTGCCTGAAGTGCAGGAAGAGAAAGACGTTCTCCCACGAAGAGACCAAGGAGCCTCTTGGCACCTTCCCGGAGCCCAGTCTCCCCTTCGAGCGTCTCCACGTCGACATTCTGGGTCCCGTGCCCCAGACAATCGACGGCAACCGATACATCCTCTCCATGCGTGACGCGCTGACCAGGTTCGCCATCGCCGTCCCACTCAAGGACCAGCGCGCTACCTCCGTCGAACGCGCCTTCATGGAAGAAGCACGGAGCGCCGAAGATGATAGTCACCGACCGGGGGTCGAACTTCCTCGCCGGCGAATTCCAAGAATTCCTCGGAACCATGAAGATAGACCATGCAACATCGACCCCGTATCACCATGCCACCAATGGGTTGGTAGAGCGTCTCAATCGTCAGATCGAAGAAATCCTGGCGAGCCACGTGAACGAGACGCAGGACGACTGGGACATCCACCTCGCGCTCGTCATCTTCGCAATAAACTCGCTTCCAAACCGTTCAATCGGTACATCACCATTCGAAGCACTCTTCGGCAGAACACCAAGGATTCCGGAAGATAATGGCAACGATCCCTGGAACTGCCAGTTCTTCATGGAGCCCTCGTACACAGACAAGCTCAAGGCAAACATGCAGAGCGTCTGGAAGCTGGTCAAAGAGAAGCTCAATGTAGCCGAGCTAGAACAAGAGCGTCTCTATCAGCAGCAGCACAATGTGGCGAAACGCCAGGTCATGACCGGTGATCGTGTCCTGGTGAAGCGGCAACCGCCAAAGAACAAGCTGGCGCCGAGACTTCACGGGCCCTTCGAAGTGCTCGACGTCCAAGGACCGCGAATCTCGATCCGAGGAGAAGACGGAAGGATCGAGTTTCACCACAAGAATAATGTGCGCACCTACGAGCCCAAGAAGAAGAACAAGAATCCAGAGTGCCTCCAAGATAGCGAGAAGGAAAGCGAAGAAGAGCCAGAGGAAGCCGAACCAGAATATAATGCTTCGTCGAGCACTGCAAGAACACGAGCTCCGAAGACCAAAAAGTCGAGCACTCCACGCGAGATGCCGACAACGACAGACGGACATCCAGTCCGAAGATCGACGCGCCACAGGCAGCCGCCTGCGCGCTACAGACGTGACTAAGGCAGACGAAAGAGCCAAGCTGAGCAGAGAGAAAAAAAAAACCTAACACCATCCAAACTGCTCGGCCGGTCTCTCATGTACATAAGCATATACTCCCCACACCATAACCGCATATTTTACCACAACATCAGTCACGGAGTTACCGAAACGCAAAGTCGCGTCGTTTCGACCGTCGACCAGGGGATCGACAAGCTTCCGAAAGGGGGCATGTTGAAGCCCGCGCACCCACATACACTCTCTCGGCCGCCTAACGGCCGCACACACTCTCTCCCTCTCTACGCTCCGCCCCCTCGGGAGAGGGCGCGCCAGAGAGGGGCTCTGCACGACTGCAACGCGGCTGGTTCGAGCACCGACCGCAAGCCAGGAGGCATATTATCAGGTCGGTAATTACACATTGATAGATCTAGATGAGGAGTCAGGCTTTAGGCGGCCTGGCTTCTTACAGCACGCATATCAGGTCGGCAGAACCTGACAAATGTAGGGTGCACTAAATGGCGAGATGGCCATTATATTTTGTTTTACATATTTGCTTCACATGTATTTTATTTAAATAAATTAGTAAATCTTGTAAAAAATTTCCACACTCTTCACAGATGTTCATGCATTACAGGCTCTGCCTCGACTGTACCGGGGGGCGGGAGATATCCATCACCTATGGCACCGACTCCATTTGAGGCTAGATCTTTGTGAGATGTAGGAATAGAGAGAGGCTGAGAGAGAGGATTTTATTCAGAGATTGTTTACGTATTCAATTTGTTTCTGTTTGGATTCAATAGTACGAAAAAAATAAAGATTACTAATTTGTTGCAAAAGATGTGAACATCAATCCAGATTCATCACAGGTTCGCTTCCAAATGATAGTTCCCTAATCAGAAATCACAATTGCCGCCCCCTTCGCCGACGCTCTTTCCGTCCTTCTCGCGTAGTAACAACAACGACTTCCCTTTCCGTCTCGACGACTACCGACGGCGACTCTTGAAAAGAGAAGGCATAAGTATCGAAGCGACGCAGAGTTCGGAGGTTTGTAGAGAATAATATTTTGATCTGTGCCTCCTCACACTTATGCCACATCTGCTACTCTTGCTCTTTCTGCTTCCCCATCATCTTCTAAATCTAGAGTGCATACAGCCCCCCATACACACCGAAAAAGTATCCGTTTACGCTGTGGCCGGGCACTCAGAGGCTTTCTCAACCAGAACAGACGCTCTAATGGTAAGTTTGAATATCGGGATGAAGCACAAAGTATGGATAATCCGTCCTTTGTTTCCGTTTCGAGTAACACACATTTTTCTGGGTGTATTATCTTTCCTCTTCCCTTATGCTTTATTTTGTTCTCAACGCTTTCTCCATCTCTACAGCATGCAACAAGTGTGTCACAGCCGCTGCTTGTTATGCGCAACGACTCGAATCCATTCGATCCCGTCGTCTTCTACGGCAAGATTGCTGAGCTGACAGCGGCGATGGCCCGTCTCATGCGCATGAACCAGAAGGAGCTTTGAGAGCGACTATTGTAGACATTTTTATTTATTTATATTTTACACGATCCCGATTGCTCAATGTTACATGGCACCTCACTTATCAGCGATCCGACATATATATGTATACATAAAAAAAACTTCATAGAGCATTTGGCTGATCGCTGTCATCTTCGTACTACCATTAATATTATCCTGAAGAACAAGAACCCAGTCGGTCGGAACTTTGTTGTTCATAAGTGGTTGTTGTACACTTTTACCGATTCTCCACTCTTATCGTTCTCATCCTCTTTTTTCGCTCGTTATTCATGTGCACGATCAGCGATCTTGTTTGATAGGACTATGATTCAGCAGTGAACATGCCAAGAATTGTCATTGCTCGTTGTGTTAAAAGTTCAATATTTCACCATCTAATAAATAGAACTTTGTTGAATAATATAGCGACATCACACAAACAGGATTGCGAGTTTATTGCGCAGTCTCAAGAGTATAATCATTCTTGACGAAATAAAAGGTAGGTAATCGCTGTTGACGAAGTTGGTACCGCTTCATTGAGCAACCGTTTCCTGCGATTAAAGAAGCTCAATTTGCTGCCCTGAAATTTTTATTTTAAGAACCGGAGGAGTGCTCGGAGTTGGAGGAGTAGTCGGGGTTAAAGGAGTGCTCGGAGTTGGAGGAGTAGTCGGGGGGGAAAGAAGTGCTCGGAGTTGGTGGAGCAGTCGGAGTCGAAGGAGTGCTCGGAGTCGGACTAGTCAGGATGGAAGGCACCTTCGAAGTTAGTGGAATAATCGAGGAAGAGGGCGCGCTCGACGCTGGAGTAATCATGGCATCTTCTTTACCATCGATGTTAATAACAATGACCACAGGTGCACCGTCATTAAACGCTGCCACAGTCAGTAGGAGTGTGATTATCGGAGAGAGATGCATTTTACTTGAAAAAAAAGAATTGTTAGATGTGAATACGGTAGCTCAGGCTGAGTGCTCGCACTTGAACTCTCGTACATCAGCTTTAAATTGAAAGCATAGGACTGATAACGAATTCGCTTATGTTGACTTGACTTCTCTCCTCACTTTTATATAAGTCAATCCAGTACAGTAAATTCGTCATGAAATGTCGTTTTCGTACTGTAAAATGAAAGTAGGCGGGTTTATCGTTGCTAAATGCTCAAGATTTCTGATGAATCGTGACGACGCTGATATTTCATAGATTAATTTATCGGAAAGAGTCTCTGATCGCATTACGTTCTCAATTCAAAAGGTCGTACATTTGATCTCAATGTTTGGCCAACGAAAACGATGATTTTTAAAGATAAGCTGTCAGCCTTATTGCAATTGAATCTCAACTACGCACGCATTAGTATCTCTTAAGTACATATGTTTGAACAATTGTTAATGATTTAGTGGGGTTTCAGATGACTGGTGTACATACCTAAATATCTTATTCACTGGACAATAGGATTTGTAGAATACGTGTTTTCAATGCTCAATTACATGTAGCTCTTTTATAACCGCTGGCAATATTTTTAAGTAATTTTTTTTTCATTTTTGTTGACTACTTTTAGTATCTCGGGAGAGATTCAACACAAACAACAATTATATCTATGCACTATTTTTCTCTATCTTAAATTTGTTTAATCAGCATCTTCTTTATAGCTTCACTTTCCTAGACTCATGCATAGATCTTTGCGTCACCCCTGAAGTGTAGGACGCGTCAAAACAAGTACATGGACTCGTAACTAGAGAGTGGTTTGTGTTTCGTACCTTATGTTCCTCGAGTTTTATAAAACACTGGAGAGTTCTTTTTAAAGAAATGAAGCAAATTGAGGATGAACCATGGCAACAGAATGGCCCTTTTTATTAAAAAAAACACTGCAGTAATCCCATGTGGCAATTACTATCCGAAGGTCATTATGAAGAAATACTCTCAGATATCCATATAAATATAGCGGTAAATTAAATACAGACATATTCAAAGTAAATATATGTATAACTGTGAGCTGAAATTGTTATGGAAGAGAAAACAACCATGTTTAGGCTGCAGATGCGGTCACTGATGAGTACAAGAGAGAGAGAGAGAGAGAGAGAGAGAGAGAGAGAGAGAGAGAGAGCAAAAGCAAATAGATTTCAAGCTCTGCCTTGAGCTTCAAAAATTGCCTACGTAATCAAACATCTTGAGCCTAGCCTAATCATTCTTTGCTTTTACTATTCTTTGCAATAGTCGTAGCCCGGTTCGACAAGAAGCGCACACGACGAACAACACGACAGCGACCACGAGAAATACGGCCAGGATAGCGGCAGCAACGACGTCCAGAGAGTAGTACTGCGCCACGTTCAAGTCGCCACCAAGTGGCCGCAAACTGGGAAAGAACGAGGGCCGTAAATTATGACTTTAAGCAAGAAAGAGGGCCGTTAATTATGACTTTAAGCAAGAAAGAGGGCCGTAAATTATCTTTTGAGCAAGAATGAGAGCCATAAATTATGCTTTGAGCTGGAAAGAGGGCCATAAATTATGCTTTGCCAAATTCTATTAAGAAAGGACGAAGTATATATTTTTTTAATACATAATACGACAGACACGAAAAAGAGAGGAAGTTAAACCTGTCGACAGGCCCAAACTCGGCGGCAAACTCGACGTGTCGCACGAGCAGATCTGCCGGCTGATACGGACGCGCGCGCAGCAGACGTAATTCCAAGGATACGCAACGCGTGCGGACGCGTTGCGTATCCTTGGAATTATGTAAATATCGTCTTTTACAATAAGAGAAACTAGCAGTTCCCCTGGCAGTGTATTATGTTCTACTTTCTGTTACCAGCTATATATTAGATAGGGTCGTACTCAAAATTAATGAAGGATTCTTTTGACTTCTTCATCTTGTAACGTTTCGCAGGCATTGTTCGAGTTTCTGCCCCCCCCCCACCCAAGATTTTCATCCAAGCTTCGCCCAACTTTCTGCCAAGTTCCGCCACCTTTTAACTCCATCCAACCCTTCATCCTCGAGCAGCCGCTGGATTGCCAGGATCAGATCTGCCGTCTCGGCCAGCCGGAACTTGCTGAAGGCGACGCCGACGCCCGCATGCGCCATCATGTCCGCGTTGCGCAGCTGGTCGCCAAAGATCGGGATGTAGAGACCTTGGTAAAAATTAAATTCAAAATTTATTTTCCCGCCTTTTTTGTTTCAAAACCCTGCCTAGAAAATATACCTGGCACCCCACGTGAAGCTGCCTCCTGCATAGAATATCATTTTATTCTAGGAATCTGAGAACACTATTTTTAGATACATGAATTTTAATCGGCGATAATGTGCGACAGTGGCATCAATTACTGTTCGGCGAGTCTTGCCCCAAAATGTTCGAATTGAATTTTTCTCTTAAAATCACCCCAAGGGTGTTCTTTGATGCGAGGAACACGAATATCATGTTTATTTTTTATTATGACGTCATTTTAAAAAGTTACGGTAGGTAAATAGCTGAATAACACAGTTTTACTATTTACCTACCTTAACTTTTTAAAGTGACGTCATAATAAAAAATAAACATGATATTCGTGTTCCTCGCATCAAAGAACCCCCTTGGGGTGATTTTAAGAGAAAAATTCAATTCGAACATTTTGGGGCAAGACTCGCCGAACAGTAATTGATGCCACTGTCGCACATTATCGCCGATTAAAATTCATGTATCTAAAAATAGTGTTCTCAGATTCCTATAATAAAATGATATTCTATGCAGTTTTCTTTCCTCTTCAAGATAGCAGTGAATATTATCTGGAAATCGATCTATGAAATACGGAAAATGTCAAAAAACCCGACGGCAGACGTAAACTTGAATTTTTATGTCTAAACTTTATTTTTCGGGAAGTATCAAAGTTTCGTATAGGCATGATTTGTAGATAATAAAAAATTACATAATTATACTTGCTTTGCAGATGAAAAGGTAAAAAGGGAAAACAGATATGGAGCTTAAACTGCGGTGCAGCACTTGATCGCATATAGTATTCAAAAATTGATACCCAAAAAAGGTGTCCTCAAATCCTTTTCGTAGATACATATATTATGTACTTTTTCCTCTACTTTCATTTATGGAATGATTTCTCTGGAAATGGACCGGCAAAAATGAAAAAAAAAACACAAAAAATAACATTTTTTTAGTCCTAAAAATTTTTATCCAGAAAAAGTCTATTAAAATGAATCTTTTCAGAAACAGTTATCTGGGACTTTTTTGTGCAGTTTTGAATGAGCAATCAGATAAAAAAAGAAAAGTAAAAAATCTTGTAAATGAAGCAAGTTACAGAACATCGAATTTTTGACATATTTTGGATGGTGGCGTGGAGAAAAAAATTTCTCAAACTTTGCAACCGTCTAGTTTTCCTTATAATCTATCCATGTATCACTCATAAAGTTCTGGTAGTCAAAATCGAACATCCCCGGGGCAGGCAGTCCTTGACCCTTAGAGAGAGGCTCTCTTAATGTAGTGGGGTTTCAGATGACTGATTTGCATACATAAATATCTTATTCACTGGACATTGGGATTAGTAGAATACGCGTTTTCAATGCTCAAAAAATACTCTCAGATATCCATATTAAATTGAATGCAGTCATACACAAAGTAAATATATGTGTAACTGTGAGCTGAAATTGTTATGGAACAGAAAACAACCATTTTTAGACTGCAGATGAGGTCACTGGTGAGTACAAGAGAAAGAACAAAAACAAAGAGATTTCAAGCTCTGCCTTGAGCTTCAAAAATTGCCTATGTAAGAAAACATTTTGAGCCTATGTCTAATCATTCTTTGCTTTTACTCTTCTTTGCAATAGTCGTAGCCCGGTTCGACAAGAAGCGTACACGACGAACAACACGACAGCGACAACGAGAAATAGGACCAGGATAGCGGCAGCAACGACGTCCAGCGAGTAGTACTGCGCGGCGTTCAAGTCGCCGCCAAGTGGCCGCAAACTGAGCAATAAAGAGGGCCGTAAATAATGACTTAGCTAATTGCTATTCAGGTTAGATGAAGTATATATTTCTTAATAATTAATGAAATTGAAACAAAAAGGAAAGGTAAACCTGTCGACAGGCCCGAACTCGGCGGCAAACTCGACGTGTCGCACGAGCAGATCTGCCGGCTGATACGCACGCGCGCGCAGCATACGCGCGACGCGTGCGGACGCGTTGCGTATCCTTGCAATGATATACCGTCTTTTACAATAAGTGAAACTAGCAGTTCCATTGGCAATGTTCTACTTTCTGTTACCAGCCATATATTAGATCGTGCTCAAAATTAATGAAGGATTCTTTTGACTTCATCATCTTGTAACGTTTCCGCAGGTATTGTTCGAGTTTCAGCGTGCTACGCCCAGGTTTTCAGCCGAGTTTCGCCCAATTTACTGCCAACTTCCGCCACCTTTTCACTCCATCCAACCCTTCATCCTCGAGCAGCCGCTGGATTGCCGGGATGAGCTCGGCCGTCTCGGCGAGCCTGAACTTGCTGAAGGCGACGCCGACGCCCGCATGCGCCATCATGTCAGCGTTGCGGAGCTGGTCGCCAAAGATAGGGATGTAGAGGCCTTGGCAAAATTTAAATTCTAAATTTATTTTCCCACCTTTTATTTTCAAATATTTAAAATATCCTTTATGGAAAAAAGCTCGCGGCGTACCTGGCACCCCACGAGCAGCTGCCTCCTGACACGACGCCATGCCGGCATGCGAAACGAAGCCAACGACATGGTGATAGTCTGAAAATAAGGGAAATAAATATACAATATTTGGCACCGGGCCAAGAATTAAGAAAGAAATAATCAGTTATGACGTTTTTTTTAAAGTGGACAACAGATATTTTTTTAATAATCCTACTTTTTTTTTAAATTTTATTGACATTATTATGTCAAGTTCTTGAGCAAAATATTGTTTACTAAGCAGGTCGTTCTGCGGCATCCAAGGCCGGAGTAGGACGTTCGGATGTGCGCCCGCCCAGTCATCGCCGTCGTCTCCCTCGTACTTCCAGATGAACGTGACGTCGGCAAAGTGGCCGAATGCCTAAATGAGTTTCGGCAAATTCCACAAAATTTAATGGAAAGAAAAATTCATCGTACTCATGCACGGGATCTCAGTAGAAAATAACGGATGTTCGATGACGTAAAATATATGTATGTAGTATATACTACATACAGAAAGGTAATCACTCTCAACGGCAGATACTACATTAGAAGTTACTACTGTATCCATCAATATTACCAACCGTAGCCAGCGACCGTTTGATGTCCATATTCATGTCGGCACTCTTGACGATTGTGCCAAAGGAGACGAGAACGGTGCGTGCGCGTAACTCGAGCACGTTCAGCCATTCCTATTTGCATGTGTGGTATGTATGTACATATTAAAAAAATTATTCGTTGTTATTAATAAAGAAATAAATTACCAATTAATCATGGAATCATAAAGGAACACAACGATGAAGGCGAATAAAAAAAACAAGTGATAAAATACAATTTAACTAAAAACTATGTAATTAAAAGTGCGACTTGACTGAGCGGCTGCGGTATCTTGACGCCAATCCCGCCAATCTCGACGACTTTCTTGAGGGTCGGCCGCGCAAAGTCGAGAAGCGGCTCCGAGTTAGCGAAGACGAAGGCGGCACGCGCAGTTAGCTCCTAAGCATCTTGTTTTTTTTAATTATTTCACCTCATCGATACCGATTTAACATCACTTTCAGAGATATGAGAGCACAATAAATAATCATGCACTGTGTGTGATAAAAAAAATGATAATGGAATTCCTCTTCTTGTTCTTCTTCTTCTTCTTTTTTTCTTCAAATTATTATTCCCAAAGACTAACAATAAGCTATTGGTATTAGGCAAATACTATGTCATTTCCAATAAAATGACATTAAATATTTGTTATTCCATAGGAAATGACATTTTATCACTATTATAATGGCTGACAAAGACAAATATTTTATGGTAAAATTAAAATGATTATTTATACCTTGAAGCCAGGAAAGTCGTCACCGACGACGCTCCGGAAAAGCGCCTCGCACTCGGCAGCCGCGACGCGGAAGAAGTGAAGCGACGCGGCTGTCGCGGCGAAGCTGCGGGCGCGGCTCGTGAACGAAGAGGGGTCGACCGCAGGACAGGCGGTGGAGCCTGCAGAGAGAGAGAGAAAGACATGCAGTGAGACAGACAGAGATAGAGATACGGAGACAGGCACAGAGAAATTGACAGAGAGAGAGAGACAGTTGGAGAGAGACCCACACACAGAAACAGGGACAGAGATAGGCACAGAGAGTGGGAGATAGAGAGAAAGAATGAATGAAAGCGAGGGTTGATCGATTTGTAAGTAATAGAGAGAAGCGAGAATGTCGAAGAAGTGGTCACGAAAAGTATTACTTGGGTGTAAGCAGCAAAATACAATATGCTCCGCCCACCCGTCCAGAGAGAATGAAAAGATAAAGTAAAAAAAAAAAAACAATACGCACATGGCACAATACTAGGCAGGATCGGCATTCCGATGTCGATAGCGATGCTCTCGAAAAGTGTTGAAGACGCCACGACAATCGTTGATTTCGGCGCCAGCAGATGACTTAGACCTTGAAATATCATTCAAAGAAACTCAGTTTTGAGTTCGCGCCCTTTCGTCTAACTCGAGAGAGCATATGTATGTTTGAGAGAGACGAGGCCAAATAGGTCAGTAAAATGTAATACAAATTACGGTTGAGTTTGCGCTGCTTTAACCGAGCATTAAAATCGGTTTTGAATTCGCGCCCTTTTGCCTGACTGTGAGGAGCTCTAACCGATGCCGCAAAAGTCCATGTTTTCCGTGATGAAGACGTCAAAGTGATCGTCGCGTAGCTGCTCAAGAATCGCGTGCTCTTGCAACGTTCGCTCGCATTGGATGGCGAACATCTCGCTCAGAGTCTTCCAGAATGAATTCTGGAAGAAAAAAGTAAGGCATAAAAAAGAAATACTTCAGCTGCTTAGAGAAACTTTGAGGACGAGTGGGCGGGGCTAACTAGATATGCGGACGGGTGGGCGGAGCTTGCTGACCAAGAGCGTTTTCGCAAAGTTGCTGTCGTCGTAGGCGAACCAGTCAATGTCGCCGTCGAGCGCGCCGAGCTTGATGGCGAGCGCCGCGGGAGCCGTCTCCACTGTGATGACGTGCGAGTGCGCAGTTGAGACGGCGACCCATGGCGAGATCACGGGCATCAGCGTGGTCTGCACACAGGCAAAGTACATATCCGTTACTTCTAACGGATATAAAGT
This sequence comes from Allodiplogaster sudhausi, assembly GCA_945643635.1. Classification (NCBI taxonomy): domain Eukaryota; kingdom Metazoa; phylum Nematoda; class Chromadorea; order Rhabditida; family Diplogasteridae; genus Allodiplogaster; species Allodiplogaster sudhausi. Next base: position 6,320,381 of record CALZFC010000248.1, read on the forward strand.
GCGGATTGGTCGCACTTTCGGCTTCAAAATTATACATCCATAAATTGAGCTCCCTCTATCCGTAGAGCCAATATCCGTGAACCACATCCGTGAACTCTGTGCAATCGGCGAATGCTTGCCTACGAAAAGATGGTCGTTTTAGAAGAAGCTGTTGTCTAGCAAGATATTGTCCTCAAATTTTTCAAGGCGCCGGCCAAGGGGACCTATCACGACACAATCCTAGTAAGAAGAGTTTCGAAAAAAAAAAGAATAAAATATATTCATATAGAATACTAATGATAATGATAATACATACATTCTTAGTACTATTGAATGAAAAAATAGAAGTAAATAGGCAAAATGAAAAAAACAAACTAAACTAAAAAAAATCGTTAATTAAAATGTAAAAAAGCAAACAAATAGTATATATGCTCACGACGTTATGGCCGGCGAGCGCGAGATGGTCAGCGATGGCGGCCATGAAGGAGGTGTGCGAGTGGGCACACCGGACGTTGTACACGAGGATTCGATAGGGGAAGGTGGAGGAGATAACAAGGGCGATGACGAGCAGAGATGATGACGCACGAGACATCAAGTCAAGCATCCAGTTTCTAAATAGTATGCTGAAACGATTTCCAAGTAGACATGTACATATACATACATACCGTATTTTCTCTATTAGTACCCCCGGGGTTCTATTTTTCAATAGCCCTGCGAGAGGGGGGCACTATTAGAGGGAGGGGTTCTACTGGAGGGAGGGGTTCTATTTTTCAATGTGAGACACTAAAAGTTTGATAACAACATTTTCCTCTCAAAATAAGAAGGATCGTAGGTCGAATTCATAGGAATCATCACTGGAATATCCATTTTACCACATATTTTGAATGAATTAGCAATGATTTCATTGGAGAGAGCATCCCATACCTCCAGGATCCATTCGAGGTACGTCTCGAGCTGAGATTTTCAGGCTGTTAGGGGGGGGCATTATTGGAGGGGGGGGGTTCTACTAGAGGGAGGGGTTCTATTTTTTAATGGCTTTATCAGAGGGGGGTACTATTAGAGGGGGGGGGTTCTAATAAAGGGGGGTACTAATAGAGAAAATACGGTATGTATACATATAAGACAGTGTGAATTAAAAAGTTTGGTTTTTTTCTGCAATTTTCGATTAAGCTGTTTTTTTTGCCAAATTTGGCAGGTAAAACACACAAGCAAATGTGGCAGTATTTTATTCATTGATTCAAACTTGTCATGACAAATAAGACGGTTAATAAAATGACGGGCACAATGTACAAGCGAAGAAAATGGCTGAGCCACAGAAATGTGTCCTAATGATTGACAACCCGGCTTCGGCATATTTAACAGGAAAATAATTTCGCGTGGCAAAAATAGAGGTCTTTAAAAGTGGATTCATAGCATGCCAAATTTGATGGCCTCAAAATTTTCCATGGCGCAATCTGCATATGTTCAAAATTTCAACGGTTTTGGCAAGCCCTTCACTTATAAAAAATGTCACAGCCAAAATAAACAGCTATCAGAATTGGCAAAAGGATTTACCATTTTTAACAGCTGTTAAACGTGCCACGAGGAAGCCGCTGTCGGCCGAGGAACTTGGCAATTTTGACAGCCGTCAAAAATGGCAACTTGGCAGATTCAGCGGGCAGAAAAAATGTCAAGCCAAATTTTTGACCCTTCAAAAGTGGCAAGCCAAATTTTTGACCCTTCAAAAGTGGCAAGCCAATTTTAACGGCTATAAATAATGGCTGGCCGTTTTGACGGCCGTTAAAAAAGGCAAATCCTTTTTTTTACCCCAAAAAAGGCTCATGGCACAACATTCCTACTAAAATAAGATTTAGCCCTCATCACATCACTAAATTCACATATGCATCCTTATATAACAAATAGGAAACAAAAAAAAATATATTTAGATCAGTCATGAAACATGGCTGTTTCTACAGTATAACAGTCATTACAACATTCTAGAACTCAGTTGATAAATGCTAGCAAGGTTAACATACCAGCCACTAGAATGGCCATCATCACTGGAATAGGTAACTCTTCCAGCTTCGAGATGCATGGCCTCGTGTGACTTGATCACTGAGAATCCCTGGGGACGCAAGATTCACGAAGGAGGAGGGCCGTAGCCCGCTGCCAGAACCATCATCGACGTCGCCACCAAAGAAACCACGGCGACGACCGGCGGCTCCACCATCACCTCCTGAATTAGATTCTCTTTCATTTACATGTCAATAATTGTTGGCAAAACTGAAAAAAAACTGTTGGCCAACAAGTGGATATTAATGAAAGATTTTCCATCCTTATAAAATATCAATTCTATTTAACATAAAAAAAATAAAAATTATAATAGATAATTGAAAACAATAATAAAACAAAACCTGTTTAAACTGGACGCGGTCGTCCATCTCCGGCGGCACTCCCACTGCACATCCTTGCCTTGCGCGGGCCAGCTTGACATCTAATCTGAAACAAGAACACTAAATAATGTTAAAAGATGTGTCTGCGATTATCATGATGCTATTTTTCCGAGTTATGGTAAGTATACGGTATATGGCCTTGTAGCTCCATACAATGTATGATATCATTGCTGTTTTGTTAGAAATGAAATACAACATGAAATATTAACACTAGATTCGTGTTCTCCATTCTAAATAACAAAAAGGAAATGATTTACACTTATTTTAGAGGAAAATGGACATCTACCGTATACACACCGTAATTCTGAGAAAATTATAAAACATCACGATAAGAATTGAATGGAATGTTTGTCATCTCTGTAACTAAAAGCCCCCGAACTGTTGAATTTCAGGGAAAAAAATTTAAATCGACATAAAAAATATTTGCGCCGTCAAAATATTAGTGGTCGGTTTTTGGGTGTAAATTTTTTTTTTGGAAAAAGTGTTTGAATGCAGTTCAAAGAGCTCGCGATTCTCTATTTAATGATATGTCTACCGTCGTATAACATTAACAACTAACAACTCTATGCTCAATTTCATTTTAAGGAAATATATGAAAAATTTAAAACATGGCCAGGTTGTTGAGCTCTTCGCATTGTTAATTTTGGACTAATTTTTTGCAGGAGAAATTGAAAAAAGTACCGTGCTCGATGATTAAGAACAGGATAACTAGACTAAAAACGAAAACTGCAGAAGATTCAACTTGCTCAAAAAAATAATTCTAACGAGCAAAACTTCTGCCCTGAGAAATGACCTAATCATAAATCAGTTCGCTAATCCTATAAAGCAAAATGACCAGAAAATAAACAAATATCAAAGAGGATGCCAAAACCTCAAAGTGGTGCTTCGGAGTGGCCGCCAATATCAAGCCGATGCCGCGCCAGGATTCCGCGGCGCCGATGTTGGAAGGGGCGCCAAGTGTACATCTTCTCTTAAAGTGTAAATTAATCACATGAACAACAATTCAAGCAAAAAGGAAAGGCAGAAACAACAACATAAACATGCAATCTCGTTTAGCACTGAATAAGTTTCATTCGGCAGTTATGAAAGCTGCGACGCGACCGCAACGCGTACAGGTTCTCATTTTGCACTATGCACCTCGTACCATGCACGTAATGTCATTGTTCTTAATTGCACGGTGAATGGGACCATTTTTGAATAGTTATATGTAATTTTACATTTCTGCACGGTTCACGTGATTAAAAATTACGTGAACCATGCAAATAATCACGAATGGTCGCAGGGAATTTAAGCACCATATCATTAGGTGCGCCGTACTACAGCGTGCACCGTGCAAAAAATTAATTGTCGCGTTTCGAAATTCTCGGTAAAGCTGTAGCTTTTTGGATTGCTGTTAGGTTTTCTGCAAGTATTCTTTTCATTTGTTTAATGTTTGACGACGAATATTTGCTTCTATGTTTTTCATGCGATTGTAGTCCCGCCATCCACGCATGAAGCACCAGGGCGGCAACGACTACGGGCGCCAGGGTCGATGCCATCTCTAACGGTTAGAAATTACGTTTTAGGTTTATTTTTTATTTATTTAACTGTTTGGTATTCGAAGTGTTTTGTTTAATCGAAAATTTCGTAGGCATTTTGTTCTTAAGTTTGTTTTTTCACTGGAATGAAATCCGGTAGTTGTTTTAGAATAAAAATAAAGGAAATCTTTCTTAACGGTTTATTCGAGAATGCATCCTTTTTGGAATAGCTTTCAGATTATACTTCCATTAGCTGATACTTTTGTTTTCCTTTTCTAAGTTTGAGTATGCGTATTGTATAGTGGGAAATCGAATGAAGTTCTTTTCTTTTATCCTTTTTTGACCAACGGTTTTTGTTGTTTCTTGGTATCAAAAATTATTGATATTATTTAAATGAGGGGGATCTAATTCAGGAGTGGATGGATGTGCCCCGGCCCTCTGCTTCTTTGGTGGCAGCTTCGATGACGGTCGGTCCTGGTGGCGGCGGACCTGGCCGCGCCCTCCGCTTTTGTGAGACGACAGCGGCTTTTATTCCCTGTACAGTATGCATACTGTAGCGCCGCAGCCTTCTTTTAGGTGATGATTCACAGCTTGACTTTCGGCCGGTACAAGGCTAATAGTCTAAGTTTATCCTGTTGGGTATCGCGCCCATAATTTTGCGCCTTTGTATCGTAATTTCTTTGAAGAAAGAATCATCTAATCTAGTCTTTTCGAGTGAATTGAACCAGGGAATCCACTGAAATTAATGCTGCTATATCAGGGTGGGCTAACCCCCCCCCCTATCGTTAGCATCCGTGATTTCCTTGTAGTGTTGTCGTGAGTTAAGTTCCCTTCCTATTTTCAAGTATCTAAAAGTAGAATTCCTTTAAAATGTGGAGTTGTTAGTGTTCCTATTTAATCGTAACTGAAACTGAACAAACAAGTTGTAGGATATTCTTTCTTTTTTTCTGACAAAATTTCAAAGGAAACGTTTTCAACCATTCATACCGTAACTCCTGTTCTTTTTCTTTATCCTTTTCTTTAATCTTAATCTCCCTTCACCCTCTCTTGTTTTACCTTCCTCAATGTCTTTTATTGCAGACCATGGCGGCCGACCCGAGACCTACCGCCAGCACTTCGAGTTGATCTCCCGAATAATCACCGGTGGGGGCTAAAAAGGAATCGTCTATTTTACATACCCTCCCTGATTTTTTGCCTTCAATCTAGTTAGTCTCCATATTGCGAATTGATTCTTTCGAATTCATGCTTTCTCTGTAGTTCGTAAGTCCCCTTATTCCTATCGTCGATTTTTGTTTAGTTAAAATTCCATTAATTTTCTGCTTTTCCTTACTTCATTTTTTCTTACACTATGTTTTAATTGGTCCGATGTTGAAATTTCAACCTTTAGCCAAAATTAATGGTCGTTTAAAATGACGTGCCACTTTTGACAGCCGTAAAAAATGCCTTGCCAATTTTGATAGCCATCAAATTTGCCGGACTTTTTTGACACCTGTTTAAACTGCCATGCCATTTCTGCTAGCCGCCAAAATTGGCAAGCTGGTTTGGCAAATTTTTCACTCTATTATTTTGGCTTGGCAAATTTAGCAGTTGATCAACTCTGGCAGGTAATCTTGGCAGATTTATATCGCTGCTTTTTTTGGCAAAAAGGCCCACTCCTCCTCGAGAAGCTGTGACATATTTTTCAACCATTTTCTGTGCCATCTTCGTTTAACACTTGCGTAATTTTGCCTCGACACTTTTGACTCGTATCTTTTTTTGGTTAGGTTGTTTTTGCCATTTTAGACAGCTGTTGATTTTGGCATGATGAATATTGAAGAATAAACCTTGATGACATTCTTGACAATCATACAAATTGCCATGGCATAATAAATGGGCTTGAAAACTGGCAAATTTGCTTGCCAAAAATAACAGCAAAACTGAAAATTGCAGAGAAAAACCAAACTTTTTAATTCACACTGTCTTATATGTACATACTTAAATGTATGACTGCATTGTCATGCTTTATGATTGTAGACAGAAGATACACGTGGACATTAGTTAAAAGCTTTATAAACAACGATAATTCGAGCAGCTCACTCCATTGAATTGGACATGTCAAGAGAATCCATGACACAATGTATTTCAAAGGAATATGCAACGAGTGTTCAAGAGGATTTACAGTGCACCGGCAACACAACGAGGAAAATGTGCATTATAAAAGATATTGGGCAAATTTGCTATGCCTATACATAACGATTAAAATTGCTGGCAAAGTGCCAAGATGGTACTTGGCGGGACAAATGTGTAGCTGTGATACAGGCCCAGGTCGTGCTGATAAGCGCGAACATTGGGGAATAGAAAGAGCGGGAGCGAGAGAGAGATGAAGGGAGGCAGAGAAAGAGAAAGAGAGAGAGAGAATGAGAGTGAGTTAAAGAGTGAAAGAAAGAATCGTCTAGAAATAAACGAAAGAAGAGCTACGGAGCGAGAGATAAGCGAGAGAAACTGAGTAATCGGCAAAGTGAGATTATTACCAGTGCGGTCAGGACAGATCATGGGAATACACGCTTTTTACACTAATCCGTAATTGGCTCATCGTTAGATCTCTTTAACTGTGCCAAGTGAAGAGTTCTTTGGAATATGTGTGAAGCATGAGATTGTTTACATTTAGGTTTATATAAGGGTAGATAATGGCAAAAAAATTAGGAAGGAGCAATAAATCATCCATACAAAGTGTTCACTTATATGTACCTCGCTCCCTTTCTTTCAATCTTTCACATGCTCGTACACTATTCTCCTTTTTGTTCTGTAGTCAAGTACATACATACATATGCACATACATGTGACCTTAGCTCCATGGTTGACCTTTTTCTCTGTTATTTTATAACAACCATACTGACAATGAGAGCATTAAAAAGGAGGAACAATGAATAAAGTATCGCCATAAGGCACATTATGCTACATACATTGATTACAATGTCAGTGCTCTTTCAGTTCTAGACTTGACTTTAGGTGTGCAACTCGCAAAAAAAAATTGGATATATTCAAGAAACAATTGTATTCGCACTCTATATTTTGTCTTCGTAGACGAACAACGCACTATCAGAAGCCAATTAGAAAATTCTCAGTAACTTTAGGAAGTGTTGTTTCTTGCTAATACTTTGAGTTAATTAGTTTATTTAATTTAATTATACTTATGATTAATTTGTTTCCCGCAGGAGTGACATGTATGTATATAAAAAAAAGTTGCTCTGTACATACACTGGTGCTTTTCTAGATCCCGCTCACTTTGTAATTCAATTAAATCAATTTTGCGAGATGTATACGGCCAGATACATTCATCTTTATATATGTATTTGCACTACGCAACCTTTATTCTTCACTATCGCCTCTCCAAATCTCTCCTCCTCTCATACATGTGCGCTTCTTCGGTTCGTTGTATCTGCTCGCTCTCCTTATTTGATTACCTTTTTATTTAATAATCTTGCACAAGCTGATTTCATTGCCGTGAATGTCAGTTTTCATCTGCATATGCAGCTGAAAAGTGCTTATTTGCTTGACTCCGGCAAACAAAATTTTCAAAAAAAAAAAACTTTCTGTGCATAAACGAATTGATCTTATTGATAATTTTAAAAGTTTCAGCTGGGAATACCCTTTTATCGAGATCAAAGTCACCAGAACTTTTTCTCTTTAGTTTGAATGATGACGTAGAGTATATTTTTTATATATAAATCCAATGAAGGCAAAATCCCACATGCTCTCAACAGGTGTAAAAAGGTCTATTCGTGCATGTACATTTCATTGAGAGGGAGTGCCCGGGGACTCGCCGCGTTTTTAATCTCTCTCTCTCTCTCTCTCTCTCTCTCTCTCTCTCTCTTTATGTCCTATTTTATTTTTCACCCTTAGAAGAATCCTATCCCCTTATTTCACTCTCTTTTCCCAGTTTCTCTCTTTTCCCTCCTCCTTCTCTCTCACTGTCTCTCTCTCTCTCTCTCTCTCTCTCTCTCTCTCTGTTTCTCAATCTCAGCTGACACCACGTGAAAGCTTGCGCCTTCTGCTACTTTCGTCATTTGGCTCCGGGAACAGAACCTGAGTGCTCGTCATCTAGTCTAAATGTCAAATGGGACATGCCCAACGCTGTTGTTTGCCTACGACGACTTCTTCAACGACGACACTTATCGAAGAGTTTACAGAGTCATTCGCGCGCTCGAGGTATGTAAGTCTTTTTATTAGTCTACTTTTGTCTTTGAAAATATATGTTTTCCACAAACATTACATGCAAATTACTTACAAAATAAATATGAATATAATATAAACATTTGTACATATCAATGATTTTTAATGGAAATAGTTTCGTAAAGAAATTTGTGGAAAAGCAATACTTATAACCATATCACTGATTTATCTGTTCACACATAATCTTATATCTCCTACATTTCTTCTTCTTCCATTTCGATTAATTGTTATAAAAGTTTATGTTTATAGTGTGTATGTGGTGCATTAGCAGTATTAATCATATATACATATATATCATTCTCGTGGTGCAGACATGCTCGCTGGTGGTGGTCGCCGTGCTCATCACCGTCCTCCATCCAGTCATCCTGCGCATCCGCGTCGTGCACATCAATCTGACGCTGCTCTTGAGTTCATGCTACGCCGCGTGGCAGCTCAACATGTACGCGCGTGCTGTACAGCTCCTTCTCGGCGAATACAAGGCCTTTGGCTATTATGGTCTGTCTGCTTCTTCTTCTTCTTACATTTTGGATGTGGACCAAAAATAGATTTAAAGGAGAGCGATCACCGAAAATTATGTGAGATTTTACATTTGTCGCCTGCCCTTCGCACTATCATATTCTTGTGCGATCTGACATTTGCACCTCTCCTCAGTAAGACAAATCGATATATTTATACCACTTCTTTTTCTTGAGAGCCCAACGGCGACATGCTGCGATACCTGTCTGGAGTGCGCATGCTAGGCATGTACTACTCGATCCACATTGCGATCTGCGTCGTGATTGAAAGGTTTGACGAGTCAAAAGCAATAGTAAAGAAGCTTCTAGAAAGTCTTCAGCACCATTCACTCGCTTTTATAAGTATAAAAATAAAATATCTCCGCAATTCCGGAATTTTTGGCATTTCTGGTGTTGAAGTTATCTGCGAGAAAATGTCTGAAAGACGAATCTTGAATATTGATTGATATATTGATCATCGTAAACATTTAGAGCCATTGCAACTGCGCTCGTGCACGACTACGAACGCACGTCGCGCATTTACATTTCCGTCACGATGATTACGTTCAATGCCTTGTTTACAGCGATTGTTACGTTTCTTCTGACAGAATGTACGAATTGGTTTGCTCCATTTTTCTATTTAAATGTATGTACATATAGCATTGCATCTGAAAATGGGGAAAATGTCAAATATTTCTACATATACTGCCCATTCAATTGAGCAGTGGTCAACCGTGCAACTGAGTGATAAAATAAGCAGAATTTTATTCATTTTAAGTAATCAACACATGTCGTTTGCCTGCTCTTATTATTGCTAATCTGGAGGAATCTGTGCGTTGCACTATTGACCAGCGTGCAGTTGACATAGGATGGAGAGCCCAAAGGTAGCACGAAACATTTGGCATTTCATGGGCAAACAAAAAAACTGGAATTGCCGACTGAACTTCCCCCGCAAGTACAAAAATTATTGAGATATCCAATTAATAATTTGTCTTCTCACAATCAGGTTATCTTAACTCGCTCTACTATATAACTTCGCTGCTTCTGCCAATCGTAGCGAGTGTCTGCGTCAGTTTCAAAAAGTCATGAAAGAAATAAACGTGACGACCATCTTTCTGGGACAACATATTGTGTCTATATAGCTATTAATCAAATACAAATTATAATTACGTCTGAACGCGATAGCCCAAGAAGTGTTGTAGCAGAAGAATGATTGCACACGTTCGGATGAACTTCCAGATCAATGTCGTCATCCTAAGAAGTTTCAGGTATATTTCGTCATCCTACGACTGAACGAGAGAAGAGTTCGTCGGTTGGAATCGACAGGATTCATTGACTACACTCTCAGTCTTCGGACGCAGCTGCGGGAAAACATTCTGATTTTAAAGGTTTCCTTCTTTTCAAGTGCAAGGAGACTTCTTTGAAGGTGTGATGATTTCAGCTATCAATTTATAGAGCAATTTTCCAATGTATTGTAAGAAAGATCATAAAAGGACATGACTTGCATCATACAATGTGCCGCTTTATGTCTCGGTATGAAGAATGATGTGATATGCAGACTGAATGAGAATACAAATTGTGCCGTGATATAAAACAAAAACATGCGGCAGCCGAAGCTTTATGATTTTTTCAAAGAAAAAACCGGAGCGTGAAAAAGAGCAGCGGTATATCACTATGTATGTATGTATGCACATACATTCACATTTCAACTTTGCATTTGGCACTCTGTTTTCATACTTCGACATTAAATTTCTGAATAAAATGTTCACTTTAGTAAGATTAATTCTCAATCCCTCCTTCTGAGCTGATTCATTTCTTTTTTGAGTGTGCATTCAAGTAATATTTCGATGTGGCATCACTAAATATTGAATTAATGTGCCTGGAAATGCGAATAATTATGGGTAAAAAGAAGTTTTAGCCAGTACTCTATAATAGCCTCCGGTTGACCTTCAGCTGCTCTCCCAATTAGTATAATTAAAATCTTTCTTAGCCGACTCATTAACTTTCTAAACCAATTAATTCAGCTGGTTCGACACGGGTCGCTCGGCGCTGGCGTAGTCATCTTCCTGGCGATCCCCGTGGTCATCGTCATCTCGTTTGTCTTGGACGCCCACAACGGGCCGAACCGTTGGCAGCTCATGGGGCTCAACAATGCGTTCATCAACTTGCTTCAAATATGGTTGTCGATTCTTTTTTTTCGATTTGCGTATTTATTTGTGTCACTTTCTGCAAAGATTATCTCCCATAGAGCGCAGAGACATTTTGTTCGCTATATTTATTTATGGTAACCATTTGAAGTTTGAATGATAAATAGGCTAGTACTAACTCCAGGTGCTATGCGGTAATTTTCGGCTTTATAATCTTCTCTGTTCGCGCCTTACGTGATGCCGTCATCGCGACACTCTTGTGCCGTCGATGTCACAAGAGTAATCTCGTGAGGTAAGCGACGCTTATGCTTCTATTATGTTCTCCTCCTTTTTGGCACAGTAATTTAAGAAAAAAAAGAAGTATTCATACCATATGAACATACATATGTATATAATTATGTAGCACACCATTGTCGCAAATTAAGTTTAGTGAAGCTAGAGATAGATTGGAGTAGCCTTTCTGCAAACACAGTTTACCTCCTCTTTTCGCGACAAAAACTTATGCGACAAAAATGATCTCGCTGAACCTTGTGCTGTTTACGAGACAAACATTTGTGCAAAAAGCAGAGGCCACAGTGGCTTGGAGTTCGAAAATTAATGTAAGTCAGCAGTGCTAAAGCAGCTGATTGGCCTAAAACAATCTGAAATAGAGGTAAGAACTTGCGACTGTTTGATATGATTTTTTTTATACTGAACTAAGTTTGCAAAGACTGCAATGCGAGAACAGCGTATGAATGCCGGAAACTGGACATGCCCTTTGCCTTTTTAGGAGTGCCGCGCAGAGAGAAGATCCGATTGCAACGGGCGACGCCTACTTTTCTCAGCTGAAAATGTCGTGGCAGTGACGGGCCGTGTTTTTGAATTCTTCGACGAGGACTCCTTGGCATATTGTTCCAAGCTGTCTATTCACAGAATAAACTAGCATAAAATGCATAAAAAGTAATGAAGTTTAACACAAGTTTGGGGTAATCAAGATAGTATAGTTATCATTTCTGGGAAATGCATTATTTTTCATTTTTGCAAAACAAGGTTTGGCTCCATGTGGCCTGTGTTTTGTTTTTGCGTACGTACATAGTTCATAAGTTCATTTGTCTTTTCAGATAAAGGCTAGTATTAATACCGAACAATGTCATTGTCACGTGTGTTTCGAGAGAACGATAAAAAGATGAATGACACCAGTTTTACTTGCAAACTTTGTATATTTCGCCTCGAGACTATTTGGGTGGTGATCATGTTACATTAGAAAAAAAAAATTTTTTTCAAGGTAAGGAATGGTTTGTAAGAACTCTCAGTCTGCGGATCATCCAATATGCGCATATTTACATGTATATTCATATCATATATGTATGTATGTTTTTATATGAATATGTCCTGCCTTTGTGCATGCACTTGCCCCTTGTTATTCCATCCACTTTATGCAGGTTCTCTCCGCCTTGTGCTCATTTCCATTGCCTCACTTTATTTATTTATTTGTACACTTATATATTCTTTAATTCAATACATTGTACCACCTACAATAATAACCCTTCTAATAAAAAATGCATTTAGTAATGGAGTCGTCAAGAGTGTTTCGCCTCGGCTACTACTATTCAGTCGACATCCTAACAGAACGCAACCGATTTACTGGAAAATTCAGAGGATTACTTTTTGAGCCCTTTCGTCTATGTGCCAGCAAATATGGACTCGAGCTAAAGATGATCGAGACACTTGCAGGTTTTCCGAGTTTATTTTTAAACAATATATATAACATATATTTATTGTTTTCGTTTTTGTTTTAGGTATCACTCAATTGAAAAAAAAACGTAATGTGCATTACCAGGGCTTGTTCTCTGTATAGCATCTTTCGTAAAGAAATTACTGAAAGAAACTATTTTCGACACGAAAGTGGCAACCATCTCTGGCGACTACAAAGGCTCTGTGTATGAGCTGGAGAATGGAAGCATAGACGTGCTCGACATGGGACCCCTTTTTGTGACTCCTGAAATGATGAAACGATTCAAGGTCGCCTTCTTCTACTACAATGGCGTAAGTTCTTGGGGATAAAGACCCAGTCTTGCATACTCCATTTGATTTTCAAAAAATTATTTAGACATGCATATATTGTCAACCCTAATGATGAGGATGGATATTGATTTCAATGTTATCTACATACATTCATATGTGTTTTTATTCACAAAACTCTCCATTAAATTTATGGTATGGCCTCTACGTGCCTCGACGCACTCAGCCAGATCCTCTGCACACTCTAAGAAGGATCATTGTTTACCCGCCATCGATCCTCTTCGCTATTCTAACGCTTTTCTTCACGGTCGGCCTCATCAAGCTGCTCCATGCAAGGATTCGACGAGGAACTCCGGCGGATGGTAATTGGGCATCATTTGTTTTGATTTCGTCTTCATCCTTTACCAGTACCGAAAATTATTTATCCTTAACATTATCGGATGTCTTTCTGTGTGCATGGACATCTAAACATCAATCTCTTCTGACATAGTTGTATCCCGCATACTTAGGCCTCTCCTCAACAATCATCTTCATCACCAGCCTTCTCTACGGGCTATTCGTCCTAACTTCTCGAACGTTTGGCGACTTTTATCAGGCAATGTTCAGCGGGAAAATCATTGCGCCAGAGCAGAAGCAATGGTTATTTTTTTGTCTACCCTAGCAGAAACTTATGTGGATGAGTTCCGTTGATTTCACAGTATTCGTTTATCCGTCAGCACATCAACTATTCATTTAGGACCTTTGACACAGTTGTTGCCGCCTTGCGAAAAGGATCGCAACGAATTCTAAGTTACTACTTTGCATTTGATGCCGAAGAGGTGAGTAAATGCGTTGGAAAAACCCACCACTAGGTCATAACGACACATTATACTGACAGTTGGCACTTTCTTCATTTCCAATAAAAACGTTGCGAGATAGAACAAAATTAGCCAACAAAAGTGGCTTGTTATCTTCTAATTGTTAGTCCACCGCAGGAAAAATGAAATGAAGTCAATGGGGAAGTAGAATTGTTCCCTGTGGTCACAGAAAACCAAATTATATTTTCATAAGAAATACCTTTTTTCAGCTTATGTTCTTCTTTGGTGACGCCTCAAATAGCACGACCCAAGTTGAGTACATTGCTGACACGAGCGATCTCTTCGATGAGCTCTGCACCGGCAACGATAACATTGCACTTCTCTTCACAATCGACCTCGCAATGCTACAACTTCGGAAGAAGCCATGCCCACTTGACAGGTCAGCGAAAGGTCAGCGATGGCTCAGAGACATGTCATCGACATCTTGGTGACAAATTACTCTGTTCTAGCCACTTTGTCCCATCTTCCTGAAGAGATAACGCGAATACATTTTTGTGGAACAGAATAAAAGGCACTAAAATATTACACACGCCTTGAGCTAAGTAAATCGAAATCTTTCTCATGACTTACGAAGCCTTGCTATTAAATTTTATGCTACATAGAAGGAATGGAAGAAATAATGAGCGGAACTCTGCGCGCAGGATTTATGCTACCGGCTCCAAGTTGGCCGAGTCCATGCCACGGAACACCTTCTCGCTGCCTCATCAAGACGAGCCTGGTCTATTACTCTTCAATCGAAACGTGTCCACTAAACTGATCGAAGCACTTCAGCGCATCATTCTCAACATCTTCACCGAGGACTCGGTCAGCATGTGCTATCCTTTGTACGAATGATTGAATATTACCGCGTCAAGATTCTGATTCCAAAGCCATGGCTGGAGATAATCCCAAAAAGCTGTCCTTTATCTAGATTCAGTGTTTAAGTCCCGTTCCTCATCATGGTTCAATGAGTAATCGAAATTACACATATTGAACTAACAACAAGTCTGTTTCATTATTATAAATCCCGTATTCAGCTCACATTTATATGCACTTATGAATAACTTCTTATGATTTTTGCAGATGAAAACCTTCTTGATAACACGGTTTTCTGATGTTTACCGTTTCATCGAACCACGAAAGCCAAAGATTTCTGAAGCTGATGTTCTCCGGTAATTTGTTATATATCTACATATGACGCGATTTGCGAGAGTATCAAAATGTCCGGGGACCCGGCAAAATTAGATTTCGCTCAAAAGCTCTTTATAGGTACTTTTTAACACGGCGAAACTATTGGAATAGGTCCGGGCGTCTGAAATCACCATTTTGGCGAGCTGTGCGAGGTTTAAAATTCGAGAGTACGATGAAACTTGCAGAGATGGTCGCACATTCGCGTTCGCTGTTTCGCAAACAATAAAGCAATATTCTTGAAAATTTTGTCATAAATAGACAAGATATTGCTTTACAAAGCTACTAAAGTAGAATTTGAAAGTATTCACTTTTTTGGTCTCAGCGGCCTCTAGACTTTGGAGAGGCGCCATTCTCTTATATGGAAAAATTTCACGGGTTTTCTATCTTCAATTGTAGAGCAAAAAATTATCTTCCCAATGAGCTATAGTATGCCAGATATCGACAAGGTCTTTTATGTTTCCCAGTCATAAAACTGTTGAAATACGCGCGGTTCAGTGCCTGTGCATCGGCATGCACTTTGTTTAGGCGTTACCAACGCCGAAAGCGAAACACAAGCGATATGCCGCATGAAGGTAGTCTAGGGAATTTACGTAGGTTTTTATGCAACTGTTTAAATTTAAATGCAAAACAAATTTGTTAATTGCCGAACGGAACATCCCGCTCGAACCCCGGACGTTTGTATTGCGACTCCAACTCGTTCGCACTACACTAAATCATCCTTCTAAGGTGCGACAATGCTTTTCTTCTTACCTTGCCCGGTGCATAGGTCAATGAAACGCTGAACCCGCGGATTTCAACAGTTTTATGATTGGGAAACATAAAAGACCTCGTCGATATCTGGCATACTATAGCTCATTGTAAAGATAATTTTTTGCTCTACAATTTAAGATAGAAAACCCGTGACATTTTTCCATATAAGAGAATGGCGCCTCTCCAAAGTCTAGAGGCAGCTGAGACCACAAAAGTGAATATTTTCAAATTCTACTTTAGTAGCTTTGTTAAGCAATATCTTGTCTATTTATGATAAAATTTTCACGAATATTGCTCTATTGTGTGCGAAACAGCGAACGCGAATGTCTGCAGGTTTCATTGGGCTCTCGAATTTTAAACCTCGCACAGCTCGCCAAAATGGCGATTTCAGACTCCCGGACCTATTCCAATAGTTTCGCCGTGTTAAAAAGTACCTATAAAGAGCTTTTGAGCGAAATCTAATTTTGCCGGGTCCCCGGCTCTTTGGCTTCCTTACGATTCTCTCGCAAATCGCGTCATATATTATTGTAGATACGCACTTCATTATTCTTTTAAAATGTTATAGATCAGTTTGAAAGAAAGATAATATCATAATGCTCTGGTTATCAATTTTTATACATATTTGTTCAATATGATATGATAACAAGCTATGACTAAATTACAGGATGACTTTCTTTGAGCAGCTGCTTCCCATTTTTCTTCCTCTCGTCGGCCTTTCTATCGTTGTCCTTCTCGCTGAACTGTTGTTTCCGATGGTGCTTGAAAAGGCTAGACGATTTCGCCGGAACCTACTATGGAAATATCCCTGAAGTACTCAAAATATATGTTCATTTCATTCATATTCTGGACTGCCTAACTTTCTATTATGAAATATTAATCTAATTATAAATATAAATAATAATAATAAAGGCGTTCAGGCGCTTGCATTATGCTAACATTAATAATGTACATTTAAACTGCTGAGATGCGTCTTTTGTTTAGAGGTATATACCTCTTGACATTTTGAGTGTCGCCGGTTCAAACCCCAACCGTTGCAAAGGTTTTGCCAAGCATAGGAAAAGAGTATTGGGAATGAAAATCTGTCAGGAGCTCAAAGTATGGGATTGTTAATATCACTGAAAAATTGAGGATTGAAGCAGAGATTGAGTGGAGAGAGAGAGATGGTGAGAAAGCGAGTGAGAGAAAGAGAGAGAGAGAGTGAGGGAGAGGGAGAGGGAGAGAAACTAGGATCAGGATGGATGATGTCAACGTCTGGTTTGGGAGCCAAGAAATATCACCTGAGTGGCACCTTGGCTTGTGCTTACAATTTTGGTTTGAATGTCGCATGTTCGAATCCTAACCGGAGCAAGACTTTTGCTGCAGTCTTGCAGTTTTGGAAATTCCTAAGCAAAATTCTCGGCTATTTGCCAAAAAAACCGTGTACTGCGCTACCCACGTTTGCTACTTAACAATTATGAACCTAACGCACTCAATTTCACATAAAAAGTCAAGACAAAAAATCTGATGTGTTTTGAAAATTGTTGTATGCATTCGGTTGAGAAAATAATGCTTATTCTAGTTATTATAAATATTACTCGAACAATTGCTTCTACGAGTCACAGCGTGAGAGAATCTTAAGAATATATTAAATATATTCAATGCATTTTTTTCCCATAATGTTGAGCTGTACTGTATGTACATGTGCACCTAGTTATACACATAAAGTACAATGTGCACTATAAGCACGTAAAGTGCATTAATGAGGCAATAGAATAACAGAGTCCCACACACATGCTCTCCCTCAACCCTCTCCGCCCGTCCTCTCTCCACGTCTTCCACTCTGCCCCCTCAAACAACATGAAGTCTGGAAGAACGATCGTATTTCATATCGTGGGCGACCTTTGACAATAGACAGGAGTCAAATCAATGTAAATAGATGCAGATATGCGCCCCTTCGTGCCAATGACAACTTTTCATTTCCCCTCATTCCAGCGATGCCTCATACTTGCAACAAAGCGAGAAACACATTGTGCTTTTAGACTTGAAAAAGGAAGCATAGACAAAAGACTCGGACAATGCTTCGGATTGGCTTCACCCATAGCATTCCCGAGTCAAATCGACACTGCGAGCCCTTTCCTCAGCTCGTGCCGTCCGTGAAGTGTCCAGATCCCGGTTGGTGCAACGAGGTGAGTCGAAGAGCTCATATTCATACTATCTCTCTTTTTGGGAGCACATTCATATGGATATATTCTTCAAATCTAGCAGCAACAATCGTGGTCTAAAAATACTGCTGAACAAATCTGTTTCACTTTTACAGCTAGTGGGCTATATCGCGAAGGCGGCAAATCTCACGCTGATTCCAAGCGTCATTGTCCATGCGGACCCGATCATCTTTGACTGGGGAACACTGCATCCGGTATGGAATGAGGAAACAATATAGTTCATCTTCATAGCTCGGCCACGCTGTACTATCTGCGCTGAGTGTAGTTGTTTTGCGTTTGTTTTTTTCTTAATTAGTTATTATGTACATTCATAGATTAAACTTGGGTCAGCACCTATACATTACAGAAGCCGTTTTTGTACCCTCCTTCCAAGAAGTAATATTAGAATAGTTAAGAATGCCAGCTGCACAGCGTTCCACCTACATAGTAGCACGGGGGTATCTTTCATTGAAAAAACGCTCATCGCCTCAAAAGTCAATTTATTTTATTGTGGTCGAGATATGTGTGTATATTTGAGAGACGTTGGCCGTAAATTGGTGAATATCCATGTAATATGTACGTAGGTCAGTGAAACGTCAGACTGTGGATTGTCCTTATTAACGGACAGAGAGAGTTATAATTGTTCTTCAGAACGGCAGCTGGGGCGGCGCACTGGCCGGAGTTGCCGCAGGCTCCATCGACGCCGTCTGTCTCTTTCATCAACGGCGCCCTGAGAGGGAGCGTGACTTTCTCGTCACTTCGCAGCTCCACATGGTCAGCAGTACTACTTCAAACTCTGATTGTTTCCCAACATTCACGTAAATTTTCTTTCCTCTAAGTCGCGGTTCTCGCTAATCGCCCGCTATAAACGCGATGTCCGGCAACCAACCCTCGAAGCCGTGCTAGCGGTGAGTTCGCGAAGGAGATGAAAGACAAGAGAAGAATTACAGCGCCAAATTTAAAACAAAAAATCTTTCATTCACTGCTCAACAAGTCCTGTGCCAGGCGTAGGAGGGGTGTCTTTTTCGCTCAAAAATGACATTGGTTGGGGGAAAAATGCCGTTTTTCAGGCAAATAAATTTTTCTCCGGGAGGTTTCAAAACAAATGCAAACACCGACCTTGTTCAGTTTTGCATTCATTATAGTATGACAAAAAAGAAAGTAAGCTTTAAATCGGGCAAACATGAATACATGCACAGGTGTTTTCAACTGATACCTGGCTCACCATCATTGGCATGCTGCTCGTGCTTGCCTTCACGCAGGCTCTCTTCGACAGACACAGATTCGGCGCTCCATTCGCGCATTCTGTAAGTTGTTATAATAAAATCTATGAAGGTAATAATAGTAATTATAAATTAATAAAAGTAAGTACTATAATGAGATGCCAACAGTGAGAGAGAAGTCGGCATGTCTTCCAGCATGTATGTATGTAAGTATAAAACAGTTACATAATCATATTGAAGCTGGCTCTCCACGCCTGGATGACCCTGAAGCAGCAGTTTGGCAAGGCAGAGCACGAGGAATGCTTCTCGGGACGTAGTCGAGAAGGTTTAAGATAATATGATCGAAATTGATCACATAAAAACGTCATTCAAACCATTTTTACACCATGATTGGAAATGTATGCAGCCATACATACAGCGTTTTGCTCCCAGAAGTTTAACATGATTATTTAATAAACTTTGAAACTTTGATGACTTGCCAATCCACGGACATATTCCGTGGACTGTTATTAATGAACAGACATTGTACGACGTACATGTCAGGTGGCTTACTGAACGCGCTGTTTTCGCTGCTTTTCGGCGTCATTCTCGCGAGCCTCGTTGCCGGCAGTACGGTCGCGTCGCTGGTCTCCGAGCAGTCTTGGCATGCATTCAACACGATCGAAGAGGCGGCCGCGCTCATCGCCTCCGGCCAATACACATTCCTCTCATCCACGGCTGATCTGTTCGTACATGCAGTCAATCTATACATTTACCGCTGGATCAGTCCGATTGTGCTTATTTATTTAATTATTTAATGCATTAATAATGTATCAATACATGGAGATATGTTCCCGACAGATGAGAAATGCGAAAATAGAAGAGAGAGAGAGACATGGATACAGGGATATTATGTTCATATGAACGAACGTCAACTTTGTTGCGTTCGTTCGTATCCATTTTTCCAATAAATTCTATGCCTTTTCAAGAGCCTTATCCAAAGCCCATGATCTCATCAAGGTCACACTTCATGTTCGACGAGTATGTCAAGATTCTTAACCATCCACAAGTGGACCGTCTCGCTGCAGCAATCGAGAAGCATCCGCCTGTACGTCACCATTTAATCTTACAAATGGAAGAAATACTATAACTCTTGGTAATTCAAAAGTGTCTTCGTCTGTATAAGAATATCTGGATAGCATAATTAATTGATTAATTATTGTTTCTTAAATTCCCTCACAATTCAATTAATTAGCACCACGTGGAAACAGTCGACCGAATGCTCAATCTTGTCGAGGAGGGTGGATTCGTCTTCGCGACTCAAGTCGAAACGAGTGGCTACTTTCTCTCTCTCGAGAGATGCAATCTTTTTATGCTGAACGAAGGTTCCTTTCTTCTTTATTTCAGTAGAATCTCCATTGATCCGTAGATGTGTGACGAAATTGATGGGGAGTTATTTTTTCTAATCAATAAAAACATTCTCAGATCTCCCTGCAATCCCGGCTCATATGCTCTTTTCGAAGAGTTCTCAAGAAGTGTTCGACAAGTTCGAAAAGCAGCTCAAGCAGCACGACGACTTTCTACGGTATGTCGGCTACGGGCGGGCGTAGCTCAGTGGTAAAGCATCCAACCCATGAGTATGAAGGCGTGGGTTCCTCCTAATTGCAGTTATTTATTTCACAAGTACACGCAGCATCAGCGACCATTTGGGCGCGCCCTTTTCAAGAATTGCACAGAGGAACAACGCAAATACACGGAACATTCTATCGGTATCAAAAAAGAACCTCCTTCTAGTGTACATAAAATATTCGCTGTTCCTTTTACTCCAAAGTGTAACGATGGAAAATTTCTTTAAAAAAATATTATTTCTGCAAAAAAATAAGACTACATGGGCATCGATGGATTTCAACAGTTTCGTTCGTGAGATCTAAGAATAATAAGAAAACTTCAAAATATTACGTGAAAGTCTAGCACCTTTAAGTAATATCGATTTTCATAGACATTTCCTCCATCTCTGATCTCTTCATTCCGGTGGCCGCCGGCTTCTTCAGTGGGCTGCTCATGCTGGCAATCGAGCTCATCCATGCGAAATATGTTTGTAGTCGTGCAAAATGAAAAGAAACCATGATTCGGAACTTCTTGTTATTATAATATGTTCCCTTTTTGAGTGTTTGCTTTTTTCTTATGTTTGATATGTTCTCACAAAATGTGCCCAAAACACAATTTTGCATCAAGAATAACACAAAATGTCGTCATTTTATAGGATTTTTGTATTCTTCAGTACTTTCCTATATCGCGTGAGCGCTTTTCTGCCGTAAAGTTTGCGACATTTTCCTTTTGTTTGTTTAAACATATATGTATGTATGTATGTTTGAATGTACACTTGTGGGAAGCTTCCCAGATTACATCCTAGAGAAACATTTTTCCTTCTTCTTCATACATACAAAAGAATCAGCTGTTTCGCAATTCGCATAGTTCTCTGTGTAAGAACTATTTGTCTACTTTGTCGTCTCATGAACAACGGAAATGAAGCGGGCGTTCAGATGTGGACGACGTCTGCATAGGCGATGCAGTAGATGCCAGTTGCAAATTCGTAGCGAGCTTCGCATAATACCGGCCGAGCCCAACAGAAGTACACTTGGGCTTCGCCGTGCTCCCGTAGCATAGGACGGCATTGCTCCAAGAATGGCAAGATGACAGTATTCAATTATATACTTAAATTTGAATATATATTACAATCGAGGACTGTCGCAAAAACTGTGCATAAAATAACTCTCGAAGAAATTAGATCAAGATAGTATATGTGGTTATCATTTCTGCGAAATGCATAATTATCATTTTTGCAGCAAAACAATATCTGGCTCCAAGTGGCCTCAGTTGGTATGTAGGTACTAAAAACATAAGTAAATTTTTCTTTTGAGATGTACACAGGTATAGCTTCACCCACTTCAACTTTTGAAATTCTGATTTGCGGCAGATTGTGTCTGCCACGTGTATTTCGAGAGAGAAAATAAAAGGAAAAATGACATCAGTTTTAGTTGCAAACTTTGAATATTTCGCCTCAAGACTATTTGGGTGGTGGTCATATTACATTAGAAAAAAGTTTATTTTCCGAGGTCGAGAAATTTGAGTAAGAGCTCACATGTCTGTCTGACAATGAGGTTCATGCAATATGCGTATATTTACATATATAATTTAGAACGAAGTAAAATATCATAATGCTTTATTTATCGATTTATGTACCTGTTTGCTCAATATGATAAAACTAAATTATTGGATGAGAAATGGAATGTTACATATATATGTAGTATGTAACGTAGTTTAAGTAAACATAATTCGTATCTGTTCTTTCACATCTGTCTACTCTACTTCCTGATCTCAGCGATCTGCAGAAAGTCGTGATTAATTTTCTTGATCTCGATATGGAAGTTCGAACCACCCAAGAGTTGTAATTTCGCCCAGTCATGTGTACAAGTCACATTTTTGCTTGCTTGGCTTACTTATTTTAAAGCGATGTATGCTTGTAACATCTGTTCAAGAGACAGCAATGTTAATTAAGGCACAGGAATGTAAAACGTATAATCCCGAGATGCAAATAAATGATGGTCCGTCTGACAAATCGCATTATACGATAGGCAGAGCATTCTTTCAAAGGATCAAAAGGGGTTCACGAAGGCCGCCGACTATTCCGAAATGGCTGGCCATTGCACCACACCGATTTACACGTACGCATACGCCATTGAAGACGAGTCACTCTTCATGGTCTACCGTGTCCTTCTCACACTCGAGGTACACTTTTATCTGTAGAAGACCGAATTCTTCTTCTCTGCACTTTCCCGCTCTTTTTATTTTAGTTCCATGATGTTGTAGAAAACAAGGGTTTCCCTGCTTTTATTACAGGCAATCTCCTTGCTAGTGGCAGCCGTGCTCATGGCCGTCCTCCTGCCATTCCTCATCCGCCCCCGCATCGTGCACATCAATTTGACGAACCTTGTCTGGTCGGCTGCTTGGGCGTGGCTGCTCGTCCTCTACACCCGTGGAGTTCAGCTCGTTTTGGAGATTGGCCTCATCGGCTTCTTCGGTAATGGCATATTTTTTAATCATTTCTGTTAATATTACAATCGGGATCCATTTGAATTTTCGTGACCTTTGTGGTCGCTTTTCTATAAATCCTTGCTTTCGCTCGCCCTTTGGTCAGGCAATGGAAGATTGAGTATTCGGCTCCTTTAAGCCTCAATGTTCGTACTTCTGTAATTGATGCAGCGATTTTTGAGAAAGTTTCCAAAAAGATAAACATTTCGATTGTAATCTTATTAAAGAGAGCCATTCATGTATGCCTACGCTTAATGACATACATATGCTAAAGTTAACAATACTATTTCATATGGTCTCCTTTTCAGAAATAGAGCACACGGCACTGCGAGTTCTTTCTGGTATTCGCCTCTTTGGCAACTGTTATTATATGAACATTATAATTCTCGTTGTTATTGAGAGGTCAGTCCATTCATATAAATAACACAATCAGAAAATTATAAAATGATATTGGTATATATTCACCCCGCTTCTTTAACACACCCAAAGAACATCCACACGCAATTAATATGCATATTAGTGCAATTTCCTACTATCTAACGAATATCATCCTAATATACGTATTAGTGCACTTTTATACTATTTAACGAATATTTACTTAGCCTTTTGGCCAGCAGCAAAAAATACGAATCTTTTTTTCTGTGTCCAGGTCCATTGCATCAGCTTTCGTCCACGATTATGAGCACTCGACTCGTATCTATATTTCCATCATTCTGATAACAAGTAATGTCGCCTTTGCTACTGTACTTGCGATCGCTATCAGCAGATGTAAGTTATCATGATCGTACTGAACACAATGAGTATATCTTAATATTGCTTTTATTTTTCAACGTTCGCTCAAATACATATTTTAGCTAATAATAAGACTGCAAATGAGCTTTAAAAATCTTGAATTCACTATTCGTTGCATTAAAATGATTCCTAAAAACAGTTACACTCATCAAATTCCTATAATGATTTGTTCAGGTATTGTTAACTTGATGGAGTATATCTTGGCTCTTCTTGTTCCGATCGGAGCAAGCGCATGCGTATGAATTTTTTTATCGGATAGAATGCTGATCATAGAGATACAGTATTCTTTGCAACGGTGATGGGCACAGCGTTGTATTTGATTAAAAAAAAAAAATTTGCTGCCATCGTATTTCAGATGTACTTTGCCCTCCTCGAATGGAACAAGTGGCGAGTGCGTCGACTTGAGCGAACTCGCTTCAGCGACTATACGCTTAGTTTGAGGACGCAATTACGCGAGAACATTCTCGTTCTTAGGGTTAGAATAGCGGTGTATTTCATCAGTATTAAAGCACCGATGCCATCTATTAGCATTCTCTTAGCAAATGTGGCCGACCCGGTCTCGGCCTCTGACCTTTGATGGCTCCGAGGCGGGGTTGATCCTGGGCGTGTCTTGGGTGCCGGGGCAGTCCCTTACCCCGGCCACCCTTGCGTACAAATAAGCAATAATAAATTGAGCCATCCGAAATCCGACCCTAATACCGCTTTCATCTTTTTTTCTTGATAGATGATAAGACGCGCTTTCCTCGTCGCGGGCGCGGTGATTTTCGTGGTGGCGCCAGCTGCCGCGGTGGCGTTATTTCTTTGTTACAAGTACGACTCGATGACTTACCAGCTGATCGCGATCGTCAACTCGTTCACCAACTGCCCACATGTTTGGTGCGATGCAAACGAATAGGATTTCTTATTTGCGAAAATTTTTTTCCTTATTTAATATATGTACATATTTTGCCTTCCATCATGCAAAATCGATTCAATATGACAAACGAAAACCAATTTTAATGAGCAACCCTCACGACTCGATGAAAAGCACATGGCAGTGATATACATTAATTATGACAAAAGTATATAGTCGCACTACTTTCCAAGGTGTCCCTTCCTCATCTTTGGATTTATAATCCACTCGATTCGGCCTCTTCGCGACTACTTGAAAGCGACACTGTTCAAAAGAAGCAGAAGAATTAGCGCAACGATTACACGGTTATTTATCATGTGTACATCTTCAATGCTGAATTCGTAAAAATTTTTATACATACTAGTAAGGAAAAGAAGACCCATATAGAATGCGCAGATTACTTAATTTGTTCATGTTTTCGTTTTCCTTTTCTTCTTCATCTTCTTCTTCTATGATATCAGAGCAAGATTCTACAATGATGCAGGAGCGAAGTGAGAAAAGAAGATCCGAAAACTGCGGCCGACGCCTACTTTGAGCAATTGATCAGGTCGTGGCAGTAGCCAATTGGAAGACTATGTACATGAAGAGAAGAACAACTGTCCTTTGACGGTTCCTGCATCCATACATATAAGTATTCTGCAGTCAAATGTCTGGATTAAGACTGATGTGCGTTTTCATATAATGTTTGGCATTATTTTCCGGTGAACGACATCCGTTAAGCCTCCATATTCGTTTCATTGAAATCCTTAAAAACACTTAAATTTACAATATTCCTCTTATATGATTCGTTCACGTATTGCACCCTGGATGGTGTTAATATATTTTGGCTATTCTTGTTCCAGTTGGAGGAAGCGCTTGGGTATGTTTCTGTATTGGACAGCTTGTATATTATTTATCTATAAAAAAAACAAGAGTGCAAGGAGTACATCGGAGAAAATGCATTAGAGTGCAAAGATAACACAGGATTCGTAGTGAATTACTTATTCACATTCTTGTAGCGATGCCGATCTTTTTTTCTCCCTCCCCGCTATCCTCTGCTTTGTCATTGATTCTACTCACTTCTTCGTATTGTATCAGTTCTGATTGGTGTGGAACTCGTTTCAGCTGGTCAATGAAAGAGTCACATTTGTTGATTCCGTTTTTGTTCGGTAATATCGGTGAGAAATAAAAGTATCTAAACAGATTCGTACACAGCAATGAATGCAAAGGTACGGAGAACGTACAATTCGGCCAAACATTTGGATTTTTATAAAATACATTTCTTTAAAAAAGAGCCCAATTTCTCTCGCGGCCTATCAACATCTATGGCAATTATTGGCAAGTCACTATCTCTCTCTCTCTCTCTCTCTCTCTCTCTCTCTCTATCTCTCTCTCTCCCTCTCTCCTTCTCTCTCTCTCTTTCTCTCTCTCTGTTTCTCTGTCTCTGCCTCTCTCCCTCTCACTCTCGGAATCGCCTCCCACAACAGTTGAGCACGGTCATCTCTTTGAAACGTCGGACACTTTTTCCATCTTCACATGGTCCGAAATATCTATTCCGTTCTGTATTGATTCTTCTTTTCTTCTCCACCCCAGTTCTCACAAGCTTGCAATGAGTAGTGATAGAACTGTCTAACATGAAAAAAAAATTAGGCAAGGTCTTCTTCACTCGCTGAAATATTTTGAAGACTTAAACGACTTGCCCAGCAATGCCAATGGAAAGGCACTCCTCACCCCAACGTTTTTGCAAGCATGTGCCTCAACATATTTAGCATATATACATAAATACATATCTGCTTCTTCATTTATCAATTTTTGTGTGTGCCCATTTTGTACATGCTGCTCCGCCATTCCATTTTCCATGTATCGTCATCGCTGTCCCCTTTTCCTGTGACTCAAAATGAAAGCCTGAGTCATATTCAGTCATAGCTTCTCCCTTCCATCGACACACTTTTTCATTGACTTCTCGTCTACTTATCTCTCCCTTTCTCTTTTTTCTCTTCTCACTTACATTGATTTATATAAGCATTCTGCTGCAAACGCTTGGAAAGTTTCTTGCTGGGAATCTAAGTTCTTGATAGACCATCGAATGAGTGATAGCGAAAATGATCGGAGTAAAAGATATATTTTCTCAGTGCAGAGAGAGAGAGATAGAGAGAGAGAGAGAGATGTAGAGATAGAGCGAGATAGAGCGAGGG
The DNA here is from genome assembly GCA_945643635.1 of Allodiplogaster sudhausi. NCBI lineage: Eukaryota > Metazoa > Nematoda > Chromadorea > Rhabditida > Diplogasteridae > Allodiplogaster > Allodiplogaster sudhausi. Next base: position 6,347,272 of record CALZFC010000248.1, read on the forward strand.
AGGAAACAATAACGTTAATGTCAGGAAGGTATGCTAACAGCTGGATTCTCAATCAGATTGTCACGCTGCGTTTTCTTCTTGATTCGTTGCGAATTTGTGCATGAGATATGTATTTACTGCGGCGTGCATTAAAAAGTGATTTGTTTGCTATAAAAAAAATGTGACAATTATTTCAGTTAATTGCCTTCATAAACAAGGCGAATTGGTATTTATCGCCATCCTCCATATGGCACGATATTCGAGAATCTGCATGGAGACATTCATGAATGGCACGTCATGTTGTTTGCATCTGCTTCAACCAATGCAATCATTTTGAGAAGATTTGACCGTTTGCTCGCGTGTTGCTGGCCTGAACTGAAAAAAAGGCGACAAAGGAATCGACAATCACTTTCTCGAGTGCAGTAAGAGGAGTGCATTCGGTGAAAATGGAGGTGATGCGAGCGATCTCGAACTTATGGTTAGCGAATTGGAGCAGTCACAGAGTGGCATAAACTTGGAATTAAGAGAGCTTCTCTGTAAGAGTCGAGCACGCGCTTAAGGCAGCCTGCCCGGGAAATTTTTTTTCGAATTCATTAACGGAAAACATCTTGCTTATACCACTCGAACCGCTCTATTTAATTAGACTTATTTCATCATCATCCGATTTTTTCCCTTCGGGATACACTACCGTAACCCTGAAAATTCATTGAGCCATAAATCCGTCCAAAGTCTGTTTTGAGAAACCATCTACATATCATTCAATAGCATTTCCACCCTATGTCCTAGATAGAAAGAAAGGGCGTGAAATTTGCTATCAAATAATCTCCATTCAAGAAAAATCCGAGCGTACCAATTTTTGCTATGACGCGAGCAATGCGCGCGAGTCGGTCAAAATGGCACATTTTCGGCCGCCGAGGCACCGTGCAAGCGCATTCATCGATCCATAACTACGCTCAATGTTAATATTACAAAATCGTTAGCATATCTTCTAAGAGCTCTCACAGAGATCTTCAAATGCTACATACATACTTTTATTGAAATATTTATATTTCTATGGAAAATTTCGTTCTGTACTATTAGAACGCTTAAAAAACTACATATAAAACATTTCAGCATTTCAAAACATACATCATTCGAAAGAGCGTGAAATTTGCTACAAGATGAACCCTTTGCAATAAAGTTTTAAGTCTATAATGTTTTGTTATAAGTCATAAGAATAGGTAAAGTAGCGTCGCTATCGTTTAGCCCAAGAATTTTATTGTTTAGGTTATTCGAATTAGAATATTCCAATAATTTTTTACGTTGAAGAATTCTAGTGAATTAGTGGTGATCACAAGCTGGACACATGCACGGAACAAATAAGTAGAAAAAAACAAATAAATAGGCTGGTAAATTACCATTTCTTCCGTTGCGAACATGTTCCAAGCAAGATCGTTTCGAACATGACTCAAACGTTAGACAGATTGATTGCTTGTCAAAAAAAACAATTTGTCTTTTCTAATGGTTTGCTTATAGTTTAACTGAACGAGCTGCTCTTCTCGGTCAATACTACCTTGCTCAGCGGGAGAGTTCTGGATTTCGTCGGTAGAAGTAGACGTGACCCGACTTTTCAATTTGTCATTTCAAATTATAGAAAAACTAATAAGTGAGTAATAAAGTATATTTGATTGTAAAAACAAATAATTTTGGATTTGACCTTTTATTATAATATTCATCTTTCTACAGTTTGATGTTTTTCTAGATTTTTTTTCCTTCGTACGAATACACCACTAATGGAACGATAAGCCCGTCAGTCGGATTCGAATATTTGTATTTGTCTACGCTTACAGAGATTCTTGTGATTCGTTGTGGTTACGTGGAAAAATATGCCACAGATATTGAAAGGAAAACCGAATTAAATTTTTTTTTAATTTGATTGATTGCCTTTACCCAGGACTGCATCCGTTTCGAAAGATTCGACAAGATCTACAACAAGATCAACGGCCACTACTAGATCACCTATGTCAGCCTCGACATTATCGCCTACGGGGAGAAGGAGAAATGCAAAGACCCCCCGTCATAAAGGGGTGCTGCACCCCTGACCCTGATAAAGATTCTGGTACTTTAAAAACTCCTTAACCCTGTCACCATTGGAACACTTCTTCACTATAAGTAATTGCCGATCGATTCATTTTGCCTTCGTAATCACGTTGAATAGCTTAAATAATAAATAAACTCATCTTATTCATTTTAAATGCTCGAAGATATCCTTCAAGGAAGCATCCCAAGCCACTGCGCCATGGGAAACATAAAGAGGTGAAATTTTGCCGCACCAACTATAAAGACTCTATTGATTATATATAATTGTTTCATTCAAAATGATATGTAAATATCATTTTAAACGAAACAAAATATCATAGTGGTGCGTTTACCAATATTATTTCTTGTTGTGTGCTATATACATACATACATACATAGCGTTGTCGTCATAAATGAATGTCCAATCACATCTGTCTACTCTACTTTCTGTTCGCAAGCAATCTTCAGCAAGTTGTGATTAAATTGAAATAGGGAAGTTCGAAAAAAAAACGAAGGTTGTAATTCTGCTCAATCGCATGTGCGAACTGCATTTTTGCTTGCTTGCTACATCAGTTCAAGGGAAGGCAATAATTAATGCACAGGCATGCATGACGTATAATTCCGCGTTACGACAAAGTGCTGGTCCGCCTCACAAGTTGACCAGACTTTCAAAGGGGAAATGGACTTACAACTGCCTCCGAGGCAAATAGCAACATTCATCCATTCACCCCCACCATTCACCATCATTGACTCACATTCACCCGAATTGTAAAATAGTTATGGATTTTACCATTTGTGTGAATGTGGGTGAATAATTGTGAGTGAATGGTTAAGAGAGCCTCTCCCTAAGACTCGACCACGGCTGCATTAAGACCTGCCCTGGGAATTTTTTTATTAAAAAAAAAAGAAATCACATATCTTATACAACTCGATGACCTCTTCAAAATGAGCCCAAATTCATGTCTGTATGTCGTTTTCCCTATGAGATACGCTACCGTAACCCCAAAATTTCATTGGACTGTATTTCCTTCAAAAGATGGTTTTCAAAGATAACGAAGGTACCATTCGACAGCTCTTTTTAAGCCCTTCAAATTTCAAATAGAGAAGTTTTTTGTGAAAATTTGTCTTTGACCAAAAAAATTCACTTGAAATATTTCGACGAGGCATATTGACACTTTACGGTCATTTCCACAGAATGGCTCTTAGATAGGAAGAAAGAGCATTAAATTTGCTACAAAATAAGGTACTTTCAAAAAAATTAAAGCGTACGATGTTTTCGATATCAGGCGAAAAATGCGCGCGAGTCGGTCAAAATGGCGCATTTTAGGTCGCCCAGTCACAGTGCAAGCGCATTCATTGATCCATAACTACGCTTAATCTTAATCTTTCAAAATCGTAAGTATATCATCTTAGAGCTCTCACGGAGATCTTCAAATGTTAAATACATACTTTTATTGAAAAGTTTGGATTTATATGAGAAATTTCGTTTTGTATGATAAGAAGGCTTAAAAAACTACTTCAGAAACATTTCCACACTCCAAATCATACATCATTAGAAAGAGGATGAAATTTGGTACAAGATGAACCCCTTTAAATTAAATTCCATGCGTACGATCTTTTGTTATAAGCCATAAGAGTAGGATAACAAGGCCTTATGGAAAAAGTGTAGAAAAAAAGGATTGGAATATTCTAATTCGAATAACCTAAAATGTGAATTCTTGGGCAAAATGACAGCGACGCTACTGATATTGCTTTTATGACTTATAACAAAAGATCGTACGCATGGAATTTAATTTAAAGGGGTTAATCTTGTACCAAATTTCATCCTCTTTCTTATGATATATGATTTGGAGTGTGGAAATGTTTTTGAAGTAGTTTTTTAAGCCTTCTTATCATACAAAACGAAATTTCTCATATAAATCCAAACGTTTCAATAAAAGTATGTATTTAACATTTGAAGATCTCCATGAGAGCTCTAAGATGATATACTTACGAGGTCGTGGCAGTGAGCCAATTGGAAGACAACGTCAAGAGAAGAATGATTAAGTTAACATAAAACCGGCAACTGTTGATATCCGTGCTTTTTTTTATGTATTTCACTGTTGTTTGACGGGTTCCTGCATACACATGATTTTTCCCAGTCAAATTTCCTGATAAAGACTGACGTGCATTGTCATATAGTGTTTGGGAGTCACATCAAATTTGCAATTGTCATGTCTTGAAAACATAATTTTATTTTAAAAAAAATTCAAAGAGTTTCAAGATTTTTGCAAGCTACGAGAGTCACGCTGGTAAAGATCTAAAGCGGCACAGGACTAGCTTTTTTAAAGTCACAATACAATCTTCTTCTCTCGACGTTCGTGCTTGTGCTAATGAAATGACCAGCCGCACGATTATTCTCCCTTGAGGACATGGACAAGTGTCTCGGATATGTCCAGGACATTTTCTGGGGTGGCAGACAAATGTCCCAGACACTAAGCAAAAGGCCTATGTTAATACACGGGTCTCGCATCTCTCTCTCATATGTATTTGAAACGTCGCAGACACTTTTGAAAAATATTATGTCCAAGACATCCAGAATGTCTGGGACAATGTCAGGGACAATGTCAGGGACAATGTCCAAGACATCCTGAGAAGGCGAGGGAGTGTACAATTTGAAGAGAGGCGAAACAAACACGCCAAATGTCATCTCCTGTCTCCGAGACAAATCACTCCCCTCGCATATCATTCTTAACCGTCGCGTTCTATTTTGCGGTGCGCTCTAATGCATAGAGTGCATGTTAATTATTGTCCGACATAATTATTGTTTGTCTACGTGAGTTTTTTCCAGACTTCGTAAGTCATCTTGCCTAGTTTCGATCATAATGAGCGGTCCCTCATCCCCTTGCTCACCCAATTATGAAAAAAATTGGATGACAAGTATGCATAAATTTGTAAAAGTCAAAATTGGCATAAAATATTCCCTTTTTCTTGTGAAATATGTCCCTGACATGTCTCCCACGAGTCTCTAAAGTGTCTTGGACAATAAAATGTCTTGGACATGTCCAAGACGCTTGTCAATGTCTTCGAGGGAGAATAATCGTGCGGCAGCTCAGAAGGTCATTTCATCAGCACAAGCACGAACGTCGAGAGACAACACAAGCCTCTAATACTTGTAAAAAAATGTATGTTCGCCAATATTTGAACCAATTATTTTTAATTACAAACTAGAAGTAAATAAATAGAATTCGCGCCAACTATTCCCAAATAGCACTATTCGCAAATGATCTTGTCATGTCAACGGCAGTTGATCTGTGACCCGCAAACCAAATAATAAAATCATACAGAACAAATAGTTATTATTATTCATATAGAACATCTATAGCGATTTGTAAATGCCCTCGCTCTCTCGCACCTCTCCTCTCTCTCTCTCTCTCTCTCCTCTCTCACTCTCGCTCTCTCTCTCACTCTTCATTACTCGCTCGTCCTCTGTTTCTCCCTCGTTTTTGCTATCACCGTTACTCGCTCGAGTATGTATCCCTAGACTCTCTTGAAATATTTTTTAACCTCGATATTTGAACACATATAAGTAAATAATTTATAAATAACAGAAACAATTGGTTTAAATTTGCGATGCTTCTCTCTCCTTCTCTTTCTCTCTCTCGCTCTCGTTTCTCGCACCCTCCCGTTCTTTCTCTCTTTATCTCACTCTTTTCCTTGCTTTCTTCCTCCTTTCTCGCTTTAGTTTCCCTAGAGATCGTCTACTCTTTAGACGGATCGATACTGCTGATAACAATATGTATCCAGAGCATTACTTTTATGCACAATCCTCTTCTTTCATTCTTTTGTGTTTTTTAACCTGTACCTAGCCTTCAATAGAGAGAGAGAGAGAGAGAGAGAGAGGGGAGAGAGATACTGGGATAGCAAGGTAAACAAGTAAATTAAATACTAGAATAACTTGAGTGAAATGCATATAAAACGAAGGAATTCTACAAACAGACACCTCGGTGGTTTTCGGAGCAGTCACCAGTTGATATAGTAGAGCGAAATGCGAGAAGATGATGCTGGCGAGTAAATATCTTCCATTCAATAAATGATTATGAATGTGCATCAGAAAGAGAATACAGCGAGAGAAAGAAAGAGAGCGTGAGGGTGAGAGAGAGAGAAAAGAAGAAGAAAAAAAAAACAAACAAGAGAGAAATAAAGACAAGAGAGAGAGAGTAGGAGAGAGAGAGAGACAGGGAGTATGTGTGCGTATAATTCAAGTTGATTTTTTATTATTTAGGAAGCAGATTATATTAATTACTACATGTGAGAGTTCGGAGCTTATTAGGGTCTGCAGGAAATGCTACCTTCATGGTTAGCCTGAGATTTACAGTATTTTTTTTTGCGATCATTGTGAAAAAAAAGTTTACATATTCCAATAAAACGGGAAAGCTTGCCTGAAATTTGGTGACGAATACGTAAAGGCACGAACAAAGATTAGAACTTTACTCCGTCTCTCTCTCTCTCTCTCTCTCTCTCTCTCTCTCTCTTGCAAATCTCTTTCTCTCCCTCCCTCTCGCCCCTCTCGCCTTCTCTCTCTATCTTTCTCTCTCTTTGTCTCTCTCTCTCTCTCTGTCTCTCTGGCTCTGTCTCTCTCTTTCCTCTCTTCCTCTCTCCTTTCCACTCATGCTCTCTTTCTCGCCATTTCTCCCTACCTCTCTCCACTTTTTTTCCTCTCTCAATCACACCTCACATACGTGTGTGTCTAATAGATTTAATTTTTTTTCATGTAATGAGTACTTGCGTACCGAATAATTTTCGTTTAAAGTGCAAGGTAGATATTTTAGTTTCTCTGTTTCGCACAAAAAAACCAATGATAATGACATCACGAATGAACGGTTGATGTGCACAGGGTAAGAATAAGATGGTCAAATCTCCAATGTCATTTGGGGAAGTGGTCACGGTAATCTATGAATTATGGAGAAACTCATTGCGCTGTTGTTGCCGCGATTAAGTTTCAGTGACACCACTGTCAAAGCGTCACACTGCGGCAGTCATAATCGTCGCTTCTTTAGCCCCCAACCTCTCTCTCTCTCTCTCGCGCTCTCTTTTTTTCGCTTTCTTTCATTCTCTCTCTCTCTCTTTCTCTCTCTGTCTCTCGCCGTCTCTCGATCTCTCTTTCACTCTTGGTCTCTCGCTCTCTCTCTCTCTCTCTCTGTTTTGCCATTTACTCTCACACCCCTTTCACTGTCCACACAGGTTTGGTCTCTCTCAACTGTTTCCTCCTTCGACTCCCCTCCATTCTCTCTTTTGCATAGGACACAAGGCCAAAGACGCTTTTCCTCTAATCCCTCTATCACTTATTTTGTTCACCGATATTCAAGTCAATTACTTACAAACTTGAAATAACTAAATGGTACTCGCCCCAGCAATTTCAATATTCGCTATTGTTCTTGCCATGTCAATGACACTTGATCTATGACCCGTAAATAAAATTATAAAATTATATCGTTTACCTGCAGATTTGACTGTTATTCTTACTAAAGAGCTATACTGGAGTGCAAGTGATTGTGTGTCAAATACTATCTTTCTCTCTCTCTCTATCTCTCACATTCTCTCTTTGCTCTCTCTCAACTTCTCTGTATCTCTCCCCCTCTCATCTCTCCTCTCTCTCTATGCTCGCTCTCTCTCTATCTTTCTAATTGTCTTTTATTTACTGAAACCTTTTCTTTTTTCACTATTGCTCTATACCTCTCTCTCTCTCTCTCTCTCTCTCTCTCTCTCTCTTTCTTTCAAGGCCACTCCCACTCTTTTTCCCTCTTTCTCTGCTTCTCCCTCTCTCTCTCTCTCTCTCTCTCTCTCTCTCGCTATCACCATCTCTCTCATTCGCTCGATTTTTCTTTTTCTGTTCCGCTTCGATTTGCCGTACACCAAGCCGGAAATAAAACCTCATAATCATTCTATTCTGCCTAGCCACCGCCGCTATTATTGAAATATTATTTGCACGAGTCGTTTTTTATTAATGCCAATATTTGATGATTGATTTTTTTTTAAATACACGTACATATGTCGTCCAAGGGCAACTATCATAATGGAGTATTTTTTTATACTTTTGATCTTTTTTTTGAGAATGGCAGCCTTGACAACGGGTTCTCATCAAGGTTCACGCTGTCAATCTTGGCTCAGAGCCAATATGCATTTGCTTCTAAACTTTACAGGTGTACGTGAATTATTGACCTTATTTGCAATTTAATATTTCCAATTTTATGAAACTGGACAGCTTGGGGGAAGTATCCTATATGTCATATCTGATATTCTTTGTAGATGCTCGTCGGTGTCTTCGGCGGATTCCTAATAAAGATGCTTGAACCAAGCCATGAGGTTCATAGTTTTTTTTTGCCATTATTAAATTAAAATCTCAGATAGCAACTTGTTGACAACTTCGTTTTGGAGTAAATTGTTGAGTTTCAAGGTTGCTTGCATTTAAACGTGTTTTTAAAGTAAAATTTTATGTGTATTTTTTTGATTCCAGGTGATACACGTAATCGGCTTTCCTGGCGAAATCTTCATAAATATGCTCAAGATGCTCATTGTTCCCCTCGTTGTGTGTAGTCTCATCTCAGGTGGGCGCGATTCCTTCTCAAGCAGACCGCGGAAGAGGGAGAGAGGGAGAGAGAAAGAGAGAAGGAGAGAAAGAGGAAGAGAAAGAGGGAGAGAGAAAGAGAGAAAGAGAGAGGGAGAGAAAGAGGAAGAGAAAGAGGGAGATAAAGAGAGAAAGAGAGAAGATGGAAGGGAAGAAAGAATACAAAGAGTGAGAGACTGAGAGAGAGCGACAACAAAATGAACGATAAAAACGTATGGCGTTCTTCTCCTTCGCACTCATGGTCAGCAGGCGGATGATGGATGTCCCTGAGAAAGAGAAGATTCTTTGGCCAGCATTCTATGCGCATTCCATCTCATTGTCAACATCTCGAGTCGTAAGCACCCAAGAGACAAGGAAAAAAACCGTAAGGCATCACATATTTGCACAAGAGAACACCACTAAATTTCCAAAAAAAAGGCGGGAAATTTAAGTTTTGAAATGAAAATTATTTAAAAATAGCGAAGAATAAACACTGACGACAGGCTTGTCACAAATGGACGCGCGTGCCTCGGGCAAGATTGGCTCGCGCGCCCTCGCCTACTACGCCCTTACGACGACGCACGCTGTCATCGTAAGTGGGCGGGAAGGAATAAAATTTGAAAACGGCCAAATTCTTTTTATAATAAGGTCCATTGTGCGAGAAAAAAGTGGTGGTCCAACGTGTGAGAAGTCTATGAAAATATTGGCACCAATAACTTCGCTTAATGATTTTGCTAATCATATTATCAATATAATGTATGTACACATATTTATACCTTAATGTGGTTTATGAACATAAAATAAATTAATTAATAAATTTAATATCAATAATATTTTGCCAGCTCGGCATCATCCTCGTGCTAGTGATCCAGCCAGGTCGGCGGGGGGATCTCGCTGCCGCGCGGCACGCGCACTCCGCCAACGCCGCCGCCATCTCCGCTGCGCACGATCGCATCTCGGCTCTCGACAAGTTTCTCGATCTCATACGGTACGCAGCCTCTTTCTACGCCGTGCAGATTCCGTGTGTGTATATTCAAACTCGAGCATTAAATAAAAAAAAAAACCTATATATGTACATACATATGTAGACAGAATCTACATTCCCAAGTAAATTTCCAGGTCATGTCGATTAATTGAATTCATTGGTATACAGTTTGTATGTGCGTTGATACGGGCTCATTAATAGTACATTGAAAATGCGTGAGAGGCAAAGCCTTATGCAAATGTACGGCAAATTCGTTGACTAGTTGAGAGAAGATTTGATTTTGTCACTTTCAGCAACATGTTCCCGGAGAACATTGTCCGTGCCACCTTCGAGCAGCAAGAGACGTTGGTCAGTGAGATATGCAAATTCATTTTAGGATCGGCATGAAAAAAACACAGGCATCAAACAGAGACCAAACGGTCAGAGCCAATTAAGCGAGCCAATGAATTTGTTTAGCATAATAATGTTATAGTTCACGTGAAAATGAGGTTAACGTTTGGCGATTGAATTGGAGAACACTGCAGGCAAGAGGAGGAGTGACGAATGGAGTGCAAAGAGGCGAAAGGGTTGACATAGTGAAAGGGTAGTCAAAGTACACATTCAGCTCGCAAGATAACCGGAAAAGGATGAAGAGAGATCGGGAGAGAGAGAAGAGAGAGGGCGAGAGAGAGGGAAGATAGAGCGAGTAAGTGAGAGAGAGGGAGCACAAGAAAGAGAGCAAGAATGAGGGAGAGAGAGAGAGAGCTAGAGCTAGACAGAGTGTTCTGGTGAACCTCGCCCATGAGCTAGACAGAGTGTTCTGGCGAACCTCCTTCGACGGACCCAACATCTTCATCTAATTGAAAGGAGTTAACAACAGCTACTAAGAGAACCATTCCCCGCGAGGGCCTCCAACGTGAAGATTCGAATGCAATTCTTAATGAGTTTTATGTTTCCGGGAATTATGATGGTAGCGATATCCATCACCGGAAATCTGGACTTTCCATCACAGCCCATCATCATCCCACTTCGCAGAAGACCCTAAAGAGAGTGGTCATTCAGGAACAAGAGCATTGCTTTTGGAAGGGAAAGCGATCGACCATCTATAGGTCTCGATCTCGCCCCCGCGGGAGGGACGATCATGAACAGTCAAGATCGCGTTCACCGCCATCAGTAATAAGATCTCCAAAAAGAAACCGATCTACATCCCCGTACAGAAGAAGGAACGAGGAACAACGGTACGCCAACTATTCCCTTCGCAGAGAGGAACAGTTCGACAACTATTCCCGCCGTCGAGACAAGCAGAACGTAAGCAATTCCTTTCATCATCAAGACGATTTCCAAGATCAGAATCCCATGGAACATCCAGGGCATCCACCGCAACCACCGCCTACTCTTCTAGAGGTCAATCTTAGAAGAAGAAAGGGCAGAAAGGAAGGTGTTAAGTTCTGTTCGTTTTGTGGCTACTACAACCACGGTAGCGACATATGTCGCATCTTCCCAACATCCGCGGAGAGATGTCAACAGTCACAACTCCTCGGTCCGTGCATATGGTGTCTCAATGCACACCCCGGGGAGTGCTGGAAGGGAAACGGAAGTATATGGTGTGGACAGAACCATCACCAAGCGTTCTGCGCTTATCTCGACGATCCGTCAATGGAATATTAATCATCCCTCGGAATCATCCCTTTTTATTCCAAGTCATCGCCTTTTTATCCCCATCATCCCTTCAATCCCACTAAACGGCAACCAACGGCTAGTAATAATGGAATTTTAAAATGTATTATTAACCTTATTTGATGTCCCAATTGCTGTCCCAATTGGATTGTTAACAACACTCGCCGCTGGCAGTGTTCTGGCGAACCATGGGCAGGGAATAGCCTCGCCCAAGGCCACGCCCCTGGACGATCTTTCTAATCTATCACCCCAAAGTTTTCCACTGAACTACCGATAAGTTTATGGTTTGCCGTTAATTCATGTTTTCTTTTTCACATACAGCATAAGGGAGAAGAACCCGGTACACAGAGCAAGAGAGAGAGAGAGAGACACATCGAGAGAAAGGGAAATACGTGAAATAGAGAGTAGGAAAACTCATATTAGGCAGTTGGGTATGTTTCTCGAGTCAATGTAAACTGTTGTCAATCATAAAATATGATGTATGCATGAATAAATAAAATAAATAAATATTTTCTCTAACTGTTCTCTTTTACAGACAATTCGCAACGACACAGCAGCTAGCGTCTCGTACAAGCTGCAATATATTTACGGCATGAATATTTTAGGTGATGAAAAGAAATGGCGGGAAAATTAGCATTTTAAAAATGAAACGATATTTTCTCGAGGCCTGATTGTCTTCTGCATCGTCTTTGGCCTCGTGGTCGCGTCGCTCGGCGAGACGGCGCGGCCGATCGTCGCCTTCTTCACAGCCATGGACGCCGTGATCGCGCGCATGGTCGGCATCTTTATGTGGTGAGGGAGAGAGAGAGAGAGAGAGAGAGAGACATGGAGAGAGAAAGATAGAAAAGAGAGAGAGAGAGAGAGCGAGAGAGAGATGGAGAAATGGAGAGAGAAAGGTAGAAAAGAGAATGGGTAAAAAATGGAGAGAGATGAGAGTGAGAGAGAAATCTAGAGAGATTGAAGAGAGCGAGAGAGAAATTGAGAGGGAGAGGAGATTGAGGGAGAAATGGGAGGAGTGGAGAATGAGGGAAATTGAGAGAATCGAGAGAGAGAGAGAGGAGGGTGAAGGTGGTTTATGGCGAAAATGCTTGTGAGTAGTTTACGAAACAAGTTAATGAATTTCGATAATTGTTGTTTTAAATGTTTGGTGCCAGGATCGCTCCGATTGGCATTGCGTCGCTCATCGCCGAGAAGATCATCGCCATTCCGAATCTGCTCGAGACGGCGCAGCTGCTCGGCATGTTCATTCTTACCGTAATCGGAGGTTCGTTCCGGGAAACGACGATGCGTGGTAACATTTTCCTCTTAAAAGAATATTATCTTTAAATTTTTAACTTTTATTTTATTTAAATATGTTAGTGTGATGTTTTTTTTTACAATGAATACTTCTTTGCCTTCTTTGCCAGGTCTCCTCTTCCAGTCGCTCGTGACTCTACCGGCCATCTACTACGCGGCCGCGAGGAAGAATCCGTATGTTTTCCTCCGCGGACTCACCCCTGCTCTCCTCACCGTCTTTGGCACCTGGTCCAGGTTGGCTACTGGTAGAGAGAGAGAGAGACAGAGAGAGAGAGAGAAGGAGAGACAGAACGAGAGAGGAGAGGGAGAAGGAGAGATAGAGAGAGAAAGAGAGTGGGAGAAAGGAAAGAAAGGAGAGATAGAGAGAAGAGAAAGAGAGCGAAGTTCTCCCTCTTTGCATGCAGTGCTGCGACATTGCCGGTCACCTTCCGATGCCTCAACGAGATCGGCGTAGATCAACGAATCACGAAATTAGTTCTTCCTGTCGGCTCGACTATTAATATGGTATTTTTCCATCTGTTACAAAAACACAAAGCGAAAAATTCAGAATGAATTCGCTATTCATTCCATATATGTATGTTCATATGTCTCAATTTTTTCGCATCCATTTTTCGTAGATCAATGCATAATTTAAACAAACTGCCTCTTGAAAAAGGGAAATAAGTGAACAGTTTTCTTTTTCATAAATAGACACACAAATAAGCAAGCGAGTGAAGTCAAAAATAAATAAATAATTAATAAATTAAATACGTGAATAAAAAAGGATGGCACGGCGCTCTACGAGGCAGTCGCCGCCATCTTCATCGGCCAACTCAACGGCTTCGATTTTGGCGTCTCCGAGATCATTGTTGTGAGGTAAGAGCAGTTTAGCCTTTTTATTATCGGTATTTTTTTTTAAATTGTTTTTTTGGCTCCTTTAAAAAACGATATCTCTTTTGTTTTCTCCGCACGACTTCTTTCAAAGTATCTTCTTTTCCTTGTCTCATATAGCATAACCGCGACACTCGCTGCCATTGGCGCGACGGGCATTCCCTCTGGCGGCATCGTCACCATGTTCATCGTGCTCGCCGCTCTCGGCCTTCCGACCGAAGACGTCTCGCTCGTGCTCGCCATCGACTTTCTGCTGTTAGAGGGGGAGGGTGAGAGAGAGAGAGAGAGGGAGAGAGAGAGAGGGAGTCAGACAGAGAAAGAGAGAGAGAGAGAGAGAGAGAGAGAGAGAGAGAGAGAGGGAGAGAGAGAGGGAGTTAGACAGAGAAAGAGATAGAGAGAGAGAGGGAGTTAGACAGAGAAAGAGAGAGAGAGAGAGGGAGTTAGACAGAGAAAGAGAGAGAGAGAGAGGGAGTTAGACAGAGAAAGAGAGAGAGAGAGAGAGAGAGAGGGAGAGAGAGAGAGGGAGTTAGACAGAGAAAGAGAGAGAGAGAGAGAGGGAGTTAGACAGAGAAAGAGAGAGAGAGGGAGAGAGAGAGAGGGAGTTAGATAGAGAAAGAGGGAGAGAGAGAGAGAGGGGGTGTGGGAGTTAGACAGAGAAAGAGAGAGAAAGAGAGAGTTAGACAGAGAAAGAGAGAGAATGTTTTTGATATTTCTTAAAAATGTATATAATTTAACAAGAATATTAAATAAAAAAAATCTAATAAAATATATTTAAAAAAAAAAATATCTTGCCGTGGCCGCTGCCGCGCAACGGTGAACGTGATCGGAGATGCGCTCGGCTGCGGATTCGTCGAGGCGCTCTGCAAGGACGAGCTGCCGGAGCAGGAGGAAGACAAGGAGGAGGAGGAGATGAAAGACGCGGAACAGGCTAGTTAATTATTATCATATCAGTTATCAATATCCTTTTCATATATCATATATAATGTATTATTGATGATCTATTACGAGCATTATTTATCTTGATACATATATAAATCTAATTATGGGGAGACTTTCATGCACATACATATTATAAATAAAACGTTACTACCAGTTCACTTTATGGCATATTTATATCCTTTTTTTGTCGCTAATTTTCACACTCCGATGCCATAAATAAATGTGAGTAAAAGTGTATGTGTAGCTCTTATTTTCTATTGATTTTTATTTATTTGTTTTATCTTCGTTTCTAGCCGACTGGAATGGAAATTTCCCAGCTTTAGATCGAATCCTCGGCCGTCAACGGAAGTCGCTTTTCGCATCAAATACATCCATCGTCGCCGATGGCAGCGAGTAAATTTATTGATGTTTAAGAAATGAATCATTTTGTTTCTTAAACGTCAATCAATTTCAACTCTTTAAGTTTCGCATGGAACTGCAAGCTGCGCTCGCCGTTCCATGCGAAAAATCAAAATTAAAATTATTTTTTTCTTCCACTCGTCGTCGGCGTTTTGGTCATTGTTTTCCCCTCTGAACTTTTGTTGCCGTTGTTGCAAAAGAAGACGGGAGCATTTACGATAGAAATTGAGAATCCCTGGAGGTATACACGACATGACTATGTAAAAGGATGTTGCTCTGCCATTGCCATTGATACGGAATGTATTCTTGTCCAGTGATCGTTTACAGTATGATCAAGTGTGTATAGGTGGGCTTCCATGGAAGTTACTCGCTCCATTGTTGTAGGTATTGCTTCCAGACATCTTGTCATTCTCTTTGTCTCATTGCCATTTGCTTATCGCGTATAGTTGTTCAGATGTAAGGACGAATTTTTGCCTGTCATTGTTCGTGGGTGCGCATGGACGGACACGGAAATAACGGCGTAAAATAACAACCCTACGCATATTTACGAAATTGAAATTCTTCATGCAAGTCATACATCTATTGGTGTTTGATCGACAAGTGAAAAGTGTTTATTGTTTTTTTCAAAACATCTCCAGTTCCCGGAATTCAATGTCGAAAACGAAGTCTCGTGTTGTCTCCTCTACTCTCATCGAAATAATTTTATATTAATGTAGTTTTCCAGATTCTTATATACAGAACTGCATTGCATGAAAAACATTTGCACCACTTGCGGTTCGAACCTGTGACACTGAAAAAAGACTGGCGTTCAAATAACCACAATGGTCAAGTATAACATGTTGGAGTTCGAATGTGCGCGACATTCAAAGGAGTAACTAAACGCGCAACCGACTTCGCGCACACAGTTCATGTTCAAGCCAGAAGTTGATACTGTCGGAACAATGATCAGCCACCTACATACGTCTGTTCTCTCTCTCTTTCTCTCTCAAATGTTGCAAGTGTTTTGCCTAGAGAGGTGCAAATGTTTTGATATTAGCTCAATGTGATGGCAAAGAGCGATGACTAAGTGCGTTGCATGTACCCAATGCACGTCTCTTTCGCAATTCCGGCACGTCTAATCGACGTCTATTCATGTTTCTCCTCGTACTTTAGTACAACGGGAGTAAAACGTATTTGTAAGAATGCAAATCAACGGGAACTCTTAGTACTATCAGAAAATAAACTGAATGAAGAAAGAAAAGACCATAAACTCCGAGATATTAATGCTTGTTCATGAAAATTTAAGTCATGTAACGTAAATACTCTTGAAATACGCTTATCGTTATCTAAAACTCGATATCCAACGGGCGCATGATATCATGAAAATGCTGGGTTGATTTGCATGTATATTTGATTAATTATTAGCCACTTTTTTAAGGGCCTTGAGCTCACACATCGACATCAATATTATTAGCATAAATATATTTTGGCTGCGTTGCTGCCGATATTGAGAGTCTGAAGGAATAAAGGGAGATATAGCGAGAAGGAATGTGAGTGTTGTGAAAATGAGCTGGAGTAGATGGCAGAATTGAAGCATGATTGAATCTTTGGAGCCCCAATATAATGAGATTTTATCGCGATCTAAATATTTTAGCAAGTAATTACTTTACTTTTTTTTCTCAATGCAGTTCACGGATAGATTTAGTACATGTTTTGTCATAATGTACTATACCCTCGCAGTGCATATAAATATATTCTGTCATTCTCAATTGCCTCATTCAAATTTCATGAGATGACAAGTGGACCGTACGTACAGTCCCGCTCAACATTATGCTGTAAATTATAGCATTAATAATATTTATATAAATAATGAAAAACTTGAATAACTCGCTGAATGCGAATTTTCGTGCCATTTTTTTTAGAATCTATTTTAACCACGGTGAATAAGACTGTGAAGACCGTTTTCAAACAAATATGCAGAAATAATCTCATAATATACGCATTTACATTTAATGTGCTATTTTATTTGCATTTAGCACTGGGCCTGGTCGTGTTTTTTTCAGAACCTATAATGTTGAGCGGGACAATACCCAGTGTACCTTGCTTCTCTTCGGCAATTCCGACGTCCAATTGACATCTATTCATGTTTCTAGTTCGAATGGATCAAAACGTATTCGTGAGCCGTATGGCTTTATTCTAATTTTATGAGAATCAACGGGCATTTTTAGTAACTATGAATAGATAGATACATGTGTATTTCTCTGTGTCATAGACCGAAAAAGAGCAATACGCCTTTAGTGCGTTGTTCATGTGAATGAAGTTGCTCATGCAAATATCCAACGGGTGCGCATGATATCATGCAACCTTCTTTTTTGTCTCATCGCCCTATAGTTTAGTATATCGTGTAATAACTTTATTTCCGTGCCATTGTTCGTCAGTACATGTGGATGGACACTCAAACAAATAAAGGCGTAAAACAAGAACAATAACTGAGAGAGTGCATGGGTTCAAACAGAGCTTTCGCAGAAACGACGTGACTGTCGGAGCTGTGTATGTATGTAGCCATAACATGTGTTCTCATTACCCGTAACGTGATAACTGCAACATATACAAGCTTTCTTGCTTCTTCACATATTCAATTAATCATCCAACTCTTTTAAAATTGGTATTATGAGCATGGACTCCAAACTCCAAGCAGCGTGAAGAATATTTGCTTTCTCTTACTATGTTGTTTACTATGCTAAAAGTGAGTTGTTTATGCGATCCTTGTATATTGTTTGATCATTTCCAGAGAATTGGGCGTGGCGTGCAAGGAAAGGGGGAAATGTCTGTTGGCTCTAGAAGATATTTAATAAGCTCATTTGCAGTTTACTTCATAACAGTGTGCAATATGGTGCGCATTGGGCAAGTTCAGCCATTTTGGAGCGTTGCCAGCAGCCGATTCTATAACTGCAGGTATGCCTTGTCGTTGGTACATGAAACCACATATATGTATTGAATTTAGATAGAAAATACATTTACTTACCTGCTTATAATGATTAAGTAGTGTATTTAAATAAATGAATTATTTAATTAATTAATTATTTTAATTATAGCGTAGTGGCCGAGCCTGGTGCGAAATGGCGCGAGCTGCACGGCCGACCAGACTTTCCCTTGGGCCTTGCGAGCGTGACCATCGGAGTTGTCGCTCTCAGTCTGTATCTGTTCTGTCTGCCGGCTCTCTACATTCAAACAAAGACCAACGCCTGCTACAAGGTCTTTCTATCGCAACATACACAAAAGTGTCTAGAAACGTCTTGTTAATGAATGGCGATCATTAAAATATTCATCTTCGAATTGCTGCGTTGACCATGTGCTATTTCTCATATCAAACCCATGAAAATAGCAGGTACATTCGTACATATTATGCGCAGGAATTATAAATCTCAAATGAGAAATTTTCAGTGATCACCCTCCTTTAAATCAAACGTACCGATGCTCGAATAATTCTTGTATAATCCATGTGAATACTTGAGATAATGTTCGCGCTCGCCATCGTGGACGCGTTGGAAGTGTGTGCCTGTGCGATCGGAACGGGCCTTATGCAGATGCACGGCGATGTCTTCTGCACGAATCCTCTCATGAACTACGCCGTCGGAGTGCTCGCGCAAGGTCTCAAAATCGCTCGTGTATTATCTTAAAATCAATGTTCTCGATGCTACAACATTTTAATTATTCAATTCTAATTACAAAGATTTGTTTTCTTGAGTTTTGTGGTGCGGTTCGTGCATGACTTGCCTTCTTCTCGCTCTCAACCGTCTATTCTCTCTAACAAGGAGAAATACGACGCTCCTCAAGGTGAGATTAATAAGTCGTTTTAATTAGTTTTAAAAGTTTTAATTGGTCTTAACTATTGCACTATCAAAAAAATAAGTGTGCTAAAGTATATAATCCATTGAAGGGTAATCGAGCCTGGCTAATCCTCCTCGTGCCCACTGCCTACGGCATCTATTTTGGGTCATCCCAGTTCCTTTTTTTGTCCGAGGGTTTTCAATATTTCGCTGGCTTCCTTTAAAGATTTAAGCATTTCACTGGCTACGCTGTCAAGAGAACTGAATGACCTGACTCCCTCAGTAAATTCAGCTTCTTCACTCCACCGCCCCACTTCAACTCTGCCCATGGCGCTTGGTTCTTCGACCCATTCATCCAAGATTCTGAAGACGGCATCGAGGTGACGATAGATTTAAAGAAAACCTTTTTTGGAGAAACCAATTTTTCAAGGCCATTTTGAAATCCGTTGCAATTATTCAATCGAAAAGGAGCAGACAATTGCAATCCAACACAAATTCGTAATGGACCTCAAATTACTTTTATCGATATCGACCAGTCGAGGGAGTAATTGACTGATATGTACATCGTTCTAATCGATCTTCACGTTCCTGATCTTGAGTATGAGAACTTTTCGCATCTGGTGAACAACTTGGGGCTCGTGCTCACCATCTGCGGTCTCTATATCGCCATCGGCGTCTTGCTGTGCCAACAACGGTTAGGTCACGTTTTTAACCCATTCCAAAGGAAGATATACTGAAAGACATGGGAATAAATATTTTAGAGTAAATCACACAACAACACGGTGTATATTTAATAATTTGGACGTACCACGTCCCATTTGCATACGACCTACATAAATGGCTTTTATTACAATCCCTCTCTTCAGCACGGGTGCAGCAAAAACTTCACGCGGTGCGCACGCCACTACGCAAAATGTTTGTTCAAAAGAGGAAACGTATTTTGAATACATGACATTGTCTGTCAGACAATGTTTATACTTGGGAATTCTACTTCCATTTTCCGGAAACGGCTTGATTTGCAGTTCTTCATTCAAACATCCCTGATCTGCACGGCAAATCTCTTGGCTGCTCTGATCTACGTCTACATGAACTTCTTCCCTGCGACCCCGCAACTCATCCTCGCTGCGCAGTTCTTCTGGGAGCTTGGGCACGGTTAGATGCTCTTTGAAAACAGCCATAAACACTTGGTTCTTACAGAGTCTGAGTGAACGTGGCAATGAAAAAATTTAAAAGAAAAGTATATTTACAGTCAATGGTCTGTGAATGGAAAATATTTTCTATTTCAGCTTTTCCCGCATTTATTTACGTACTACTGAACAAAACGGTGCGCCGTAATATTAAAACATCTCTTCCTTTTGTGGTGGGTGCATTCACTCAATTCATTTTACTTTTGTTCGATGTACAAAGGAGGTCATTCTATTTCATGCTCAAACTGCTTCAGAGTGCATCAGTGAAAGTAAAAGAAGGCGCCGTGGGCCCAGCCACGATCTCTCTACGCACTCTCTAGGGCACGCAATCTATGCGATTCCATTATTACTTTCTCGATTATTGTATTTTCACGTTAACATTAATGAATGTATATAGAAAAAAACCACTAGAAGATCAATTAAAGAACTAAATTCATATGTATACAATTTTTAATGAATTAAGTGATTCTTTGTAAACCTTTTACACCAATGCGTATTGTTTATTTATATAAAGAAACTAAAGACATCGATCAAATCAAAGGCAGAGAGACAACCACTTGATCAAGACGAAATTACTTGACACCTTCCAAAAGCCAAAAGCTATCTTTTATAGTGACTTGCCACCTTCCAAAAGCCAAAAGCTATCTTTTATACTTGGATGACGGATTGGCACTGCTTTCGTTCAGTTCCAAGGAACACGCGTTTAATGGACTTAAACTGCAAATCTTCATATCAATCCATAAAAGGTATAATTTGTTGTACCAAAAGTCTGCACTTGTACACATCACCGAGGGACTTTTTTAACGGCGATTGCAAATTAAAAAGCCATTTACGATTTGCGAAATAACAAAAATTCATTGCGTGTGAAACTGTTAGAAAACTCTCATTTATCAAGGCATAAGTGCCTCTCATTAATGGAAGGTGAAGTAAATCTTCATTCCGATAGAAATGACTGCTGCAGCCGGCGACACAGAACCGTAGAGGACGATGTTTGTCTAGAAAACAAATATATTAGAAGGAAAAATAATTTTAATTCTTAGAAAATTATCAAACCATATTGGAAATTTCTTTTGAATCCAAATTAATTAAAGAAATTGGTTTTGATATATGCTGGATTAAACAAATTCTTTAAAATATGAATATGTTTTAAACGGAGTAAAAAGTTTCTAAACAAGACAGATGAACGTTTCGAGACCATCAAGGGTGTAATCTCGACGAATGATGACTTCAGTGGCGCTTCTTCACGAGGAGTCGACGAGCTGTAGCAAGAAAAGTTCATCCCTTTTCTCGTCATTCAAGAGCATATAGGTAAAAAAACTAATGTTCAGTCTGACTGTGGACATTTTTCTATACTCCAACCACGAAAACGCATGTTCGTGAGAGAATGCAGTTGGTAAGTAATGAAAACGATATATTTTAATCCATTTTAGCAATTATTCCAAAATGCCTCTCTTCACTTGGAAGTTGTTTGTGTCGCTTCTTGGGTTGCTTCCTGGGTAGTAGATGTCTTCGCTGAGCTCGCTGTAGACGTCGATGCGGCGCTACATCGTTTGAGAACCGGCCGATGAGAACGTAACGTATGAGAACATTGGTCGGTCATTTGTGAACCGAGCGTAAAGCGAATGTGCCGGATGAGAACCGAGCGTAAAGCGAATGTGTCGGATGAGAACCGAGCGTAAAGCGAATGTGCCGGATGAGAACCGAGCGTAAAGATGTCCCGGATGAGAACCGAGCGGGAAATATTATTTTTGGGTCTGTCCCGGATGAGAACCGAGCGGGAAAATGTCATTTTGGGTTTGGCCCGGATGAGAACCGAGCGGGAAAACTGTCATTTTGGGTTTGGCTCGGATGAGAACCGAGCGGGAAAATGTCATTTTGGGTTTGGCCCGGATGAGAACCGAGCGGGAAAATGTCATTTTGGGTTTGGCCCGGATGAGAACCGAGCGGGAAAATGTCATTTTGGGTTTGGCCCGGATGAGAACCGAGCGGGAAAATGTCATTTTGGGTTTGGCCCGGATGAGAACCGAGCGGGAAAACTGTCATTTTGGGTTTGGCTCGGATGAGAACCGAGCAGGAAAATGTCATTTTGGGTTTGGCCCGGATGAAAACCGAGCGGGAAAACTGTCATTTTGGGTTTGGCCCGGATGAGAACCGAGCGGGAAAATGTCATTTTGGGTTTGGCCCGGATGAGAACCGAGCGGGAAAATGTCATTTTGGGTTTGGCCCGGATGAGAACCGAGCGGGAAAATGTCATTTTGGGTTTGGCCCGGATGAGAACCGAGCGGGAAAATGTCATTTTGGGTTTGGCCCGGATGAGAACCGAGCGGGAAAACTGTCATTTTGGGTTTGGCTCGGATGAGAACCGAGCGGGAAAATGTCATTTTGGGTTTGGCCCGGATGAAAACCGAGCGGGAAAACTGTCATTTTGGGTTTGGCCCGGATGAGAACCGAGCGGGAAAATGTCATTTTGGGTTTGGCCCGGATGAGAACCGAGCGGGAAAATGTCATTTTGGGTTTGGCCCGGATGAGAACCGAGCGGGAAAATGTCATTTTGGGTTTGGCCCTGATGAGAACCGAGCGGGAAAATGTCATTTTGGGTTTGGCCCGGATGAGAACCGAGCGGGAAAATGTCATTTTGGGTTTGGCCCGGATGAGAACCGTGCAGTATATGAAGTTTCAGGGTATTTATCGAATGTGAACCACGGGGAAACATCTTTTCTTAATATCGACCAGATAATGTGTTGAAGAGTTGCAAAACAATACTGTTAATAATTCTTTTCACTCATCAGCATGACTACAATACGAAACTCACAGATTCGAAAGGACCTAAATTATAAAATTAGATTAAAAAGTCAATAAAATTGAGATTGCTGCAAGTATATTTTTACCTGAGAATAAGTAGTTATCCAATTCAACCTGTTTCGAGTTAGGTAAAAAAAACTACTTGAAGTCTTTATTTTTTATAGTTACAGTATGTTCTCTATTAGTATTATTTTTCAATACCGATGGGAGGTAGAGATGGGGGAGGGTGTTTATAAGAGAGAGGGATACTATTTTCAATGTAATACACTAAAAGTTATATTTAAAACAATTATTCTAAGAAAAGGAATCGTAGTTCATCTGCGTTCCTTATCAGTTATTCTTCAGTGAGAGACAATCTATTAGGGAGTGGGCGATTAGAGGGAGATGGGGTTGCTAAAAGGGGGTTCAATATTTTTCAATGAAATTGAAAAATCATGGAGGAAACTAACAGAGAAAATACGGTAAATTAACTCAAAGTACAGGCGCTAGATGAAAGCTTTATTCTTAACACGGAGGGTACCCCCTTCCGGTTTGAGAGAATTTTGGTGCGTCGAACTGTAAATTTCTTAAGTTTTTCACAATCGTGTTGTGTGACACAAACGGAACGGAACGTAAAAATCCTTAGCGAAGGTGAAATTGCTGGCAAATTGCCATTTTCTTGAATTTTCAAATTAATGGCCACATATTACGGTATCCTTTGGAGGAAGTTGCCTAAATTTTCAAATTAATGACCACATATTACGGTAACATTTGGAGGGAGTTGCCTAAATTTTCAAATTAATGACCACATATTACGGTAACATTTGGAGGGAGTTTAAATCACTTCGATCGATGCATTTGGAGGCGAGCTATATGCTATGCCTAGCCGCGACGCATGAAACGGGCGCAACGCGGATTTGGTGTGCTCTCAAACCGGAAGAATTAGTATGACCCGTACCCTCCGTGTCTTAATATTGAGGTGTTTTTGGCAAAAGGGCGACTTTATCTATTCACTACTACACTCGTTTTGCCGGATTAATTCAATGTAAAATTCAACATTGCCATTGTGTGATTAGGTAATTTCGAATCTGTGAGTTTCGTATTGTAGTCATACTGGTGAGTGAAAAGAATGATTAACAGTATTGCTTTGCAACTCTTCAACACATTCGTAGATACATACTTTGGGGAACGTGTTGATGATAAACATTATAAACCCCTGAATAGCTGGGTTCTCATCTGGTCGATATTAAGAAAAGATGTTTCCCCGTGGTTCACATTCGATAAATACCCTGAAACTTCATATACTGCACGGTTCTTATCCGGGCCAAACCCAAAATGACATTTTCCCGCTCGGTTCTCATCCGGGCCAAACCCAAAATGACATTTTCCCGCTTGGTTCTCATCCGGGCCAAACCCAAAATGACAGTTTTCCCGCTCGGTTCTCATCCGGGCCAAACCCAAAATGACATTTTCCCGCTCGGTTCTCATCCGGGCCAAACCCAAAATGACATTTTCCCGCTCGGTTCTCATCCGGGCCAAACCCAAAATGACATTTTCCCGCTCGGTTCTCATCCGGGCCAAACCCAAAATGACATTTTCCCGCTCGGTTCTCATCCGGGCCAAACCCAAAATGACAGTTTTCCCGCTCGGTTCTCATCCGGGCCAAACCCAAAATAACATTTTCCCGCTCGGTTCTCATCCGGGCCAAACCCAAAATGACATTTTCCCGCTCGGTTCTCATCCGGGACAGACCCAAAAATAATATTTCCCGCTCGGTTCTCATCCCCCACATTCGCTTTACGCTCGGTTCTCATCCGGCACATTCGCTTTACGCTCGGTTCTCATCCGGCACATTCGCTTTACGCTCGGTTCTCATCCGGGCCAAACCCAAAATGACATTTTCCCGCTTGGTTCTCATCCGGGCCAAACCCAAAATGACAGTTTTCCCGCTCGGTTCTCATCCGGGCCAAACCCAAAATGACATTTTCCCGCTTGGTTCTCATCCGGGCCAAACCCAAAATGACAGTTTTCCCGCTCGGTTCTCATCCGGGCCAAACCCAAAATGACATTTTCCCGCTCGGTTCTCATCCGGGCCAAACCCAAAATGACATTTTCCCGCTCGGTTCTCATCCGGGCCAAACCCAAAATGACATTTTCCCGCTCGGTTCTCATCCGGGCCAAACCCAAAATGACATTTTCCCGCTCGGTTCTCATCCGGGCCAAACCCAAAATGACAGTTTTCCCGCTCGGTTCTCATCCGGGCCAAACCCAAAATAACATTTTCCCGCTCGGTTCTCATCCGGGCCAAACCCAAAATGACATTTTCCCGCTCGGTTCTCATCCGGGACAGACCCAAAAATAATATTTCCCGCTCGGTTCTCATCCCCCACATTCGCTTTACGCTCGGTTCTCATCCGGCACATTCGCTTTACGCTCGGTTCTCATCCGGCACATTCGCTTTACGCTCGGTTCTCATCCGGCACATTCGCTTTACGCTCGGTTCTCATCCGGCACATTCGCTTTACGCTCGGTTCTCATCCGGCACATTCGCTTTACGCTCGGTTCTCAAATGACCGCCCAATGTTCTCATACGTTACGTTCTCATCGGCCGGTTCTCAAACGATGTAGCGCCCGTCGATGCCCTCTGGACCGTGGTAAAGCTGCAATATATCCAGAAATACAAAGGTAATGCTCGAGGCAAGGCCATGCTTACAATTAATCCATTTTGGCAATTTTTTGCAGTATTGAAACTTTTTTTTAAACATTTAAATTTTTTTTCCATTCATCACTTGAATCCTTCTTCAGGAGTTGATGCCTGGAGAACGCAAATGGTATCGACCTGTAACTTATGCGAATTAAATTTAAATTTAATTTCATATAAGACATCCTTCCAAAATTCTTTTAGGCTATTTTACGAAAAAGATAAAATTTTAAATTGTAGCTGTTATGCTTAACATGAATGATGAGAGAGAGAGAGAGAGAAAAATGCAGCATACGAGTAGAGTAATACCTGGGAAATAGCGTAACTAAGATGGCAGGAAGAAAGCTGGTCATCATCTAAGGACTTTTTCTTTATATATTTAAACTTAATATAAATATATATATATATATATATATATTCAGTCCCTTCTTCCGATAATATCGACCTAATTTCAAAAAAATGCATGCATATATAAAATAGGCATGCATATTCGAGAAAAATGCTGTGTTAATTCTAAAAAAAATTAATTACCAAAATAACTTATAGCTTATATACATATGTAGCTTATAAGCATTCAATCCTGGGAAAATTTTCTCTCATCCACAACAATGCATTTTAGCGCTGAGAATTAGTTAATATTCTTTGTGGCTTAGACGTCTCTGTGGTCGATGATATTGAAGCGGACTTCTGAACGAACCGAAACGACAGTCCGCATCACAACTGCACAGAGGAGAGCAGACCAAGAGAGGCCAGAGAAGCAGACAAAAAGAGAGAGCCCATTCGAGAGAGGCGACCGCCCGCCTCGGCAGAAAGTAGGAAGAATGAATGGCGAGCATGACGAAATGCAACGATAATCAATATCTCATGCATTTATTTAATTTTTTTGTATTCAAATAACAAGTTTAGCTAAATAAAAAAAATTTACGGCGAATTTAATTTTCCTGCTCTACAGTGAAATATGTTATTGCAAATAATATTTCTGCGTAATATCCTCTACATCAGCTAGAAATGAAGTCGATCGGAAAAAAATCATCATCAGGAGAGCCCTCCGTGTTCCTCTTTGACAATGAAGGACAAATGACAAACTATTAAAGTGTAATTAGAAAGATAATTGGTTTAGTACATACATATGTATGTACATATGTATATCTTGAAAATTAATTCATGATGTTCATTCGTAATTTTTGCTCGTGTCGGCTCTTTCCAAGCAGCTTTGTCATTTCTGATAGAGAAGAAGACTTCAGTTTCGCGATTTTCTGAAAATACTTATGCTGATTGTGAACAACACTCCACGGAGCAAACTATGAACAAAAGCCATTGCATCCCTTTCTTATCGTTAGACAATCGAATCCTGGTTTCCGAAAGACAGTCCTTCCATCTAGAAATTCGCCTCGGTCGAAACAAAAGTGTATCTTCTTATCACTTTCTGGTATGTTGTCGACAGTTTCTGGTATGTTCGTCCATTCCTTAATTTATACTCATAATATTTAAAATAAGTAAC
This sequence comes from Allodiplogaster sudhausi, assembly GCA_945643635.1. Classification (NCBI taxonomy): domain Eukaryota; kingdom Metazoa; phylum Nematoda; class Chromadorea; order Rhabditida; family Diplogasteridae; genus Allodiplogaster; species Allodiplogaster sudhausi. The sequence continues at coordinate 6,374,019 of CALZFC010000248.1, forward strand.
GCAAACATCATAAAATAGGATAAAAGAGAACCACATCAGAGTATTTTACTTCTTGCGGGTTTTCAATAGTCGGATTTTGAAGGATTAATATCGGGTTCAATTCGGACACTTCGAATCTCCCTCGCCTAGTGGTAGATCTCTCGGTGTTCGGGCACACTCGAGCCTCCCCCTCCCTTCTCTCACCTCCTCTGCCAAAGTCCCGGCATACTCACTTGTGTTCTTCTCCCGCTCCGCAAGGAGCAGTGGTGCCCAGAGCTTTACTCTGGCACCCTTCCTTCTCTCTATCCCCCTCTGTATCATGCTAGCATACTTACCTTGTTGTTAATGCCTCTGAAAGAGGCTTGTATAAAAAGCTGTCTGCCTTAAGCCGGTTGTTGTGTTTTAACACATGTTATGGCAATGTATTATATCCTTCTCTAGGTGCTAAGAAAATTGAGTAGTTTGAGAGAGCACAAAAATTAAAAGTATCTTTTCTCTACAATTATTAGTGAAGTGGTCCTAAATCCTTTAAATATTTTTCATTCTTGGTGAGCACTATGTTCTTAAAGCATTAAAGTTAAATACTTTTTCTCTCTCTTACCTTTCCATTTTCTCTTTATTCTTGGAATGCAAATACGATGGATAAAATATCTTTGTGTAATATACAATAAAATATCTTTGTCGATACGAAATGGACGGATCCTAACGAGTAAATCTTGTTCAGGATCTGCAGAGACATCTCCGAAACGTTTGTCGAAATTCTTTCGAGAAAAGCGCGTAGAGGTACAAATCGACAACGTACCTGAAGAGAGAAAGTGGAGAGGGGGAGAATCAAATTATTTTGGTTCAATAAATTCTTAGCTTCGGACTCAGAATAATTTCCAAATCATGGTAAAAATTATTAAATAGATGTATAGATAAGTTAAATTAAACGAATGAAGAATGGTGAGGGAAAAAAAGCAAACGGTATGGCAGAGGCGGTTTCGCGAAACGTTGTGTAGAGGAGCGAGCTCTGGAATACGCGTATTGCGGAGAAGAGCAAGATGTAAATCTGAACATCTCTATACAACGTCCAATAAAGTGTACAAATATTGGAAACGGAAATGGTGCACTGATGGATCGATAAATAGTGGGCATCTGTTTTCGGGCACTCTGTTCTTGAGTGTCGCTCTTAATCTTGCCAGAAACCAACCAATTCCGGACAGCGACAAGTGATATAAATGAGCGTAGTTACAAGAAGCATGATCGAAGAACGCCATTGGCTGCCGATCGCGTTTGAGGACCTTTTATAAAGGAAGTCAAACTCACGCAACCAGCACCAAACATCTTACATTAAGATTCATGAGGGCGCCTAATACGCAAGTCACGAGAATATCACCAAAGCCATATTGTACACGTACCATTGGCGGAGAAGCTTATAGACGAGAGCGATGGTTAGAGAACAAACGAGCACTTGGGGAAGCAACATCAAGAACACCTGAATGGCTGATTCTTGCACACACTATTCCCCTTTTATCCTACAAATATTCAAAAGCCAATATACATTTTTTTTGTTGTGCGCACTTTCTACATTCCATTACAAATCTACTCAAGTATTAATTGAGAAAATACAACAATTTCCAACAAAAGAATTGCACCGACATATTGAAACATATTGTAGCATATTGTAAATATTCTGCTTCTCGCATGAGCAAACTGTATGTAGTATGCTTCTCGAACGAGGTTTGGCTGATAGTATGAGCTGAAGTGAAAAAAACTGGGTTTTAATCGATTCGTTAATACCGAAACTCCATAATTACATAGCATCTTATTGTATTTTATTTTACTTTTTTTTTACAATTTGTTTAATCTGATCGTCTAATAAGATAAACTATACTATGGTCGCACACACATACAAAATTAAAGATACCTACGGAATTTGAGAGTTGATGTCTACCACGAAGCCAACGATAGTTAATGGGCCGACCAGCAGGAAAACTGCGCCAACGATGGCCCCAATGGCAATGAGGCGATGTTTGTGAGCTGGCAATTGGATTTACTCAGTTGTCTACTTCTCTATTTTTTCTCATATTTCTTTGCCTCTTCGACCATTTATCTCTCCAGTCACAGTACCGCTCACGAGCCAGAGGATTTTTATCCGAGCTGCTCATTAAACCCAACTTAAAGGAGGTATCCGGGGAATAATTAACCTAAGTTTTTTCTATATGAACATGTTCACCTTGGCGTACAACATGTATCCAAAAACTTCGAGCGATTTTCTTCCATTACATTCTGAGCAATAGTAACGTGAAAACTGGCGGGTGAAGAATTAGCTGCGGTAGGCCAGAGTTTCCCTCCTATTTCACATGCTCTCTCGACCGAGCTTTATGAACTCGTTCTCTACCGCTACTGTAGAATTATTCGCCGGATACTTCCTTTAAAGCAGAGATGACATTGACCATATATATAAAACATCTTAGCTATTTTCGAATAGTCTGTAGTATGAACACTTGAAAGTGCAAAAATTTTTTTAATGAATTTGTGTTTGCTGTGTCAGTGCAAAATGTGGCCCCGTACTCATCGCGGGAAGATTAAATTTACAAAAATTTCAAGACCTTTTTGTTGTATGCTTTACCACCTTTCTTGTGTGATTATTCAAGAATAACCTAGAGAAAATGAGGCAAAACAGTATCAAATTAGTAAACCAGCAATGACATTACGCTAAAAAAAACTGCCTTTTCATAATTAGCGCTACTTTAGTGTCCAAATCTGCCGTACTTTCTGAGTTATATAATGGACTTCCGTTTGAAGCCTGCGTACATTTGAATATACATTGCTGCTTTTTCGTTGATCGCCCTTCTTTAGATTAAAAAAATCGCAGAAAATAAATTATTCTCAGAATGTTGTTTGTAACCATTCTTTACTTTAGCACACTCTATCGTGGGGTCAAGAAGTACAAAAAAAACTGAAAAGTCGCTGAATTATCGTTTGCCTTCGATTTTTTATAAACCATGTTTCGCATAGGTTCGTCAAGCTCAATCCGTATTCCATGGCTTGCGTGCGGTGCTGTATCTTATAACTATTATATACAAAGAAGAGAGAATGCAAAGGGGTGGGAGAACTTTCTTCAGAAACTATTTCTTTACTCCACCAAACCAATTGTCCTGAAGAAAACCGGCCGATATACCGCGATGCATCGCTCTATGCTCGTGGCAATTATGAGAAAGGCACTGGAATGAGAAAGGGGGAGAGAGAGAGATGAGGAAGAAGAGATAGAAGAAGAAGAGAAAGGAGAGATTACGAGGAAAGCAGGATCTAAAATAAATGCATGTGGGAAAAAAAGACAAAAAATAACAGGAATAGAGAAACAGATAAAGAGCTAGAGAGGGAGAGAGATAGCGTGAATCTTAACAGCAATCACCTCAAGCCGAATAGTAAAAAAAACCAATAGTAAAATAAATTGGTTAGAAATAGTGTTTGACCTGTTCATACGCATCCAGCGTTCCATGGTTTTCCAAAAACCAAAAAGTACAGACTCTGTAGATGCGCAATTAGAAATGTTGCAACACAATATGACGAGATGGTTGAATATATATAAAATGTCGTTGGCTATTGTCGCCTGATATGAAGTGATATTCACATTTATGTTTACTTACTTATAATTATTCTGATTCATTTTATTCGGATGCGTACGTCCATTTTCTTTTTATTTTGAAGTTGGTATTATGAATTATGTAAACTAACCTTAAGGAACATATAGTTCTCCGACGGCATTTTATGAAGTACGAAATAGCTGATAGATTGATTTATTGCTCCTGTAATTTATAAGATTATGCAGAGTGTAACTTAAAAACCTCTACTTACCAAGACAATAAAAGGCGGGGAGAATGTAGAAATAAAAGTAATCAATGTTGAACATGCTTTTTAATGAGCTGAAGTAGAAGGAAGAATGATAAACTCTGCAATACTTAATTATGTTTTAGTGATAGACAATTTCGCGCAAGATTTATTTGAAGGCAATCATTTATTAGTATTTTATTTCCTTACAAATGGAAATATGAAGTCAACCCAAATGTTTCGATGATGTGGTTTGGAACCCAAAACGTTAGGAGCCAGCAGAAGCGACAATTCCACGTGAAAGAGGGGCATTTATTACCTAAGGAACAATGGTTCAATAACGGATTGGAGCACCTAATGGATACCTAATCTCAGCCTGAACCTTCACACTTGCTCAAACTGCGAATCTGGAAAATAGGCATAAATCGCTTGAAACTCAACGAAAAACAATAATGGTATGATCATTCGATTTGTCTTCTTAAAACTAACAACAAACTGTATGATTTTGTATGATTGTATGACTGTATGATTTTTGCACCAATTTCACTTTTTCACTATCATTTTACCAAAAAAAAACCTTTTAGGCGTCTTGAATTTGGCAACTTTAGGCCAGTTTCTGATATTTTCAGATCAGAGCGTGCAATAGCTTTGCCTTCATATAAAGGAGCATTCAATTTTACCTTGTTGCAGTTGGTTTTAAACTGAATTGGCACACTTAACTGATGCTAGTTAGCTGGCTGAAACCCCTCAACCCTGTCACGCATCAAAATTTAAAACAGCCGAATCCTTCCAGGGAATCTTTTACTTGAACCAGAAACAAGGTACGACTGTTCTCCAGTCGTATACAGATATGCCATATTTGTACAACGATACAAAAAATAATTGGTAAATTGTGTTTTCGCACCTAAAAAAAACCCCAATAACTACGGCAATGTAACTTTACAGCTCATTTTCAAACGAATTTCTGAAAATCTCTTTCGCACTTGGAAAGAGTTTGTTTTTCAATCTGTCCAAGTGCCAATCAACTCAATATAGACACAATCTTTTTGATAAGCAACAAGTAAAGGCAGATACATGAAAATCACGTTTGTTATTTATAATAATGATTTTTTTCCACCATTTACAATACACATCTCGGAATAACTTGAAGACTTAGCAGGTGTATGTAGCCATCAATCACACTTGCTAAACTCCTTGTTCACATGTACAGTACCGGTCAACTGGGAGGGGTCAATGCTGCGTCGGCTATAGCGGACGCGGCCAAATGGGCCAAGTGGAATATCTCGCTGCAGAAAGCGTTTTCAGGCAAATCACATATCAATTTGAGATCCCTGAGTTTTTCTTCACTGATCAATGATGGGGCACGCAGTGGTCTCAAGGTGGACCTCCCGAAGCTCATAAGAGGATAAAACGTCAAAGAGATGAGACAACTGGGCTGCTCTTCTTTACGCCCGACAAAGTGCTCACAGCGCAGCAGTTAGCGTCAATCTTCAGCCGACTGGCTTCTGCACAGAAAAGGTCGCTGGGACTCTCTGATCACTCATCGGATCCTATTGACGAGCTCTGGGAAGAAGACGGTGACATGGAACTCGATTTTCGCACGGACCCATTGTGGAGTTCAGCTTTTGAGAACGACATGCGCTAGAAAGTTTGGGTGTTGAATTCGATGAAAATCCCATGGAACATGTTCCCATCAATAAGTCTAAAGAATCATAGCCTGTTTTATTCACGAGAGCAGTTCTAGGTTTATATTTGTCTGTTAATCAAATTTGAGCAAGGGAAGTTTTGCTACACTGTTTTCCTTCGCATGAGGACACATTCTTATTGTAAATGGTGAAAAAAAACATTATTATAAATAACAAACGTGATTTTCATTTATCGCAACTGTCAAATTACAACACCAAAACGATTTAAAAAAATTTGTTTGAATTGGATCATGGTTTTCTGTCTTTACTTCTAGCTTATCAAAAATATTGTGTCTATATTGAGTTGATGGGCACTTTAAATAGCATCAGTTAGGTGTGCTAATTCGGTTTAAAACCAACTTCAACTAGGTAAAATTGAATGCTCTTTCATATGAAGGCAAAGCTATTGCGCGCTCTAGGAAATTTTCAGAAGTTGCCAAATTCAAGACACCTAAAAAGGTTTTGTGTTAAAATGATTGTAAAAAGTGAAATTGGTGAAAAACTCATACACGCCTTTGTTGTTAGTTTAATGAAGACAAATCGAATGATCACACCATTATTGTTTTTCGTTGATGGTGAGTTTCAAGCGATTTATGCCAATTTTCCAGGTTCGCAGTTTGAGCAAGTGTGAATGTTCAGGCTGAGATTAGGTATCCATTAGGTGCTCCAATCCGTTATTGAACCATTGTTCCTTAGGTAATAAATGCCCCTCTTTCACGTTGAATTGTCGCTTCTGCTGGCTCCTAACGTTTTGGGTTCCAAACCTCATCACCGAAATATTAGGGTGCCAATATGACCCCTTAAATGATTTTTTCAAAAAAAGTAATTATAGACTTTTCATGCCCCTGGTCATGCTCTACTTAACGAACGGAAGAAAGTTATGGTAATTTTCATCATTTCGACATTTCGAGGTATACTGTAATTTTTTTTGAAAAAAAAAAACCTTTTTCGAATCCTCATAGGGTGCTACAGTAACTCTTCCAAGGAAATTTTATATCAAAAAAATTTTTGTTCCTTGCACACCCATGGTCGACTCTATCAGATTGGCTCTCTTAAATATACATACATGCATTAGAAGAAATTGAAAAACATTATATTCTTTGTTGAAGAGGACAGAAAGGATTGCACGGAATTTCGATGAATAAATCGAAATGTCATAGTCTGGGAAAAAAATTTTGCTGGCATTTCCATGGAAAATAATACTCTCACGTTCTGCTTGTATTTCCATGAGAACGCATTTTAGTATGCGTCAGCAACATAAACGTAGAAACTCCATTTGTTAACCCAAAAAATCAAGAAAACATCGTAGTACTATTTTTGTATTAAAAGTAAACTCGTATGTTGAAAGGGAGGGCTTTGACGAATCAGGAATGCAAGAAGCTTTTTCATTGTCCTAATACTGCTTACAGTATACTGCACACAATAGCTCATTTTTAACCTGTTTTTTTGAACACCTGCATTTGGGTTACCTTTAAATTACATGAAATAGCTTCTTTTTGCACTAGCAAAGATTTCAGTACGTATTGTTAGTCACTTCCCTCGTTACAAACAAAAACCCCTTCAAGTTTTAAAGACTATAAAAGATTTTCAGTTGAACTTTTTCACGTTTTCTTTTTCCATTGTTTAGAGCAATATCTTGGCGCTGATTTTCATTTCTATATCTCAACAAAGTGCAATGACCACAGACGTGCATCCAACTCGCCTCCCAGCGCAGCGAGCCCCATAATTCAAGCCTTCATTGCGAACAAATATGGCATTTTCGGACTCCCAGATCGGTTCCAATCGATTCCTGGTACAGAAAGTACCTGTAAGGAACTTTTGAACAAAATCCAAGCTGGACATAAAAACCACTCATTTATCAAGTAAGAAGTGTCTAATTTTAAGGCAAGGCGAAATGAATCTTCTTTTGAATCGAAATGGCTAACACCCTTCTTTTCCTTTTCGTTGTAGATGTTAGTGACATTCAATATATTCATAATGAACAAACTTAGGAATCCGAATTTGTCGCTCACCTGCATGTAGTTTCTACAGCCGAGAAATATCGCCCAATATTAATCATCTTTCTACTATATTACGGTTCGGATTCGTGCTTCTCTAATTCGATAGATTTTGATCCTGTTCATGCTTTTACATGAGCTTGGCCTCAAGGACACAGTCAGCTTGAAGGTCGGTGCAGAGAGCGAAATATAAAATACTTTCATTTTCTTTAGTACAGCCTCATCAGCTACGGAGAAAGTGTCACTTGAACCGAGTCCAACCCATCCCCAGACAGACCCAACGACTGTTGCCTTACATGACCCGAAGTGAACATATAAATGGCAAATTTTCTTGGTAAATACAGAGAGGCATTACTGGTCATTAAATATCTCGCTGATATCTCGCTTTGTTCAAAATACTCGATGGTATGAGTGAAAAAAATGAGTGTATCTGATAGAGATCTGTAACAGGTACGTATGCGATGTCAAGAGATTGTGTATTTTGGAATGGGATTTCAATCATGATCGTCAAATAAAACCTCTAAAGTAGCTCCATTCAAACAACTTCAGTGATATGATCATAAGGTGGTGATTCCGAGTTCTTTAAACGGTTGGCAGAGGTATACATTCCGATATAAATAGATATGAATAGAGAATGAGTATCTATGGTGGCTTCCAGTTGGCATTTCATAATCTTCTCGCAAGAGGACCCTACTTACATACATATTATCCCAGGAATCGATTGAGTTATTGAAGGTGTAAAGCTTGAAATCGTCAGCATAAATGCGTGTAATTATGCACCAGAGCGGATCAATAACGTCATAGATTTAACTCACGAACAAATTGTACAATCGATCTCTAGAGGGAGCGGATGCGACCTCTTCGGCAAAGGCCACGCTCCTCGGCTAGGATTCCGTTGTTTTCCTCGACAAACTTTTGGATCTCTCTGAGGGCGGCATGAGATGTCGAGGCAATCAATTGATTGCCCTGCAAATGTTTTTCATTACGAATCTGCTTCTGACGGATTTTGCTTTACACTTTACCAAAACAGAAACAGCATTCTGCAAGTTGGGTACAATAATGAGCGAGTATTCATAACATGAATTTTTCTGTAAAAACCAAATGGCGATGATTGAGGGCCAAATATGCTTGTCACCATAATTCATACAAAATTCAGGCAGTAATTGACTTGAAATCAATGAATTTGTGCATCTGAATGAGATCTGCTTCATCTTGGCTTTTCTACGCCGTGATATCAATGAGTGACAGTTATCTGTTTACCTGTTTAATCCGTGTTTGAATCCCTTTCATGGTTTTGATTTTGTGAGTCCTCAATTGATTTTACTTCCTTTTTGGGCCAAACTATGAACACAAGCCCTTGCATCCCTTTTCTAGACCCTTGTTTCCTGGTTTCCGAAAGGAAATCCTTCCTGCAAGCAATTGAGCTCGGTCGAAAGAAAGTGTATTCTCTTTTCTACAGTGGCTGGAAAGTACAAAAGAAGGACGCCTACGAGTCATGAAGTCAAAAAAAGGTTTTGAAAGAAAGTACCAATAGTGCATTCGCGAAGCATTAGTTCGTGAATACACTTTTGAACAAAATCCAATCATCAGATTTTACAGCAGCCGATTCACACACTAAACAACATTAGAAAACTACATTGAGCTGCCTCAAAATTCAAAGAGAGTGGAATTCTGTAGCTTTTTTCATGTTAGAGTATATGCAACCTGTAATTTTCACTCGGAGAATGCGACGAAATTTAATTTGAAGTCGGCTTCAGAAACAAGAACTTTAGAACGGCAACAGTTTCCTTAATTGAGAATAAAATCAGCCTTCCCAGTTACAGAAGTCCTAACCTAGCAAGTTGTGATATAATTGATTATCAACGGAACGTAGCCATGCCAGATCACTATTCCAATGGAAACATGCACAGCCTCGCGCGACATAGGATTCTAACGTGTGTACATGCGTTGCCATCTGCTACAAGGCCCGCCCTTTATTTGGTAGGTTTAAGTGATATGTAATTACATGCAGTAAGAAAATGGCGATATATAATTTAAAAAACACTATTTTGCACAGAAAAAAGCAGCATCAATCTATGTGACATAAAATTCACATGTTATTGTGATAATAGGACGCATTTTGCCGTTTGAATCGTGATATGCATCAGCCGCGCCTTCATTCTATGGTAAAAGTTCCGGGAGCGGTGCGGGAACTTTGAGAATTCCCGCACCAGTCCCGAAAAGTTCCTGGAGAAAATCTTGAGTGGTGCGGGAAAGTTCCCGGAGAAAACAGTGTGAATTACATTCCTCTTGCATGAAAATGTTTATTCGTATATTTTATTACTTTGATATAGCAAGATTCTCCTAGTAGAAATGACATTCTGCTTATGCTAAGGATCAAACATTAGAATGCCACAAAATTCCCAATGTACTTTTCTTGTGTGTGTTTTTTTTCTTGTCGGAGTCGCTTCGGTAAAATCTGCAAAAAGTGTTTTGCTCAAAAGTGACTTCCTCGAATGCACTTTAGGTACCTTTTTCTTTCTCTTACCCTCGTGACCGCTTTGCGCAGACGCTGTCATGGAAATGAGAATATACTTTGTTGCGATCGAAAAGAATTCTGGCCGGAAACCACCAAAATAGCGCATTCCTTCGCTTTGGGCAGACATTGGCCTCGACAAGGGAACAACGATTTTTCCTCGCTTCGTAAACAGATTTGCCTGACTACGCCAGTGTCCACAGCATATATAGGATGTTTGAACATGAAACGCGAACCGCGATTACTCTGCATCCCAATTGCAACGTCTGCTTTAAATGAAATAATTGAATAGGATAAATGCATAGCCCGTTTCTATAATATAAAGCCCTAGGCGCTTCTCATTCAATGAAAGACGTCTTTGAAGCTCCCCAGTAAATTGTATTTTTCCTTTTTTGAAGATTTTTGAACAATGCAATTGTTTAGGTACTTTTATTTATACAATTAATATTATAATATAATTAATATCATGGATACCATTAATAATATTATTATCGGTCACAATAACGTTGAGCGTTACTGTATGGATTAGAGACATTTCTCACTTTAACAACTGAATTGAGGATGAAAGCTGCGCTCTTGTCGTCAGCCATTCTCATGACTTTTGGTAAATTAACTAGATTGACCATTATTCAGTTATAAAGAAATGTATTTATGTATATCATTTAAATATACTCTGTTTTGCAGGAAATCTTGCTGCGGTTAATAACAATAAGAAGAACAACCGCACCTCACCCAGATACACAGAACAAGATATTTGCACTAAACGCTGATGAAAAGTTCCAGTGACTAATGAGAAAAGCTTTTTTTTAAATACACAGACATACATTCTTTTCCATTCGTTCATAGACATGTACCTATGCAGATAAATTTGAACAGGTCTATAAATGTCTGTACTTTCAGCGAAAGACTCACAGTTGCGAAAACGGAATAGAGTTTGATGTCCTCTTCGATGAGTCGGTTGGCAGAGTAGAAAAAGAAGACGGCACGAACTATTCTTTAGTCGTTACGCAAGATGACTCCTGCCAATGTGTCATGACTTGCACCGGTGGCGAATTGTATTATGCAGTCAGCCTCATTCGAATTCCTCTGTATATTTCTCTCTGTTTATTTATACATAGTATATTATATTTATTGTTCACAATCCACGTTTTTCTTTCTTTTTTTGCAGAATGAAACGACTGAATTCATATTTTCTGCACCTGGCAATAACATCGTCGGAATTGCCGGGAAAACTGGCAATACATTTTGCACGGGTGACAGCATGAATGTGAATGTCGAAGTGTGCTGGTGTGAGCAAGGTAAGGCCAACTTATTAAAGGAATAATTATATAGTGGTACATTAGGATCATTTCGATCGCGCGCCTTTACAATCAGATATTGGGCCCTTCTTCTGGGAGGTTGTCAAACAGTTATAGTAGAAAAAAGGCCGCGTCGTGTTTGGAGTGCTTTTAATATTGTAGCAAGTAGACAAAAATAACTCAAACTTTCTGGAACTACTTACGTTTTCGACAGACGCGAATTGATCCACGTTCATAAAACCTATGCTAGTTATTCAGTGAACTGCTCTTTAGAAGTTCAAAAGCGATTGCATAGACTTGACAAACGAATTTGTTCTCCTGCGAAGAATATTCAGTTACGTCGTTCACAATTCAAGTCCAAGAGAGAGCAACTGCCAACTGTGTTGCATCTAACAGCCAAACAGGCTGCACAGCCACGATTACGGCATCGTTAACCACGTCGACTTCGGCGACCTCGGCAACCTCATCTTCATCAGAACTAACGACGACAACGTAAAACATTGAATTATCTCACAGAAAATCGTGAACAAGACAGTTGTCAAGCACTACATTATATAGTAATACTAACAGTTTCACATTTGACATTTTCACGGAGATCTAATAAATTTATAACTTTATTCTAACCGAAATAATTTGTATTTAATTCATAAACAAAATATGGTATGATGATGATTTGAATCATTTAAAGAATCGCCCCACCGACATGGAATTCTCTCCCGACATCGCCACCGTCCACAGATTCAGCAACATCATCATCTCAGTCTATTACCTCGGCTTCTTCAATTGAGTCGACAACGTAATTGCATATTCACTTAAAGCTTAAAATTTATAACACTTCTTCACGGTAATTTTTTTATTAGATTAGCCTATTCTCAATAGACTCTCAATTTAATTTAGCGCAACAATCACGACAACTAATCCGTGTGGTCCATACAGAATCGCAAGCGGAAGTCTCATTGCGAATGCGTCAGTTTGGAATGGAATATGATAATGACAATAAGAATCTTATAATCTCGTTGTATTGGGAAAGAAACTGCAAACGTATCAACTGCAGTTGCCAGAGTAAGGATTCACTTGCCGTCTGCAAAGTTGTCGATGGAAGTCGCTCATGCATTTGCTCTTCAAATTACACCGGACCAACTTGTGGCAATTGTTCGTCAACCGTCCCCTGCTTTTCAATAAAGATTTCTTGCTTCCAGCTCTTACATCTCTTGGACGTCTCACAAATATTTTTGGAAATGATACGCTCGGGCATGTGCTTGATGTTAGTTGATCAGGCCTAAGCAAACCCACTATACTTTGAATTTTCAGCTGATTTCAACGGGGAAGAACTCCCCGGCTGTCTTCACATCCTCTCTGCCTGCTCTTCTAAGCTTCATCTCCGATAACGACCGTCCTGCTCTTAGCTGGAAACTCGAAGATATCATCGCTGACGCTACTTTTTTGGGATCAACACTCGATTTGAAGTTCAACGAAATTGGGCGCTGAGACAAAATGAGCAGATTTTTTTAAGATCTTCATTTCAAATGCGACATGACCCATTCCTCGGAAACTGCTTCGTCTTTAACCCGTCTGCACAGAACCGTACAACAATCCGAGCGATAGTTGAAGATGACTTAGGTGGAATCAATATTGGAAATTATTGTTTTTTTTTTCTATTTCGCTTGAAAAAGTTCAATGTATCAGCATTTTAATAAGGACTTCTTATAACTGTGGACGCGCAAAGTACCGAGCAGGCCATATGGTCGGAAACAACTGGAATCAATGTCTTCATTCAGCCCGGCAAGTTCCATTTTTTCACCTTCCCATAATAATGATTAAGTTAGGTAGTCGAGAAAACAAAACAGTAAATATATTCCAGCATCCATCGGAGTCTACGCTGAGAGCAAAGGAATCACGCTCCTTCCAGGAACTACAACGACAATTCGAATAAGCGAGGTGTTCATGTTTTTTTTCTCTTTATGAGGTCTAGGAAGTAATTATGTGTTCAGTATACTTATACCGCCTATGGTGGAGTAAGTGCACGTTGCGTTCGTGACAAATCGGAAGTGGCTTCATTCTACTTTAAATTTGACTACTCCATCGATGTCAGCTTCATCTTATTTAATGAGCAATCTATACTACTTAAAAGGAGCAGTCTGCATAACTTATCAAGGATGAGGTAATTCAGGGTTGCTTCCGGTCCTGCTATCAAGATGTCGTTTACAAAGAGTGCGGCTGTATGGATGCTTCTTTTGTGAGGAAGCAGGGCACTCCACCATGCGGCTTCGCAAAACGTTAGCATTCTTTTTTGGGGTTTGTACGACCTGGGAAATAGCACGCAAGAATAAGAGTGCCCACTTCCATAGTGAACGCGGCAAATTCGAATCTGCATTACTGATTTTGTTGTTGATTGTCTTCCTTTAAGTTGCCTGCATCTCTTCCCTCCTCTCCTCCCGCGGCGATCCCTCAGACTGGCCAGAGTGCGACTGCCCTCCGCCTTGTCATTCCAACACCTTCGAAACTCTTGTCTTCCAAGCGCCAAGCACCAAGCGAAAGGTGTTTTTTTTTTTAAATCACCACTATTTTCTTTTTCCTATTTAATTCAGGTCGAAGATTCCTGTGCTCGTACGATGAATACCTTCACGAAAACGTCCAACAGCAACATTACCTACGAAGGCAGCTGCACTGCAAGCTTTGTGAGACCAGTTTTTTTTTCAAATTTTTCTCCAAAAGACAACAGTTAAAGTGTTGCGAGTGCCAGAAGTAATTTCAAAGAAATGCAGAGTCCTATCGTTATTTTAGAGTGACGTGTCCATTTTCTTTGCTACAGCCGATATCCACGTCGAGGTAGAGGAACGCTCTGTTTCGGTCAGTATCAAGTTATTTGACAGCATTCAAATAGTTAATGGCAAGTAGTCAATGCTGAACAAATTGAGTTCTGGTCCCTACTCGGTTCCATGGGCGACCAGATGAACCTCCTCCTCGGCTGCTCGGTCATCGTCATCCTTGAGATTGGGCTCCTCGTGACAAATATCGCTTTTGAAAAAGAAGCACCTCGTTACCGTCTCTAAATAACGCTGTCACTATTTTGTAGTTCTGCTTATTGTTTCGCGTATCTTTGCAGCATATTCCACATGCTATTTAACCTTAACAGGACTGATTGAAACTCCACGCATAAATAATATATTTATCTATGAATTGCCAGAGATTTTGTTGAACGCCAAGAGACACAAACAGTATTGCCCGACTTTCATAGCAACTTACTATGACTCGATGTTCTGTTGAGGTGAAAGCACGCCATTGACCATGAACTTGTTTTCTGGTAAAATAAGAAAAATAAAGCAAGCTCAAACAAGGATTCATAAAGTCTAATCTTAATCGTTATTGGATCGAGAGGAATATGTAAATAGGCTAATTAAAAAATCATAAAATAGCTCACACGAAAGTAAATAACAAGAAGTCCCCGTACTTGTTCACTTCGACGACCACTACTCCTGGTACCCTGTCCTTCCCAGACGCCAGAGGACTCTTCTCCCCTGGCTCCGTGTCTCTCTCTTTTCGAGCAACGATTGACTAATAAACTCGTCTGACTGAAAGCTTGTTGCCGGGAACGTAGTAAACGATGTGCGAGAAGGGACGCATATTGACTCTAGGAGAGCAAGAGAAATGAGGACAGTGAAACCGATGCAATATCACGCGAGACGAGTATTCGTCGTTACACAGTTCAGGAGGCCCTCCCCCGCTCTCCTCCTTCCTGCGACGCTAAACGAACTCGTCTCAGAAAGATCCTCGGAGAATTGTACGGTTCGGCAACCATGTAATGAAGCTCTCCTGCTTCGTCATTAACATGGAACTTGCGCAATGAGGCTGTTTTAACACCCTCACGACAACAATAAGTAGGATGGGAAACGGGAAGAAGGAGCGCTCAGAAAGGTTCGTCTGACCATGATCGCAAAATTTACCTATACCTGTGACAAAAAAAAACCTTGAAGTGTAATCGTCAAAAATGAAACTTGAGAATGTTATTGTTCACATCAAGGATTTTTTTTACAAAAACATATGACTAACTTGAGTGAAATGGTAGCAATTTCTCAAATATGCAGAACTGTTATTGAGGTGCAAATAAGGTACCCATACGTGTTGAGACATTAAGAAGAATAAATCTCACAAATTTCCTGAAATGTCAGAACAAAACAAAACAGGTTTATGAACGAAGACATGTGAATGAATATTATACTAGTAGATAAACATTAGTTCAAGACGTCGATATGGCTGCTGTAACTTGATTACTACGTGGTCCGTTGGAACGAGAAAAAATAGAGAAAAGTGGTTAATAGGATTTGAAAGTAGTGTAAGTTTCACCGTTTCTTTTTTCTCCACAAAATGATGTCAATGTTGAAACTGCAGCCGCCGTAGTAAAGTGTCCATTTTTTGAGGCTAAAGATGAGGCTACTAACATGAGGCTAATTTCTCTGTACCTCTCTAATATACAGCCACTTTTCTTGTGTATGCCTGTTCCCTCACAGTTAGCCTGATATGATTTTGCGGCTAGCGTCAGGCAGCCACATGAGCTGTACTATTTTTTTTTCCTTGCAGAGGAAAGTAATATTGTTTTGATTATGTGTTATTTTGTTGTAATTGATGTGCTACTTGTTTTCGTTTTGTCGTTGATCGATCATAGGTGACTAATCTGTGATCATTTCGCAGGTTTCAGCCATGAGTAAGCCGATGCGAATCCGTAGTGCACGCAAGATGAAGATCCGAGCAGCGATCGAAGGATTTTTATTTTTAAGAAGACGCATCTGGGCACGCGCTAGAAGGCCAACCCCTTCGGGAGTGCGTCACACGCAAAGGGAATCGCCAACGAGAAGGTGTACTTTCATTTCACCCTTTTTTCTTCCATTTTGGCTTTAGAAACGAGCTTTTAATTTATTTCTTTTTCACTTTTACCGATGGTGTTCCAATTCGATTTAAATACTTGTATAATTCAGTCGGTTTTGGAGTGCATGTGGTTCCGATAAAGTAGTTTTAGAGCAAGGATGGCAGGGGGTGATAGTCGCTTTGGTCGAGGCGTCTTGCTTAATCGATTGGCGTAGGGGCGCAGCTTGCTGTATAGCTTCACAGACTCGCCGCTGTTTCTTTTTCCCCCGTTTCCCGCCAATTTGGGATGCTCAATCGACTCTTATAATGCGGAATTTCTCATGTTGTGAGACATTTTCCCTCTATTTTCAGTTTCAGAGGAGTAGAGAGTTATTTCTTGTTGGTTGTTAAAGTTTATATTTGTAATTAAGAAAGTTGCCGACAAATTAAAGTTGAGAGCCACCGGTCTTATCGTCTAAGCTTCACTGTTGCATATATCACGATGTCTCAAAACGTATTTTGGCCTGTGAGAGTACGCTTTGGAGAAGTGTTCTTCTGTGCGATGTAAAAGCTCGGGAAATATCTGGATTGGAGAACGTGATGGGGCGGGGTTGTTACTGAAAGGAATAGGTGTGAAAATTGCATTAGATGTTGATCTTTTCCGCCGTTGTAGTTTGTCGTCCGCTCATCGTGAACATGCGAATCTTGTCCGAATGGCGTAGAAATAATATGTATGCTAGGAAAGAAGGGACATATGGATGAACTAGAATAATTTCTGATTCCAGAACAGAGCGCAAAGCGGATCCAACACGCGGATGGCTGCTCTCTCTCTGGCGTTACCTGCCATCGCCATCCCCCCTAACTCCTCACGGCCGAGACCCCTGAAGATACAATTCGCTGATCAACCGACTCGCGACCACTTCCTCACCCACGTCAAGGACTCTCGCTGCCTGCCCGCTCTCTCCAACTCTCCACATATCTACGCCAGGCCGGACTACACCAAGCAGCAGTTGGAGTACGACGCGGACCTCCGACGCCAGTGCGGCCGCCGCAATGCCGAAGCGGGCCGCCTCGAGTACGTGGTGCGTGATCTACGCATCCACCGCCTCCGTTACCCGAGAGAGTTACCGCCACGCAGCCGAGCCGCCCTGGAGAAGAGACAGCAGCAGGAAGCACCGCACCGCCCTCCTCCCTCATCCAACTCGGTCCGTGGCGGCCGATCTACGACGCGTCGTCCTGGTGGCGGCAGAAGCAGAGGCAGCAGCTCCGCGAGCAAGCGGAGGCACGACGGTCACGGGCAGCACGAGCGAGTCAAGGCGTTCCGGCTCGAGACGATCGACGGCTCTCCGGCCGACCAGTCGATGGTCGAGCTGACACCGCCGGCCGCTCTCTCGCCGTCAATGAGTCAGCCACTCTCTCATTCCGCCCCCGTCTCTTCCCATTAGGTAGCTCCTAACTTAGAGTCGCCCTCCTTCAGCTCCATTTCTGGTTCAAACCCCCCTCCCCTCTCATGTTCGCTTATAAATATTAGATCTATCGGAAGAAAGTTCCCACTCCTTGAATATTTTTGCTCTCAGAACAAGATTGACATCTTCTTCCTTACCGAAACCTGGGCTACCCCCGACTCTGTCTCTGACGCTATGCTCTCTCTTAACGGACATTTTAATGTTTTTCGTTCCGATAGAATATGCGATAACTATGGTGGTGGTGTGTGTCTTCTCATTGAGTCTAGATACCCGTCTTATTTAGTAGCTTCCACAAGCTTCGGCAAGTACTGCCAACTAGTCTCTGCCGCCATTACTTGCGATTCCCTAACAATCATCCTTCACTGCATTTATAAGAGTCCGGCCTGCCCCACTAATGACTTCACAGCCTGCTTAGATACTATTCATGAGTCTATTTTGGAGTTGAACAATTTCAATCACATTATTGCTGGAGATTTTAATTGCCCTGATATTGACTGGAACGAGTATAGCGCCCTTCCCTATGCTAGCACTCTTGCTCTCTCCCCAACCTCCTCATCGTTGCTCTCTCTCTGTGATACCCACTTTCTCACTCAACATGTCACTCTCTCATTCCGCCCCCGTCTCTTCCCATTAGGTAGCTCCTAACTTAGAGTCGCCCTCCTTCAGCTCCATTTCTGGTTCAAACCCCCCTCCCCTCTCATGTTCGCTTATAAATATTAGATCTATCGGAAGAAAGTTCCCACTCCTTGAATATTTTTGCTCTCAGAACAAGATTGACATCTTCTTCCTTACCGAAACCTGGGCTACCCCCGACTCTGTCTCTGACGCTATGCTCTCTCTTAACGGACATTTTAATGTTTTTCGTTCCGATAGAATATGCGATAACTATGGTGGTGGTGTGTGTCTTCTCATTGAGTCTAGATACCCGTCTTATTTAGTAGCTTCCACAAGCTTCGGCAAGTACTGCCAACTAGTCTCTGCCGCCATTACTTGCGATTCCCTAACAATCATCCTTCACTGCATTTATAAGAGTCCGGCCTGCCCCACTAATGACTTCACAGCCTGCTTAGATACTATTCATGAGTCTATTTTGGAGTTGAACAATTTCAATCACATTATTGCTGGAGATTTTAATTGCCCTGATATTGACTGGAACGAGTATAGCGCCCTTCCCTATGCTAGCACTCTTGCTCTCTCCCCAACCTCCTCATCGTTGCTCTCTCTCTGTGATACCCACTTTCTCACTCAACATGTCACTCTCTCATTCCGCCCCCGTCTCTTCCCATTAGGTAGCTCCTAACTTAGAGTCGCCCTCCTTCAGCTCCATTTCTGGTTCAAACCCCCCTCCCCTCTCATGTTCGCTTATAAATATTAGATCTATCGGAAGAAAGTTCCCACTCCTTGAATATTTTTGCTCTCAGAACAAGATTGACATCTTCTTCCTTACCGAAACCTGGGCTACCCCCGACTCTGTCTCTGACGCTATGCTCTCTCTTAACGGACATTTTAATGTTTTTCGTTCCGATAGAATATGCGATAACTATGGTGGTGGTGTGTGTCTTCTCATTGAGTCTAGATACCCGTCTTATTTAGTAGCTTCCACAAGCTTCGGCAAGTACTGCCAACTAGTCTCTGCCGCCATTACTTGCGATTCCCTAACAATCATCCTTCACTGCATTTATAAGAGTCCGGCCTGCCCCACTAATGACTTCACAGCCTGCTTAGATACTATTCATGAGTCTATTTTGGAGTTGAACAATTTCAATCACATTATTGCTGGAGATTTTAATTGCCCTGATATTGACTGGAACGAGTATAGCGCCCTTCCCTATGCTAGCACTCTTGCTCTCTCCCCAACCTCCTCATCGTTGCTCTCTCTCTGTGATACCCACTTTCTCACTCAACATGTCACTCTCTCATTCCGCCCCCGTCTCTTCCCATTAGGTAGCTCCTAACTTAGAGTCGCCCTCCTTCAGCTCCATTTCTGGTTCAAACCCCCCTCCCCTCTCATGTTCGCTTATAAATATTAGATCTATCGGAAGAAAGTTCCCACTCCTTGAATATTTTTGCTCTCAGAACAAGATTGACATCTTCTTCCTTACCGAAACCTGGGCTACCCCCGACTCTGTCTCTGACGCTATGCTCTCTCTTAACGGACATTTTAATGTTTTTCGTTCCGATAGAATATGCGATAACTATGGTGGTGGTGTGTGTCTTCTCATTGAGTCTAGATACCCGTCTTATTTAGTAGCTTCCACAAGCTTCGGCAAGTACTGCCAACTAGTCTCTGCCGCCATTACTTGCGATTCCCTAACAATCATCCTTCACTGCATTTATAAGAGTCCGGCCTGCCCCACTAATGACTTCACAGCCTGCTTAGATACTATTCATGAGTCTATTTTGGAGTTGAACAATTTCAATCACATTATTGCTGGAGATTTTAATTGCCCTGATATTGACTGGAACGAGTATAGCGCCCTTCCCTATGCTAGCACTCTTGCTCTCTCCCCAACCTCCTCATCGTTGCTCTCTCTCTGTGATACCCACTTTCTCACTCAACATGTCACTCTCTCATTCCGCCCCCGTCTCTTCCCATTAGGTAGCTCCTAACTTAGAGTCGCCCTCCTTCAGCTCCATTTCTGGTTCAAACCCCCCTCCCCTCTCATGTTCGCTTATAAATATTAGATCTATCGGAAGAAAGTTCCCACTCCTTGAATATTTTTGCTCTCAGAACAAGATTGACATCTTCTTCCTTACCGAAACCTGGGCTACCCCCGACTCTGTCTCTGACGCTATGCTCTCTCTTAACGGACATTTTAATGTTTTTCGTTCCGATAGAATATGCGATAACTATGGTGGTGGTGTGTGTCTTCTCATTGAGTCTAGATACCCGTCTTATTTAGTAGCTTCCACAAGCTTCGGCAAGTACTGCCAACTAGTCTCTGCCGCCATTACTTGCGATTCCCTAACAATCATCCTTCACTGCATTTATAAGAGTCCGGCCTGCCCCACTAATGACTTCACAGCCTGCTTAGATACTATTCATGAGTCTATTTTGGAGTTGAACAATTTCAATCACATTATTGCTGGAGATTTTAATTGCCCTGATATTGACTGGAACGAGTATAGCGCCCTTCCCTATGCTAGCACTCTTGCTCTCTCCCCAACCTCCTCATCGTTGCTCTCTCTCTGTGATACCCACTTTCTCACTCAACATGTCCCAGCCCCTACTCGACAAACAGCTCTCCTAGATTTGGTCCTATCAACTGATAACTCACTGGCTACCCAATGTCAAGTCCTTCCCCCTCTCCCTACCCTAGACCACTCCATTGTTACTTTCTCTATTCCCTTTCCTTCTCCTCCCTCGTCGTCATCTTTCACAGCTTTAGATTTCAGGAAGGCCGACTGGTCGGCGATAAATTCGTTTTTGTTATCGATTGATTGGACACTTTTGCTAGGGTCAGCTTGTGACATCGATCTAGCCTACACTGCCTTTTTAGAAAAAGTACATTTTGCTATTGAAAATTTCATCCCAATGAGAAATGTATCACTTTCTCACCCGCAGCTTCCATACGGTATTCAACGGCTAGCCCGTGCTTGTGATCATCTTTATCAGTCCCGTCTATCCCTTGGCCTCTCTCCATTCATTCGTGCCAATCGTAAACTCAAGAAAGCTTTATACAACCATAGGAGAAAACTAGAAGATAAGATTTCATCCAAATCCAATATGAAACTGCTTTATAGGTATGCTAACGGTTGTATTAAGGAGAATACACGTATTGGACCAATCAAAACTTCTTCTAGAATTTGTACTAGTCCCCTTGATAAGGCTAACGCTTTTTCTGACTATTTTCAAAGTTGTTCTACTTCGTTCTGTACCTCGCCTCCTCCTCCTCCCCCTTTCCCTACCCAGACCTGCCATAATCTTGATTACATTGAGTTTAGCTCTGATGTTATTCATCGTGCTCTCAGTAAGCTCCCCAACCGAAATTCTACTTCACCTGATAAGGTCCCTTATATTTTTCTGAAGAATGCAGCCAACTCTCTTAGCACCCCAATCACAATCTTATTTAGCCGAATAATGTTATATGGTAGAATTCCCAAGATCTGGTCGCACGCTCTCATCCGCCCTGTATATAAGAGGAAAGGATCCCGTCAGGAGCGTTCTAATTATAGGCCAATATCTCTTACGTGTTCTCTATCGAAAGTAATGGAACGCATTATTGCTCGTAAGATTTTCAGTTATCTAGAAGATCACTCCATCCTATCCCCATTCCAATTCGGTTTTCGACCCCGTCACTCTGTCTCTTCCGCCCTTCTTACTACGCTTAATGACTGGCACTCTTCTCTTGATGCCGGTCAATATATTAGCACTGTTTTCATTGATTACAGTAAGGCCTTTGACACCGTTCCCAGGCAGCATCTCCTGTATAAGCTAGCTCGAATAGGCATTTCTGGTAGCCTTCTCCGATTTTTTGATTCTTTTCTAGCCAATAGATCACAATCGGTTGTCATAGATAATGAATTTTCACATACGTACCCCATAAGAAACGGCGTAAATCAAGGTACCTGTCTTGGGCCTCTGCTTTTCCTTATTTATATTAATGATATCGTTGATTGCATTCCCTCAGGCTGTCACTACACCATTTATGCAGATGATGTTAAGCTGTATACGTTTAATAACCCAAACCTCCTCCAATCTGCTCTTAACTCAGTAAATAAATGGTCTAGCAAATGGGGTCTCACCATCTCTCTTGATAAGACAGTCGTCCTTCCAATTGGGCGTCAGCCCGAATTTTTGTACTCTCTCCGAAATGTAGCCCTACCCATTGTTTCATCTTTCAAAGACTTAGGAATAACATATGACTCCGATCTCTCAACCAACGAGCATATTCAGGGAATTGTTAGGAAAGCGTCAGCTAGGTCGGCATACATTCTTCGCTCCTTTAAGACACGCAATATTCATATTCTATGTCGATTGTACAAAGTGTATGTTCTGCCAATATTAGATTCTTGTTCAGAAGTTTGGAACCCCTCCTCTTCATTTTCTATTACCTCGCTTGAGAAAGTTCAACGCAGTTATACCCGCTCAATTTTTAAGCGCATAGGCCGTCCAATGCCTTATAACGAACGTTTGGTTTCCCTTGGCTTAATTCCCTTAGAATGTCGTAGGAGAGTCACGGATTTAGTCACTACATTTAAGATCGTTAGAAAACTTACGCCTATTGTTCATACTCGCTTTTTCTCTCTCCCCTCCCAATACTCTTCCACTCTTCGTGGTCATCCTTATAAGCTAGGACTTCCCCCTCTCCGCTCACTCCGATCAAGGCGTTCATGCCTCTCTTATCGTGTTGTCCGTCTCTGGAACTCTTTACAAGAAAAGTATGTATCCTCGAATTCTCTTTCATTATTCCGTAAATATGTACCCACGTTGTAACACAACAAAATGTCTCTTAATCGTTACATCTCATGCCCCCATTTTGTTTTGTCATCTTTTTCTCTCTTGTATTATTATTTTTTTCTTTTTAATAATTTCTAATTTATATTGCTTGGCCCAGACTATATTTCCTCAAGTATTATGATGTTACTACATACTTTGCCCACATCGGTCAATGCGATAAAGAAATTGAAATTGAAATTGATTGCGCCATCGCCATCCGCGCCTTCTTCAGCCAAGCCGAACGGCGACGAGCGGTTCCCATTGCGTCTGACATTGCCGGCCTCAATCTTCTACCAGGTTGGTTGCTGTTGTTGAGAAATGAGAATCTTGATGGGAAAGTGGTTGCTTGCCATGTGTTCCATTTTTTTTTATGATTGCTACTACTTCATAAGGGTCCTGACACATTTTTTTAGTATTTTGCTTATGGTTAATTTATTTTGAAGAAGAAGAAGAGTACTTGCTTATTGAGAAGATGAAAACTGTTTGTTTATTACGAAGAAGAAGAAGCGTATTTGTATTCTAAATTTTCTGTTGAAAAGTTTTTACATATTGAGTAAGTCTATGAATTTACTAGACTTACAACTGAATGGTATTAAACTATTGATTGATTGTCGTTATTCCAGCTGATCAGCGATGGCTCGGCTTCTGCGCTGAACTACGGCGTCTTCCGGCGAAAGGAGATCACGGAGAAGAAGACTTCCATGCTCATCTACGACATGGGCGCCACCAAGACAGGACAGCAGCCACGCTCGTCGAGTATTATGTGCCGCCCGAGGTAGCTATTTTAGTGATGTTTTATTGTGCTCTTGCTTCAGCGAAATCATGGATATTCCCAAGCGGACTTATTTTCGAAATCTTATTTTGCTTGATTCGGAAAAAGAGTCAGGGTTGCTTCAAGTGTTATATGCGATGTTAATAGGCCGCTTTACGCTTTGTTAAGCGACGTGGTTGTATTTATAGAAAAAAAAGAAACAGCAATCTTTCAAAGGATGCAATCTTTTCGTATACTGTATTTATATATTTTTTTCTTCAGAACCCGACAGTCGCGACGATTGGTTACGGTAGCGATCGCTCGCTCGGCGGCCTCGAGTTTACGCTGCGGATGCAGAAGCATCTCGAGGACATCCTCAAATGCAAGAAGGAGAGGCATCGTTCGTAGAGCTCCGGACTGCCCTCATATCTCAAACTCGCACAGTTTTTTTTTGTTATTCCCTTGTTATTTGAAGCGGCATTTATAAATATTGTTGCATCTATCTACTTTGTTAGAATTCCTCGAGATTTTGGTGATTGTGCATGAGAGAAGATAAGGGGGAAAGCTTGTTGCAGGGCATTGATTAGTGGTATCTTAGCTGAGCAGCTCAGCCTTTGGTTAGTAGAATACCGTCTAGGTATGTTAAAGACATCGTGCTGTGGGTAATTGAGCAGAAGCCGACGAGGAGTGTTTAGGGTTAGAGGGGGGGGGGGGGGGTTGTAGAGAATGAAGAGTCCGAGACAGCAGAGCAGGGCAGCTCATGCACATGAAGCGGTTCTTATATTAGACTGGTGGATATGTACACTCTTCTTTATTTTCTCTATCTCGCTCTCTCTGCCCACATTCTCTCCACTTCGCTCTCTCTCTCTCTCTCTATTTCCTCTCTCTTTCAACGGAGTCTATTTCTCTCTTCTGTCTCTTTCCTTTCCCATACCGTTGCTCTCTATTTCTCTATATATACCCAATCCCACTCTCTTTCTCTGTGTGTGTCTCTCTCTCTGTGTTCTCCCTCTATCTCTCTCTCTCTCTCTCTCTCTTTCTCTCTGTATCTCTATATGTCTCTCTCCCTCCCTCCCTCCCTTCCGCTCTCTCTCTCTCTGTATCTCTCTCTCTCTCTCTTTCTCTATCTCTACATGTATATATGTCTATCTCGCTCTCTCTCTCCCTGTTCCTCTCTCTCTCTCTCTCTCTCTCTCTCTCTCTGATCTCTCTCTCTCTCAATCAACAAAAAAAAACAAGAACAAGGAAGCCTTAATGCTGATATCAGTGTAAACATGAGGCTAAACCTCGTGGTAAAGTGCTTAGCCTCATGTCAGTACCCTGATGTTTAGCCTCAAAAAAGGGACACTTTACTACGGCGGTTGATACTGCCTCACATGGTGCATTTTAGCTACAATTTAACGTATATTCCGTTGTGTTAACGAACGCCTTTTCCACGCCATCGTAAACAGATTTGCCTCTTATCGCGAAAGTACAAAGTGGCGTAATTAAAGGAGGGCGATCACCGAAAAATATTTAATGCACGTTCGAATTGGCGCGTCTGCCCTATGATTCCTCACTCTCATTCTCGCGTGCTATTTCGCTGGTCGCACAAACCGGCTGCGTGAAAATAGCAAGCGCGAATGAGAGTGCGAAGGGCCGCGGCAATTTAAAATATCACATAATTTTTCGGTGATCGCCCTCCTTTAAGAGAACCTCTCAGTAAGGCTCCAGTATGCCTTGCCCTAGATGCAAGATGACGGATCCATACATTGAGAATGTGGTCAGGCATGACCAAGGACCTTTCTATTAACTTTTTGGAAAAATTTTATTTTTGTAAAATTTTTATTTCCAGGAATACCAAAAAGTGTGCTAAATATTTGAAAATTCATATCGGGCTTTAAAGTCAACATTTTTCACTATTCTTTTTTTGTTTAATGTTTAATAAAAAGTCTCAAGACTTTCTTTCGAAAAGTTTAATTTTTGATGTTAAATTTTGTCATGAATTTTTTTGCCATGAATTTTCGCTCGTTGTATACCTAAACCTCATTTGTGCGTCGGATTTTTATTTCAAATTAAAGAGCATGAAAAACTGTACAAGATACGGAATATTCTACTACGATAGCCCTGACACGATCGATGCATCCAGTTGCACACGTTGTAATATAACACCAACTAGCTCAAGTTTAATAATTCCATACACACTGGTTTTTGCTCTTCCCAGAACTTTGCTCTCGATTGAATCATTCAGTGTTGCATTATTTTGCATATTTTTGTTTATGCATTACTTATGAATATGAATCATATAATTATGATGATATTCTTGCGAACGGATGGGCATATATGATATATGTATTTAGAATGGTCTGTAGATAAATTGTGAAAGTGCACGCTCTGCTTTCCTCGTTCTAAAGATCGCGATGAACCACTGGCTCGCGATGGACGGCCGGCATTAGCTGTTTGCCGAGGGTGAGATGAGTGAGAAGGAAAAGGATCTCGAGAAGAATGATAGCCGAACAGCCGATGAAGAGACCGGAAAGGCCACCGAGGAAGCCGAGCATCGAGCCAAACTGGACAGTTTTCATTCTTTTATTGCTTTTTATGTCGTTAGTAGATACATATGTATTTCAAAAAAAAAAATGTGACCATTTCTTCAAGGATAAGAGAGGAAATTAAAAGAAACCGACAGTCATAGAGAGCTCTTCAATTTCAACGAACGAATCGATTCTGTCGAAGAATATGGAGACATCACTCTGAAAATGTTGGTTTGAATTTATTTGTTTATTAAGATCTAAAAGTGTTGTGCGTAGGATAAACATCTATTAATGCTGCGTGTTGCGCGGGGAAAAATTGAGTTCAACCATGCTGACCATGAGTGTGCAGTTGTTTTCGACGAAAAGTGTGCTGTTGCCACTCGAATTATTCGGTGTGAAGCAGTGGTCAGGCAAATCAGGCAACTGCAAAGAATTTTGAAAGAATATAAAACATCCAGCAGTTTCCTTTTGTGCTATGACGAAAAGAGCGACACTGAAAGTCTGTTTGCCATAAAAACATTGAAAACATGCTGTTATCATAACTTGTGTTTAGCGTATGACTCCTGGAAGATTTTCGCAGTGAAGCTGTTGGCATGGCAGGGCGGAGGGCACTTGCATTCAGGCCATCCTGAAGGATCTCCGCGGGTGATGAGGAGTGCAGCAATACATTCGACTGAAGGAAAAACATTCGTAGGCATTTCAATCGATTAATTGTTGCGCAAATAAGTGAAGATTCATATGGATGATGAGATCCATGAGAAGATGAGAAGATGATAATGAAAAGATATCAATTCTAACCCTTCCGGAAGCTGCACGGCGGCACTCCCTTCTTCCTCACGTACGTAATATCCATACAGCCGCATTCAGCATAAACGGCGTCTTGATAACAAGAACGGAAACATCCCTCAAGCATAACGGATGTTTCCGCTCTTGCAACCATCTCTTATGTGATGAGCATATGGGCTCTTCAGGAATATCTTGCGAGTATTTATGAAGATTTGAGACATCAACTCCCTGCTCACATCAATTGAATAGTCAAAGTCAAAGTAGAACGGTTGCACTTCAGATTTGTCACGCACGCACTTCTTGCTGCTTCCTCGGTAAGCAGTGTACATATGCTAGAAACGGTTTTGTATTTCCCTTTTCGATCGTAATAAAGAATAATGTCTACATAATCTCTAATAAGGATACTTCATCACAAACCTCTGTCAAAAGGATTGTCGTTTTGGTTCCTGGAAAAAGACTAATTCCTTTGCTCTCAGCGAAGACACCATGAGTAGCTGGGAATACATATATTATTTATCTAGATTTAGTGTGTTAATATATTTTAACTATCTTAAATTTTTACAACAAAAAAGGTTGAAAAAACTTGCAAGGATGAATGAACACGTTGACACCCGTTGTCTCAGACCAGATTGCTTGCTCGGCGCCTTGTGCGTTTACCGTTGCATGTAGACCTTGAAAACGAAAAATTATGTATGTTTTCAAATTTTTTCGGTAATCATCCTTCTTTAAAAATACTGTCATCGTATTTCCAATAACAAATATGTCTCTTTCCTGCTCAAAAAATTGAGCTGTTGAAGTAGAAATTGTGATGCCTAAGTCTTCGTCGACATCTCCTTGTCGTTTCGTGCGGTTGTGGACGAAAACATAGCAGTTGCCGAGGTAAGGGTCGTGGCGCATTTCAAATGAGGTCCTGAATAAAAAAAGTTTTTGCAATTATTCTTTCAAGCCCTTATTGTTTTCGGAATGCTTATTTACCCCACTAAATGCCCTGACGTACTCAATGTCCAGTGCTGTTGCACCGAATGTCGCGTCGGCGATAAGATCTCTGAGCGTCCAACTCAAGCCGGGTCGTTTTTCGTCGGTGACGCGGCTTAGCATGGCCGGCAGAGACGATGTAAAGACGGCAGGCGATGCTTTTCCACTCGAAACCATCTGTAGATATGATTATATCGTCATAGGTTATTTTGAGAGTAATTACATATGTATTAGGTAATATGAACTGACATCAAGCACGGATTTAACGTAATCGTTTAGATACATTTCACCAACGAGTGCAAGCGTTTTCTTAGCTACAAAGGACTACAATAGCATCAGTGTTTTATCATTTATATTTCCGACTCGTTGACAATTTCTTTGCTTTCCAAAACAAATGCGCCAACCGGTGCTGCAACTTTCTCCTGTGTAATTTGCAGAGCAGAAGCATAGACGTTGCCCATTCGTTTCTTCACATATTGCGTTCGAATCCACGGTTTGACAGCTGGAACAATTTGAATGTTCCTCTTTATTCAATGCATTTCCTCCTTAAGCAACTCTTTCAGGTGCAAAGACTCGCCTGTTTGGAATGAATCGCCCGTTTGCCGTCTTGTAGGGCCCGCACAGCCCGGTCTGGCTGTAAAATAGCGAAATTATTTTTTGCATTCATTTCACCGTTGCTATCGAGAACGTTGTCGAAGTTGGCCTTGTGGAAGGTGTCATTGGGCTGCCGCAACAGAGCGGCACTCCGGTCGGCATGCACGCCGTGGCCTCTGAGACCGAAGCTTGAAGTGTGTGAACTGGAAAAAAATTGATCAATTATATCTCGTGTACCAACGATACGCAAGGTTTTTTTTTTAGGATTTGTCAAGTTTTGCCTAACCATCGGTGCAATAAATGTCGTGAACATCGACAACTGGAGGCGAGTTCGGAGAGCAGACCTCTGTCAAAATGCCACCTCGCAAGATGCCAGCGGCACTGTTGGCCCCCAACGCATACTCAGTGCCACCACCCTGCGCAGAAAGAAACAAGAACCACTTCAGCGTAGATCAGTCGAACGTAGATGCTTACGTCTTTAAAGTCAAGCGCGCCCTTATAGCAAGATATGACAACCGCACACTGCTGGCCCACAGATAAGTCAAAGGTGAATTTGGCATGCGGGTAGCTGCTGTCATTAAAAGAGAATCTCCCGTCTTTGCAGTACGGATTGCCGCCCTGGAAGAAAGATAAAGGCATTCCTTTTATTACATCAAATGTAAGTGTTATAGCGATATGAAAATAAGCCGTCTTTGCATGGCCTTGTAGGTGCCTACAAAATGCAAGATAAACCATAAAGAAAACGTAATGTGTGATAATAAAAGCCAATTATATCAAGCTTGTTCTCAGAATTGCTCGTATTGTGCAAAAATGAACTTACTTACCGAGGCCATTGACGTCGTCGCGGAAGCAGTCGTTGTGGTTGTGGATGGTGCCGCAGCAGTCGTTGTGGTTGTGGTCGGTGCCGGAGCCATCGTTCTGGGTCCGGCACCACGTGCTGGAGTAGTCGTTGAGGGTTCAGCAGGAGGTGCTCTAGTAGTCGCTGAGGGTGCGGGAGGAGGCGCTGTGCTCGTGTTTTCTACTGCAGCGGTCGTTGGGTATCCCTCGATTTCCTAATTAGAAGATTCGTAATGTTTCATATATATGGCCTACACAAAGCCTTTTCGAATCTCTAACCATGCCATAAACGAAAGGCGGTCGAAGCAAGGTCAAAATCACGAAGATTACAAAGGCTTTTACTGAATGACGCATCCTGTCAGCTTCCGTTTTCGACCTGGTCGAGTGCCAGAATAAAGTTGGTTTGGCTGTCTGCTAAGGTCTATGACAGGCGTTTTCAGTGCTTTCAGCTCCTTACAAATGTTGAAGATCGGGATGCATGATCTATTCAAACGCTGCTCTTGTCTCTGCCTATGATCTCTCCTCTCTCTCTTCTCTTGTTATGCTCAACATTTTCGATCTCTTGGCAGCCTCTTGAATGTCAGAGTATAGTCGGTTAAGCTCTTTGCTAGAGTCTATGACAGTCGCTTTCAGAGTTTTACGCCTTTTGTTCAAATGGCGAAGAAGCGAAATGACCTATTCAAACTCTGCTTTTTCCTTTGCTTCTATCTCTTCTCTTGTTATACTCAACATCTGAGTAACCAGCTTCAGTTCCTCTTCCAAGTTGTGGTCTTGTCCGGTACAGCTTCCACAGAGGTAGCAGTAACCTGGGAGACATATTGTTCTCAGCTAACTTGCTTTGGTCGGTGATGCAGGCTGGTTTTTGTTTGCATTTACATCTTGGCGGGTGCAAAGGTCAGCCACATTCACCCGAACTGACGAGGTAAAGATGTCGTTGTGGTTGTGGTACATAGGCGCTGGAGCAGTCATTGATGGTATGGGAGGTGTAGTAGGATTCGTTAAAGCCGATGTTGTCGTTGTGCCGCTGCCACACTGTGGGACTCCTGTATCCCAATCTCATCGATAACCAGGCCAGAAGCAAATGGCAGTCGACTTTTGCTCATAATCGCGAAAGTAGCTGAGGCTTTAACTATGTGATGCATCGTATTCACCAAGAATCAGCTCACCATCGGCGATCTTCCGTATCAACATACTCGTTGGCTATTGAATGCCAGAGCTAGACCTTATGGCTTTTTGCCAGCGGTGAAGAAGCGGAATTCATGACCTATTCAAACTCTTCTCTTGTCTCTGCCTCATTCTTCGCTTGTTATGCTCAAAGTTTCAACAAGCGGCTTCAGTTCCTCTTCCAATTTGTGGTTTCGTCCGGTGCAGGTTCTATAGAGAAGGCAGTAACCTGGGAGATATTTTCCTTTCTCATCAAACATGCAGTGCCACGAGGTCGGCCGGTGGTGCATGCGTATATTTGCTTGCATCTGCATTCTGGCTGGTGCAAAGGTCAGCCTCATTCACCGGAACTGAGGAGGTAAAGCTGTCGTTGTAGTTGTGGTTGGTGTTGGAATAGGCATTGTGGGTGTGGGAGGTGTAGGATGATTCGTCAAAGCCGATGTTGTCGTTGTGCCGCTGCCACACTGCGGCACCCCTGTATGGACGCACGCGTCGCCGACCGTCTCATCGACAGCGGAGGTACTGCAATTTGCTTGCCACCGAATAAGCTCGTCGAATATTGAAAAGGATCATGCTCAAATCGCGGCTACAAAGTCTACAAGTTGCTGGATGCTGTTTTTATGATATGATCGTGCTTGGAGCGCCAAATTGTGGCGAGATCGCAAATTGTAGGCGTATTGGTCGAGCATCCATTGCTCAATACGGCACCACTTTGCATTCCAGTAACACTATTAGCCACCGCGGGTTTTTGTTCCCCGAAGAAGTTCATTGTCATGCCCAATGACTCTCGCCTCTAACAAGAGATTACTTTACTAAAGGAGATGCACCGCCACTATATCAAGACGCTACGATTTCGAAAATCTGTTCCGTTAGTCAAGTCAAAGTTGCATCTGTTTTCTGATTTGCCAGTCGAGGTTTTGAGTTTTTTTGCGATGCTATCATTGTGCGTTTCCGTTAATAAAGCAATTCGATGAAAATCGTCAACGATTGATGCTTGTGGTTATAATCGCATTTCAAGCCTAAATTGATTATGTAATTATCTTATTTATGAGAACGACACAAAGCGTTGCTTCCAAATCTCATCGATAGCCAGGCCGGAAACAAACGGTAGTCGACTAACATATGCTAATAATCAGAGGTAGCGTTTATTGTGTGATGCATCGAATTCACCAAGAATCAGCTCAGCATTGGCTATCTTCAGTTTCAACATGCTCGTTGACAAATGAATGCCAGAGCTAGTCCCTATGCTAGGGACTTTCAGTGTTTTCAGCTTTTTGCAAGCGGTGAAGAAGCGGAATGCATGTGACCTATTCAAATTCTTCTCTTGTCTCTGCCTCACTCTTCTCTTGTTATGCTCAACATTTCAGCAAGCGGCTTCAGTTCCTCTTCCAAGTTGTGGCCTCGTCTGATGCCGCTTCTATTGAGATGGAAGTAACCCGGGAGACATTTTGCTTTCTCCGCAAACATGCAGTGTCACGAGGTCAGCAGGTGGTGCATGCGGATATTTGCTTGCATCTGCATCCTCTCTGGTGCAAAGGTCGAACTCATTCGCCCGAACTGAGTAGGCAACCCCGTCACAGCTCAAAATTCATCAACATGCCTTTACCATCTAATCGACTATGAGATAAGCGTAGAGTATAAAATTCACTTAGTCGTTTATTAACTTGTAGGGTGTATTTCTTACTTTTTTGTAAAGATATTGTCGTGATTGTTTTATTGTTAGACATATCGAAGAACTATTCGATTGCTTCGATTAATCATACAATCTATAATCTATATCGAGTAATCCTGCATTTTTCACAAAGAAAAAAAGTACTAATTTTTATGCACGTTCTGAACATCACGTGGATGATTTCTTGAATATGTGCTAATATGAGCTTCTTCTTTTGAGGAATAAAAAAAGCAATATCGATGAAAGCATTGAGAAGAAGAAAAAGAGGTAAAAAAAACTCTAATTGTAAGATCTGCTGAAAGGGTGATCTTCTAAATTCTCAATCAAAAGTTCTTTGAACAATGGTACCGACAACAAGATTCACCGACATTTCTAATCTATTCTCGTGAACTAGTCTCAATAATCAACAGTTACTTCATAGGAGAATAATACTCAAACCCTTGAAATATCTAGATCCCCAGAACGAAGACAATATGTGAGCCTTTCAAGGGCACACAGCAACAAGTTTATTACTTGTACAGAGAATGAATAAACACAACAATATGAAATAAAAGTCATATATGCTGGTTTTATGACTAAAATAGATAATAGCGTGAATCTAACGATGCTACGTTCTGTTCAGAGCTGAGATTTATTTATTTATTGCACATCAATTAATAAGAAAATCAATGTGTCAACACATGGAAAAGATCTAGAGAAGATCACGAGACTATTAACAGGTATGGGGAATGAATCAAAGAGTGAACCGGAGCAGGAGTATGAACCGGTGGTATGATATTTACTAGCATGATATTGATAGGGGATGGGGGGGAGGGTCTAGAAGAGTATTTAATGGAATGGGCTCTAGATAGATCACATATCAGTCACTCTAACAATGTCAAGCTGAGACAACAGTTGAGTATTAATCCTAGCTCTTGCGAGAAGTAGAGATGGAGCCGATACAAATGTGGCAGTGAATACCATCTAGCAGTTCTATATGCAAAAGAGTGGAAAAGGATATTGATCCTAGTAGTTGGAATGTAGAACGCGAACGTGCTGGTCCTACCATTACTAGGCTTGAACTTACAAAAACGGCTGATCGGCACATCAACAAGCAGTTTCATAATTTTAAAAGTGAACAGTAAATCTAACGAAATGCGCCGAAAATAGAGTGAGGTCAATGAAAACGACAGTAGTCGAATAGGATAAGAGGGGACCGCGGTGTCCACAGAACTACGAAGACAACGACTAAATAGGAGACGAGTAAACACTTTCTGAACTTTTTCGATTTCTCTAATCATCATGACCTTGAACGGAGACCAAACTTGGCTAGCAAACTCAACAATTGGCAGTACAAAGCATTTGTAACATTTTACATACATAGACGCTGTTCTAGTTTTTAAAGTTCTGAAAATTGCATATACAACACGAAGAGCCTTTCTAACGGTAAGAGAAACATGAATTTTGAATGAGAGGTCAGGATCAATGAAAAGGCCAAGGTCGCGTACTGCTTCAGTCACCGGGGGAACAGGGGATCGAGAGGGCAAAATAGGCTGACCGGGAGAGGGATTTGAAATTGATGAGAGGTCGAGAGATGGTGGCACAAAATCAAGGAAATAAGTTAACTTTGGGTTTCTTTTACCAAGGTGGAGGACTGAGCACTTTTTGTGGGCTATTGAAAGTTGCCATTTACAACAGAATTCCTGTATAATAAAAAATGCTTTAGCAAGTTGGCAATGTGCAATGGGCTGGGAGAGGAGATCGAAGGAGGCAAAGATCTTGAGATCGTCGGCGAACATCATCGGTCGAACGAGTGCGAGATGGTCCAACTCTCTCGGCAGGTCGGACACGTATGTATATACTGAAAAGCAGAGGAGCGAGAACGGATCCTTGAGGCACCCCAGAAGTTGTAAAGAAGATACTCGAGAGAGTACTATTAACTCTTACCCGGAAACTTCTACCCTCTAAGAAAGATTGCAGCCAATTATATAGATTACCGCGTAGGCCAAGACAGTTAAGTTTGAAAAGAAGCTTTCGTATACATACCGTATCAAATGCCTTAGCAAAATCTATGTATAATACATCAACAGAATTCCCATTGGCCACTTCTTGTATCCAATTTTGAGTGGACTCTAATAGATTAGTGATAACTGATCTCCTTTCGCGAAAACCGTGTTGACATTCCGGGAGTATATTGAATCGTTTACACCACTTTTCCAATCTTGGCTTTATACAGCGCTCCATAATTTTAGCAGGAGCAGGAGATATGGTGATGGGGCGGAAATCAGCGGGGTGAGACGGTCGCGGAACCTTATTAATAGGGACAACAATTCCTTCACGCCATATCGGTGGTACACTGCCCAAGGAGAGAGAGAAATTGAAAATATAACTAAGCGGCTCGCAGAGGGAAAGGGCACATTTCTTGTAAATAATAGGAGGGATCCCTTCGGAAGATACGGAACACGAAGACTTAAGACGCTTGAGGGAGTACTGAACTTGCTGCGGCATTATGATAAAGTCAGACAACGAGTGATCATTACTGGTATAAAAAGAATGGGAAAGTCCGTCGTGAAAACGCTGGCAAAGTAAGACGCAATGGCTTCAGCTTTGTAAAAGTCTGAGTTAAGTATTCTATCAGAGAGCTTAAGAAAACCTATTTTGGGAGATCTCTTAAGGCGCGCGGAAACATAGGTCAGAAGCCCAGCAGTTGAACCAAGCAAACGGGACTCGCAACTGCGAACATACTTTTCAATGTTATTACGCAACTTACTGCAAACACGATCGTATTCAATGCGCACAGGAGCACAATTAATTTTGCTAAACAGACGGTTTTTATGCAAAATAATATGTGAGGTGGGTATTTATCTTGGGTAGCCAATTTACGCTTAACTGGTGTGAACTGTCCGATGAAGAACAAAAGGACTGTGAGAAAACGATCGTAGAGATCATTAATATCAGAGTAATTATCAAAGCACGATACCCACTCGACAGCAGAAAGAGCAGAGGACAAGTGTTCAAAATTGCAGCGCTTAAAGTCATAAGAAGGCTCATAGAATGGTTGCAGAAAGACATGGAAAATGATACGGAAGAGTGGTCAGATGATGCAAATGGAGCGGTAACTGTGCAGTTAGAAACAAGGCCGGGAGAAGCTGCTACAATGTCCAAGATATGAGAAGCGTGCGTAGGAGAAAGGACATGTTGGGTAAACTCGAGATCTGATATGAGGTCAGCTAGTCTTTTATTTTGCCCGATGCAATTAGAAGTGTTCTTCCAATCGACAGAAAAATTTAGGTCGCCACAGAGGAGGGAAGAATATGGGACAGTCAAAAGCTCAGAAATGGATTCAAAGAATTGGTCATTCGCAGCTGCGCATACATTATGGGGACGGTAGGCAACAACTAACCGCACACACTCAGTGTAAGTTAGCGAATGTATATCTACAGCCAGAATATCACATAGTGATGAGTCATGAAAATCAACCGAGCAAATGGACAAAGAATTATGGAAAATTATAGCAACCCCACCGCCGCGTTTTGCAGAACGATCTTTACGTAAAATGCTATAAGGGAGATTAAGCAAAAGTTCAGAGTCTACTACTTTAGAGCTAAGCCAAGTCTCGCAAATCATGAGAATGGAAGGACGAAAAACGCTTAAATAAGTGTGCAGATCAGGAAGTTTGTTCACTATACAGCGGGCATTAAACAAGATGCAAGAAAGCGAGGAGGGGCCTGGCTCTACTGGTTTCCCTGTCTGAGGGGAGAGGAATCAGCTTCATTTCCATCGGGTGGGGCAACAGGAATTGGAGGAGCCTCAGTCAGCCGGCGGCGACCGGCGATCTCTGACTTACGCCAGAGCTCCATCCTGTACACCACCCATCCAGCAGTTGCATCTTGCTTGTTCAACTGAGATGCATGTGTTCGGAGCTGACTCCACTTTTTCCTCTCCTCCAATGTCATACTCCTTCGCACGAACACGTTGCGCCAATCAGGCAGGTCCCGAAGGAGCCTGCCGTTTCTCAGTGCGGTGAGCAGATGACTCCTTGTAGGCAGAGTCACCTTCACCAGACGGGCGCGGCCCATCCTGTAGAACCGTGGTGTATAAAGATCTATTTCTTTAACGCGCGGCTATTTGGCTCGTTTCATGTGCGGGCGCGTAAAACTGCGTAAGCTTGCACTTTTCTATATGCAGTGCGTGGGAAGCGCGCTTGAATGTAGCCCAGACAGGGTGAGGAATGTAAGATATTGGACGATATGGTGAGATGCATAGAATGAGAGCTTGGCTGCGCGCCTAGCTGCAGGCCGGTTTTTTACCGTATCGCCCGCTTAGGTCTAGAGAGAGCGAACGAGAGAGATATTGAGAGAGAATAGTGCATATATGTACATAGCTTCGGAATTATGAATACCGTGTGCTCTCGGGCGAAGGAATGTTATATAAATGTACGCGAAATGATAACAAATATAAGTAGAGAATCGAAAAAAAAATATGTATATGACGGGAATTAAGTTTCCGTGTACTCCGGGAGTGTTGGAGATGGCTGGCTGCCCCGAGGAAGTGGGTAAGGGAGGGTAGATATGTATATTGGGACATTACAAAATTATTGCAAACATGTATATTAAAATATTTAGAAACTTATTTGATCATAGAATTTGAGGAGAGAGTGATGTCTAATGCATGCTGCGCCTATTCGAGGAACTCTTATCTATTATAAATGCGGCGTTCTAGCCTCTCCACTCTTCGCCTTGACAAACGGAGTACAATAAAAGGAAAGTCCATGGAGTTAATTTTACTTTACATTATTTCTCGCGTCGCTCTAGAGGAGGTGGAGAGGTCAGCCATTTGCGAGCTCGCGGAGCATGCCAATCCTACTGATTGCTGCCCTGTCTTATATTATTCTTTCTTCTTCCCCCTACTTCGGTTGCCCATGCGCGCTGTCTAAATGCCGCGATTACACAAATGATTCTTTTTCTTTCTGTTTGGGGGCAGCACGCAGGTTCCTCGCAACTAAAGCAAAATTTGCCGCTTAATTTGCGAAAAATAAACTATTCCAAGCGGATTAAAATATCGTATACAGTATTACTGGCCCTAGGCGCAACCAAGCATTTGGGGCGACTGACACCTGACGCGTCGCTGGCGTCGTCGACGGGCTCTCATCTCCTTTCGAGGATCTCCTGCAGTTGAGCAGTTGAAGGATCTCCCCGGGACCTCCATGTAGAACCGTGGTGTAGTTACTTATGTATAGTAGGCAGGGAGACGGGGATTAATATATATCTTTATCTTACATATCATAAAGCATGATGATACTATATAAATACGGGGGAAGGAGGGCAGAGCCCGGGACAGCCGCCTGGTGAGGTGGTTCTCTCCGCCCTCTCGTGTCAGTCAGCGCTAGCCGCTCCGTCCCGTCAGGGGCGGGGCGACCAGCGCAGACCGGTTGCACTTTGGCTCACCCGGGGCTATGACAGCTCACCCGGGGCTATGACATCCCCACCACCGAAAAGAGCGGTCCCTCGCTCTGTAAACACAATTCACCTTTAAATCAGTCCACCGTTGTTAGTGTGCAGTGTGCATAGTATGGTATTGAACGATTATAGCAAATTTATTTTTTACATTAATGACATCAACATAACAATATCGTCAAATGGCTAACATTATCACAGATGGTCGTTACTTCTCTCGTTTAAAAAACTGGGATGCCTCCTCTCGCCTGGCTTTATCCAGTTCCTGGCGTTTTCCCACCTCGTAAATCCTCTCGTATAAGGCTGCCTCCCGTTCGATGTGACCGTTGCGCATCTCGTGCATGTCGTCTCGCATTCTGTCGGCGCGGCGCTCGTGGTCCCACAATGTGACTTCGAGTGCGCACTCATGATGTTGATGTTCCCGCCGCTTTGTGTCGCTGTACTCCAGCTCTCTGCGGAGGTCGCTGCAACGTCTGGCAGACTCCTGGTAGGCAGTGCACCAGCCTTCCTGGTCCATCTTTGTGTCGGCGAGTTCTTTCCTGAGAGCGGCGACTTCTTCCAGCAGCCTTTCGCCAGCGAGATCGATTGCGTA
Organism: Allodiplogaster sudhausi; assembly: GCA_945643635.1. NCBI lineage: Eukaryota > Metazoa > Nematoda > Chromadorea > Rhabditida > Diplogasteridae > Allodiplogaster > Allodiplogaster sudhausi. The sequence goes on from CALZFC010000248.1 coordinate 6,412,376, forward strand.
GTTCTGTAGATAGGCGAGGTGTTCTGGCACAGGGAAGTCAGACATGCTGCAAGCCGGTGGTCAGGGCGAAGTTGTCTGAGCACAATGGAGTCTTCCGCTACTCTGACTTCCTTATATGCATATAGTTCTCGCTTCTGTTCTCCGCCTCTTGAGACTGTCTGTCGTCCTTGATGGCGATAGAGCGTGTCGAGGGAAGAGCGTAACAGGGGGAAGAGAGACAGGTCGCTCCGAGTGACGCCGGCGGACTGAGAGAGGAAGGTGGCGAGCGTGTGCTGGAAGTTGGAGTGGTTGGGCAGCGATAGATCATACTCCTGTAGGATGCGGAGTGGAACGACACGAGAGTGCTCTCACAAGGTAGAGCAAAGGATGTGGCGATGGTTGCGAGATGTGATGACGAGATTGCGCGAACGACGGGCGAGGAGAGGGGTGAGAGAGAGAAGTTGGAGAGAGTAACGTCTAGACAATGCGATTGCGATCAGTTTACGTTTCCTATGAAGTGTGACTTTTGCGTGTGGAAGAATTTGACAAGGTTAGAGGGGGTAACTGTCAGTGCACCGTGTACTTTTAGGTAGAGTAAAAGTGTATGTGCATCATGTGTTGTTAAACACTGTTAATCATTTCCCAAAGTGGTGTTATGGGACAGATACTCATGTATACATAATGTTTTCATAATCTAAGCAAATATCGAGAAATATAAAACAAGTGACGAGAAAGAAAAAAAAAGAAGGAGAGAGAGAAAGAAAGAATAGAAAAGAAAAAAATGAAGAAAAAGAAAAGAAGAGAGAGAAGGAAAAAGATGCAGATTTAGTAGTAGACGTAGTCGTCTGCTCGCTTCTTTTTCAGCTCTCGGTGGGATCTTTTCGAGTACGCCGGGCGCTCCTCTGTCGGCGCGGCGGTCTGCGGTGTCTTTCTTCTTGCGTGGGGAGTATTGACAACGGCGTTTTTTGGAGTGTAGTTTTGCCGGCCTTCTCTACGATTGTATCGGCGGACATTGTCTTTGTGCCAAACTGCTTGATGTCCGGGGCGAACTTCGACTGTTAGTTTGCTCCCATCTGTAGAAACGACGCGGACGGGTCTTGCCGAGCGCGGCGCTAATTTGTTATGTCGTGGAGCTCCTCGCAGTAGCACTTCTTCGCCAGCTTCCACGTGGCGAGGTTGGGTGTTGTTCCGATTGTCGTAGTACTCCGCCTGTTGCTCATGCGCGTCCTCGATGTTACTCCTCACTGCTTTCCAGCAGCTGGACTGTCTCCTCCGCATCTGAGCGGAGTAGCTTTCCACATTTGCTGGGTTCCCTGCCGTTGGCATCTGCAGTAAGTTATCTTCAGGAAGACGCGGCTCCCGACCGTATAGTACGGCGAATGGCGATTCCTTTGTTGTTGAGTGTCTCATAGTGTTGATGATGTACACTGTATTTGAGATGATGAGGTCCCAGTCGGTCTGCCTGTCGTTGACGTACGGTATCATCGCTTCTTGGATGGTACGAATTGTTCGCTCTGCTTGTCCATTTGCCCGGTGGCGGTACGGTGTGGAGGAGCCATGCTCGACTCCAAGTGTCTTCAGGGTATCTTGAAATTCCCTTGAAACGAGGTTTGAGCCTCGGTCTGTGATCAGCTGGCGTGGCGTCCCATGTACGTGGCAGAGTCTCTTGATGAAGACATCCAGAATGGATCTGGACGTCTGGTCCGGGATAGGTTCGGCGATCGTCCACTTCGAGAAAGCGTCTACGAATACTGCGATGTATTGATATCCTCTGTCGCTCTCTGGGAGAGGGCCGGCGATGTCGAGATGAATCCTCTCCATAGGCTCGTTTGGCACTTCGAAGGCGCCGAGAGGTTCGACTGTATAATCGCATGGCTGCGCTTTGAACCTTTGGCAGATGTCGCATGTGCGGATGTGACTTGCGATGTCGGCTGCCATTCCTCTCCACTTGAAGCGCTTTCTTATAGTAGCCGTTGTTCTCTTGGTACCGGCGTGAGCACATCTCGAGTCGTGGAAGTGAGCAATTATGTCGTTGATGATTTTGCTTTCTCTGGGAAGTAGGATGATGGGTGAGGCGGAATCCGGGTCGTTTTCGTACAGGATTTCGTTCTCAATGGTGTACTTCTCGTTAGGAGAGGCCTTCGTCTTCTCGATGAGTTGCTTGATCCAGTCAGATTTTTGCTGTGCGTCTGCTATCTCCGAGATTTCGACGAAGTTCACTATCATAGCTGTGTCTGACGCTTCCAGGTCGTCTGACATCGGAGTCTCTTTTTCCTTTGGTGCACGTTCTTTCGGTTCCGCGATTTCGTCTTCTAAGTATCGAGAGAGGGCGTCCGGGACTGAATTCAATCTTCCTGGGCGATACTCGATTTTGATATCCTCTCCCTGGATTATCATCTGATATTTCAAAAGGCGTCCGTCGAGATTCTTCCTTTTTAGCAGTGATACTAACGGCTTATGGTCCGTTATTATCGTTGTAGGTGTTCCATAGATGTACTGCTTGAAGGTGTCGATTGCCCAGACGATTCCGAGTGCCTCTGTTTCCAGTGCAACGTATCTTCTTTCGGCATCCTTAAGTTTCCGGCTAGCATACGCGATAGGATGAAGTTGTCCCTCCTGTTCTTGTAGGAGTACTGCTGCTATCGCAATTCCGCTTGCGTCCGTTTCCACGATGAATGGTGTTCCACGGCGCGGGTTAGCCAGAATCGGGGCGGTAGTCAGTAAGGTTTTGGCTTTCTCAAAAGCGCTTTGCTGTTCCTGGCTCCACTGGAATGGTACGTTCCCCGTGAGGGTAGTTAGCGGGGCGACGATCTCTGCGTATTGCGGGATGAAACGTCTGAAGTAGTTGACCATGCCGAGGAAAATTTGTACCCCTTTCTTATTAGTAGGCCTCGGATACTTCTCGACGGCTTCTACTTTCACGTTGTTCGGTTGGATCCCTTGGTGGTTTACCACGAATCCAAGATATTGTACCGATGGTGAAGCAAATTTACACTTCCGCGGGCTTAACTTCAGTCCGAATTTCTCGATTGATAGGAGGGCCTTCCGCAGTTTCTCGATGTGTTCCTCGAAAGTGGTCGAAGTGATAAGAATATCGTCGAGGTATACGGAGATATTATTTCCGGTGTCTTTCCTGACCAGCTGCATTGCGCGTTGAAATGTTGCGGGTGCACCACACAGTCCCATAGGCAACCTGTTGAATTCGTATATTCCACTTGGGGTTCTGAAGGCGGTTAAGTACCGGTCTTGTGGCCTGAGTTCAATTTGGAAGAATCCGGAAACAAGGTCCAATGTTGTAAAGTATCTTGCTCCTGCGACTTCCATCAACAGTTCGTCGGCAGTTGGCAGTGCGATTGGTTCAGGCTCAGTGATGGCGTTTACTGGCCGATAGTCGACTGTGAATCGAAATGTTGAATCCTTCTTCCGCGTTAGGACTGGTGCGGAGAGAACATTAGAGATACTCTCCCGGATTACGCCTTGTTGAAGCAGCGTCTCCACTTGCTTGTCGATCTCTTCTTGTTTACCCAAGGGGATATGGCGAATTCTTGGAGTTGGGAGCTTTGCGTCCTTCTGCAGCCGTATGTGGTGCTGTATGGGACCCTTGTAATGTCCGAGGTTGTCGTCTAGCTGAAAAGCTTCACGATGTTCCTCTAACAGCTCCAGAAGTTTGTCACTTTCTCGTTCGTTAAGATGTGAAGTGTCGATCTGTATGAGGCTGGCAAAATTCTCTTTGTCCGTCGGAAGGACTTGTGGCAGGCGGCTTTCCCAGTCTGCTTCTGGTGGTATGTATTCGATGGTTGAAGATTCGATTTCGGTTGCAGTTGCGACTCGGGCTCCTTGCATCAGCATGACTGGTTTGTCGCTTGTGTTATGGACGATGACCTGGGTCAGTTCTCTGGCAGATTGGCAAAGGAATGGTTCGAAGCGAAGGAATTGTTGTTCATCGTTGCATCTGATGTTGTAAATGGCTGCTCCGTCACTTCTGTCTTTGTGTTCCGGGAGGGCTATGTAAATAGCCTTCTCCTCATTGGGGTCAATTCGGCATGTCCGCAGCGTTGTGAGTGTGCAGACATGGCTTGATTTTTCCCTGTAGACGTCGGTGGGTGAAGAGAGAAGTGGGATGATAGAGTCTCCGATAACTGCTTCTTTCTCTTTAAACATCGTAAACACTTGTTGTCTTGCCAGTTCTTCCATAACGTCGAATCCGATAAGGGCTGTTGCCGGACAGTCGTTGTCTGGAGAGACGAGAATTTTGTGGTCGATAACGTTATTTCCGATTCTTATTCTGGCTCTGCATTCGCCGATGAACTTGATTGTGGAATTGTTTGCTGTCTGAGCTGATGAGCTGGTAGTGTGTGGTTGCAGTCCTGCTTTACGGGCGAATGACTCTTTTATGTACGAGACGTTTTGCTCCCGTGTCTAAAAGAGCAACCGTGGCTCGATCCGATATCGTAATAGGAATGTGTGGCAATGTTCTTGTGGTCTTTCCGTACACATTGTTAACCCGAAGAAATGTGAATACTGTATCTTCTGGGAGGGTAACTGTACGTCTCGCAGTTCTGTGATAACGCTCGCGCCGCGGGGGTGATGGTGGTGGTCGCGATGGCCTTATAATCTCTTCCAGCTCGGTGCTGTCTTCTTCGCTGACGAGTGGTGTTCGCACGAAGTTGATCTTCAGTTTTGGTGCGCCGTTTATGAATCGCATGATGCGTGAGAGTACTGTCAGCTTGATGATAAAGGCGATGATGACTATCAGGAGTATCACAGCTGCTGGCAGGCTTAGTTTCATCAGCAACCATACGATATGGTCTGTTATTTTTTCCCAGAATCCGTGGATTCTGTCGAACAGTCCCGGTACGTCGATGTTGAATCTGGGAAGCTGCGATCCTGTGAGCTCGGTGAACTCGGATCCGCTGATGCCTCCTATGAGCCGAGCGCTCTGTGTCCTCATGGACAGCAAGAATGATCCGTAAGTGATGGCGAGTTGCAGGGGAAACGATGAACCTTTCGCCTTCTCGAATATATCACCGTTTGTGACATCGATATCGGAGAATGTCATCTTGCTATTCGAGTGGAAGCCTTGGAGAGATGTGACGTTGATAGGATCGTTTGAGAGGCCTCTGACGTAAGTGTCGTTCAGATTCCAGACATCTTCAGTGATCTTGTCACATGAAATAGATGGTGAGCTTTGAATGACGTCTCGTGTTCCAGGAATGGCGTAGTAGAGCTCTTTGTCTTCCGACCAGATCGGTGTAAGTGCCGTGCATGAGTCGTTGATCTTCTTGTTGTATACGATCATCTCGGCTTTTATAGTGCGGCATTTGGAAATTATGAGCACGTCTTCTCCGACGAATCGTGCAATTATATCCCGGCGATCCATCAGTGATCGGATTGCAACTGTGGGGTCGATCCATGCGATTGCGCGAAATGTCCGTATGGCTAGGTTCTCGCTCGTGCAGATGGAAGCTGCGAGCTGTTGGAAAGTCCTGACCATGTCTTGTTGAATCCTTCTCGCGGCGTAGTTGATCTTCTGATTTACGCCTACGTGCGTATAGTTCCGGCGGAGGTTCTCCTGGTGATCATATTTCTGGTGTAAGAAGTTGATTTGGGCGGCCTCTGCTTCTTCAGCAGCTCGGGGTGGAGTGACGAGCGGGTGTGGAGTGCCGAGTGAATGGAATGGTGGGGTTGGCGCAGGATGAAACTCTTCCCTTGGGAGCACTCGTGCTTGTTCTGACCGCGTCGTTCTTGGTGTATTGAAGTCATGGGTATTTTGTTGTTGTGCGAGAGCAACACGCGGCATTGGTGGCAATCTTTTCCACACTTTCCTATATTCTATTGCAGTATCCGCTTCTTCTGGAGGCATGGCGACGATATGTGGTATTTGAGTGGTGCTTGAGATATGTGTCGTCGATGCGATCGGCGTCGTAGTGGTTGTTGATTTTGTACTTCCTCTTGTTTTTGTTGTAGTCGTAGGGCTTGTCATGGTCTGTCTCGGCGTTGTTGATGTTGTGATCTTCGTTTTCGCTGTCACTTTTTCCGTGGAGGTTGTGGCAACTGTAGTGGTGGGCTGCATCGCTGGAGGGTGTGTCTCTCCTGGGGGAGGATTTTCCATGGCTTGATTGTTTCCCTTGCTGTCATTTGTCGCTGCGTTGTCGTGCTCGTCTGCGTGGTGGTTTGTGCAGTTGCCTCTTGCGTGACGAATTGTCGAAGGACTGTCCTATCCAATTTCTTCCTTAGGAGGGCTTTGGCGCTGTCGTCGCGACGGACGCGGCGGTGTCTTTGCCGAGCGTGTACTTCTCGACCATTCATGATCTCAGTGATGTTAGCATCAGGATGCAGATCAGGAAAAGTTGCGATCACGCCCGTAGTCGTCGCGTGTGGCAAGTGCTCGAAGCAGTCACGTTCGATTGTTTTATAATTATCGAGCGAAAGCGAAATGTGTGCAGAGTCAATCAAGATACGATTTCGGCCGATGAGGGCTTTTGTTGTCAAGAGTGGGATATATTTGCAGGGCTCCGATTTTAGTTCTTCTGGAAGCCATATCACGATGAAGTCGTTTCCTTTGCAGAAGCCGTCCTTCCCCTCGCAATCCTTTGTATGGATCATGAGTGGAGTCAGAATCTGCTCTTCTTGAATCATTGTTATTGGTCCTTCTTCCATGAAAAATACTTCCTCGCGTTTGCAGTTTCTTCCCCAGAACTTATTTGAAGGGGCCAGTGGCCGGTCCGTTCCTGCAAGTGTCTTTGTGAGTCTTCTGATAGGTTTATTTTTCCATTCGAAGGTCCTTCGTGCATTTATGCATTCTGCATACGTTGCCGTCCTTTCGTTCGTCTTGTTTGATAGGATGGAGTACAGGAAGAATGTCGAGTCCGTGCATACTTCGTACTCTCGGATTGTACAGAGCGTCGCTTTGGCATCTTCCAAGGTTCGATTCAGAGTGTACAGTTGGATGGTCGTGTCTATTACCCGGTCGCTTGTAGTCATCTCGCATGGTTGTTCCGATGCCATCTTCACGAGTAAGCCTCCTGTGGCGGATGCGCAATCGTAAAATTCCTTCTTTGCGAATGCTGTTGTGATAATTGCAAAGAGGGTTGCCATCACTGTTAGAAAATGGACATTCCGTGGTCCGCTTCCGCGGCTTCTTCCGCGTCGGGTATCGTTGTTGTAACGTGGGCGAGATTGTGATCGTTCTTGAGGGTATTGACGGTATTGATCGTTTCTTGAGCTTGGTCTGCTACCGTATCTGGGCTGTCTTCCTCGTTGATGCAACAGATAATCGGGTCTTCCACGATAGGCAAAGGAGGTTCCTCTTGCGTAGCCCTGCTGTCCTGCATTCGGCGCGTAGTTGTTCGGTTCATGGTACGGGTAGCGTCGCTGTTTGTGTCTCATGAAGTTGACTTCGTGCTCATCTTGGTGTGCCTCGCTTGTTTGCACTTGCAGCGCGTTGATTCTTGAGATGACGTCGTCATCGAGTTCGCACATCGCTTCTTCGAAACAAGCAGCCATGACGGCGTTGGTGAAGGTCTCTGGGTTCTTTCTTAAGACACCCTTCTTTAGATTGTTGCGGAGACCATTTACGAAGTGGGTCTTCTTTAGGTCGTCGTGGGCGCCGGCCCTTTGAGATGGGTAGGCGTCTTCGACTAGACGGCTGACTGCATTGGCGAAGTCGTTTACGGAGATACTTCCCTGCCGGATGCTCGAGAGCTTTGATCGGGGGACTGTTGTAAATTCTGGCCCTTGGAGCTCTTCGATGAGTGAATCGACTATGGCGACGAAGTTTCCGCCTCTGAGAGTTTGGTCATCTAGACCGTTGTAGACTCGTCGGACGTTGCCTGGTAGAAGTGTTGGGAAGATCCGAATGGATTCTTGTTCTGTGGTCTCGTTGACGCTTGCATAGTCGTTAAATCGTGCGAAGAAGTGCGTCAATGACTCGTTCGCCGGGTCGAATTTCGGCGGTGGTGATCGGAGTGATCGTAGTATGGCTTGTTGGTTCTGTAAGGCGGGGCCCGCTCGACGAGCAGCCATGCGTTTCAAGTTGGCGATATCGTGTTCCGTTGACTCGAATCTGGATTTCACGTTATAAATTCTGAGATATCGCGTAAAGCAAGAGTATGGCCCTCGGCGCGGGTGAGCGCGTCGACGAATGATGGCTGTTTTTTGGCCACTTGCGTGGCTTGAGCGTGTGTACGACGCTATATGTGAGTGAACGCCATGAGTGCGTTACTCCCCGGAGCACACGGTTAATTATGGGGACTTAAAATGTGGGTGGCCTATATAAATGAGTAGTGTCTAGATGTTAATCTATCAGACATTGTTTTTATGGACATATCTGATGTGTAGGATATCTATATCTATATATATACATATATATATATATATATATATATCTTCATACACATGCGTGTTCACATCTCAGTGCAATTACATATCTATGAATGTATGTATAAATGAGTCTATGCCAGCGTAGCACCTACATATGTATGTAAAGTACGGCTTGTCTCTTTCTCTTTACTGCGCTCGTACTTTCGCTTTTCTTAATTTGCGAGCTTGCGTTCTATGCATGTCCTTTCACGCGCTGTCCTTCTTTGTCTCAATGAACTCATGTTCTGCAATCGCTCAAGGTGCGGAATGTCACTGAGAGAGATGGGGCTTGAATGCGATAAAGATCTATTTCTTTAACGCGCGGCTATTTGGCTCGTTTCATGTGCGGGCGCGTAAAACTGCGTAAGCTTGCACTTTTCTATATGCAGTGCGTGGGAAGCGCGCTTGAATGTAGCCCAGACAGGGTGAGGAATGTAAGATATTGGACGATATGGTGAGATGCATAGAATGAGAGCTTGGCTGCGCGCCTAGCTGCAGGCCGGTTTTTTACCGTATCGCCCGCTTAGGTCTAGAGAGAGCGAACGAGAGAGATATTGAGAGAGAATAGTGCATATATGTACATAGCTTCGGAATTATGAATACCGTGTGCTCTCGGGCGAAGGAATGTTATATAAATGTACGCGAAATGATAACAAATATAAGTAGAGAATCGAAAAAAAAATATGTATATGACGGGAATTAAGTTTCCGTGTACTCCGGGAGTGTTGGAGATGGCTGGCTGCCCCGAGGAAGTGGGTAAGGGAGGGTAGATATGTATATTGGGACATTACAAAATTATTGCAAACATGTATATTAAAATATTTAGAAACTTATTTGATCATAGAATTTGAGGAGAGAGTGATGTCTAATGCATGCTGCGCCTATTCGAGGAACTCTTATCTATTATAAATGCGGCGTTCTAGCCTCTCCACTCTTCGCCTTGACAAACGGAGTACAATAAAAGGAAAGTCCATGGAGTTAATTTTACTTTACATTATTTCTCGCGTCGCTCTAGAGGAGGTGGAGAGGTCAGCCATTTGCGAGCTCGCGGAGCATGCCAATCCTACTGATTGCTGCCCTGTCTTATATTATTCTTTCTTCTTCCCCCTACTTCGGTTGCCCATGCGCGCTGTCTAAATGCCGCGATTACACAAATGATTCTTTTTCTTTCTGTTTGGGGGCAGCACGCAGGTTCCTCGCAACTAAAGCAAAATTTGCCGCTTAATTTGCGAAAAATAAACTATTCCAAGCGGATTAAAATATCGTATACAGTATTACTGGCCCTAGGCGCAACCAAGCATTTGGGGCGACTGACACCTGACGCGTCGCTGGCGTCGTCGACGGGCTCTCATCTCCTTTCGAGGATCTCCTGCAGTTGAGCAGTTGAAGGATCTCCCCGGGACCTCCATGTAGAACCGTGGTGTAGTTACTTATGTATAGTAGGCAGGGAGACGGGGATTAATATATATCTTTATCTTACATATCATAAAGCATGATGATACTATATAAATACGGGGGAAGGAGGGCAGAGCCCGGGACAGCCGCCTGGTGAGGTGGTTCTCTCCGCCCTCTCGTGTCAGTCAGCGCTAGCCGCTCCGTCCCGTCAGGGGCGGGGCGACCAGCGCAGACCGGTTGCACTTTGGCTCACCCGGGGCTATGACAGCTCACCCGGGGCTATGACAATCCTAAACACGGCCTATGCGCGCCTCCCCAAACTCCCAATGCACCGAGAAGGCTGGCAACGGCTCTCTCATCATCCGCCACTTTGGCCGAAACATCAGCTGAGCCGCTCTCTGCGAGATTGGCAACCACGAGTGACCTCTCACGAAGGTGTTTCTCGGCCATTGACTCATTTGTGGCAGAAGAGAGAGAGTGCGGATGAGCAGAGGACGCAGACACTAGCCTCTCAAACACCCATGAATCATTTTTGTGTTCCGTTATTCTCGCGCACAAAACGTGAAGTTGAATGACATTTAAAGTTGAGCAATCTTTCCGTCAAAGATATGAAATAGCGTGCAACAGTGAGAGAAGAAAAGTTTCTAAAGAGCTTTTACAAAATTTTGCTCTCTCACTTTCAAATACTATTTCGTGTCCACTGACAAACTTCAGTGAATTTTTTTGTTGAATGCATTTTTAAACCTTCACAAGGTTTTCCTTTCGTTATTTTGAATGTGAGTGAAGTTTTGTCATTTTCCATAGTAAACCCGCATAAAACCTGCGTGAAGTTTTTATTTGTGCTCGTTCGAATTTCACTCAACGGTCGTTTCAGTTTTCTTCCAAGATTAATTGCACGGCAGGTGAGGATTTCGAATTCGTAAACAAAAATAATACTGATCCTTATAAATATTTTTGATAAATACAAGGTTAATTTAAAGACGTTTGACATTTAGAAGTAAAGATACCACAGAAACATTAAGCCTTCATGTTGGTTGGTTTTCTGAGAAGCAACATTTCCTTACATAGCATTTCGATGGCTCTAATGTTGAAGAGAGACCGAAAGAAAGGGAGCGACGAAAAGATGGAAGAAGTCAAAACATCTTCGGCCGTTCAAGGAAAATCATTCAGAATATGGCGAAAGGAAAGATGATTCATCATTCATAAAACAAGGGAGGAATTTGCAACGTTTCCTAAAGTTAGAAGCATAGAAATTGTTTTCACTTAAACTCTTTCATGTATTTGCTCTTTATTAAGCTTCCAATCGAATGATAAGAATTTAATCACTGATATCGCTTTGAAGAAATGTTTAATTATAATTTTTAATTTTCTGCTTATTTCGCAATATGTTGAGGTTTCTTTCTTTCTTTTTACGCTTTGAGCATTTCTCACGTTTTTCCTATGTCATTTTGGATGTCTTTATTTGTGGTCATCTACCCTTGAAATCTCTTCATACCGTAATTTTTCATGCGTTCCTCCGTTCCAAAGGAAAACAGTATTTGATGAAAATCTCGGAAAATTAAATATTATCGCCATGAATCCAAATCAATTTTGTCGTCATTTACAGTGATAGTTTTTTTATAATCTAAATTCAATGGGAAGTATCAGCGATGTCATCCAGAAGCGCCGTCGGTGCATGAGATGATAAAGTGCCGACTGATTCGCAGGATGGATTGGGACACGAATGACCGCGAATCATGGAGAAAACTTTTTCAACAAGAACAGTCACGTTTGTTTCAATTAATCACTATTCTGCAACGAGAAAAAGTGTAGCTTTTGAGCGAAAAAAGTGACGTAAATCAAAACAATGAGGCATTCGTCAAACATTAGATCAAGAAACTTGGCTTTCATTGGTTCGTAACCGAGGAAATTTGGAAGGTCCAATTAAAGCAAAATCTGTGATGAATGTAAGAAAGTAGCATATACGACACCGTGAACTACAAAATTCTTCATTTTTTTCCCTTTTTCCGGGAATACAACGGACGAGACAAAACTGGAAGGAAATGGAAATGAGTGCAAGAATTTCGCTAGCAGAATTAGCAGAATGGAACGTGCAGGAATCACAGAATTAATAGACGAAATAAAGATTTGAATATTGTAAGCAAGGCTGGACGTGGCCAACTCGCCACTTTGAGAACGTGAACAAATCAAACAGTAATAATAAGACAAAACCTATGGAATTGCTTTTCATCTCGATCTCTTAAATTTTCTGCATATCAATGCAAATCGCCCTGCGTATGTATATATGTACATACATGCGAAGAGCATCTTTACGTGCAATATTCTTATAATTTAATTTATGTAATTTAATTTTTACGTTCCTCAATCACGTGCCATAAAGCCGTTTGAAGAACGCATGCGTAGTAGAAACATACATGTTCACAGGTTAACGAGCCTTCCAACCAATTAACTTTTTACGTCAATTCTTTCCCTCGTTACTTTCCTCGTCCCCACTCCCCATGGCCGGTTGCCTCGTTTCTCGCTCTCTCGCGCTCTCTCACCATCCTCGTCCTCTTATCTCTGCTTTCTCTCGTCGTCTGGCTCCCTCTTTGCCCTCCGTTCCATTTACACTCGCCGCACCATTGTGAACAAACACAAGGTACACACAGAAAGAGAAAAATTTCATGTTAAATAAAAGATTTTCCAACCTATCCAATATAATCTTCCTCGCAACTTCTCAGGTCGACTTTGTCCCTCCGGCGGGCACAAATCCGTTCAAGCCTTCCGCGAACACTTATCTGCCTGATCTCTTCGACTTTCGCCAGGTTAATTAAGTTATTGTTTTAGCTTAAAAATATTTATTGTTTTCAGATGACCGATCCAAAGGACGAAGCGATGAACGAGCTTCTGTACGCGTCGAGCTTTGAGGAGCCCTTGAGTAAGGTGTCTGCTCGGTTTTGAAGGAAATGTAAAAATTTGTTTTCTTTTCGCTCTAGTTTTCTTCGACAAAGTAGCGAAGATAGTGCAAAAAATATATAAAAAAATAATAAATTATTTTTTTAGTTTTAAAAAATTAATTAATTAATTAATTAATGAAAAACGTATGTACAATGCATAGTAACACAAATAATAACAATAATAACAATGAAAAGAATTAAAGGAGCTTGGCGTGACGGGCGACGAGCACATGCCCTATCTTCGCAACTTTGTCGAGCACGCGTGCGCCATGCCCGAATTCCCACTCACGCACGTCGTCATCGAGAAGGCAAATCATTAAAGGAGGACGATCTTCGAAATTAATTCAGATTCAAATTGCCGCGCTCTCCCTGAGACAAAGCACTCTCTCACTTTCGCTTGCTATTTGGCACGTATGCTGTTCAAACTTGCTACGTGAAAATAGCGAACGCGAGTGCGAAGTTTTGAATTTTTTTGATGATGTATATAATAGAAGATCATGAGGAGAAATGAAGGCAGAAAATTTTCACAAAATGTTGATGTAATCTCTGAAAGAAATCACTTTTGAGAATCAAAGAATAATAATTTTAAAAAAATCGCAGAAGGCGTTCCTCTGCGGCGACATCGTCTACCGCGACCCCAAGGACGACCCTTCAGGCGTCGCCTTCCCGACGCTCAGCGACAACTGCACCTGTGTAAGAAACTCGGGATAACTTGGCTCTTTGCCAACTTCTCCCATTTTGTAACCTCCTTTCAACACAAATCGAATCCGAAATTGCATACAATCCTCAGTCAATTATCAATTAAACATATTTAAATAAAACTAAATTATAATGAGTCATTCTTCCGTTTGTTCCAGCCAACCTGCTGGACGAGACCCGTGACATGGTCTGGAAGCTCTATCCGAATGTGAAGGCCGTTCTCAACAAGGTTTTGGCAGTTAGACAAAAGATTCTTAAGAACAAATTAGTAATTAAAGAAGAAAAATGGTTAAAGGAGCATGACCACCGAAAAATATTTAATGGACGTTGGAATTGCCGCGTTCATCTTGCGAATAAGCGTCCTATCTCATTTTCGCATGCTATTTCCCATCTTATACAAAACCGCCGCGTGAGCATATTTATGTAGCAAATGATCAAATGAGAGTGCGAAGGCTGTGGGAATTTGAATTCGCAAATAATATTTCGTCCGTGTTCGCCCTCCTTTAAATCGAAATAGCATTGGAAATCAAGGATGGACTAATGACATTGTGCATTCTCAATAAATGATGACAGTGCTATTCAGGAGTTCGGCTACATCGCCAAGCCGTACCGTGGCCTGCATCTCATGGAGACGCTGCTCATCTACAACGCCGACTTCAAACTCTACCTTGTGGCGTACTTTATATTTACATTTATTTCCTATTTTGTATTTAAGAAATGACTTAATTGAATTTGAAATAACGAATTAATTCGTACTTATTTGTCTCATTAATTTAATTCGATTTAATTGAAAGGATCACGGCGTGAACATCATCACGGGGCACGCCCTCCACAACAGCATGACGCGCGCTTGTCTCGGCATTGGATTCGGCATCGTGGGAATTGGCTCGGCGCCAACGCATAAGGACGGACGGCCGGTGAGAGAGCGAGGAAAAGAGAGAGTGATAATAGAGAGAAAGAAAGTGAGAGAGACTGAGTGAGATAGAAAGAGAGAGAGTGAGAGGGAGAGAAAGGAGAAATTAGCAGGGATAGCGAAGTTAAGCAAGAGGGGGGGGGGGGGGGTAAGAAGCGGAGAGATCAAGAAGAATCGTCGGAAAGAATGAGATGTCTGGTAATGACATAGTGAGCAATAATAAGTGGTTAATATAATAAGGCTTTGTCATTTTTCATAATTTTAATCTCATGTATAAAATAAGAATAAAATTTCTATAATTTCAAAACTGTTTTCAGGCTCGTCCCGAATTCGGCCCGGCCGTTCTGGTCACGATTGACATGCGGAATGGCCGCCGCGTCGATCCGCTGCCTGCATGGCGGAAGGCCGGTCTCCTCTAGGTGCACACTCTCTCGCTAACTCTCTGCTTCTCTCATCCTCTCCACATCGGCACACTCTCTCGTCCTCTCTACTACTCGTTCACTCTACTATTCACTTTCTCTCCCTATCCCTCGCTCTCTGACTCATCGCCAAGCCCCACCTCAACTCGTCGATCCTATGGATACTTTTGCTGTTTGGAAGCCAAACACCTTGTCCCTCTATATAACCTTGATTAGGCTGGCTGATAAAATTGAAAGACATGAATGGCTTTACTTGCAGTACCACTCTATATCTTTCTTTCTGTACGGTTTTGTTTCTGCGAACAATACACCGAATGCCGTAAACTATATACAACCCTATTTGTAACATATGGTGTACTGTATATTACACACTTATGAACTGTCTTCATGGAAGTATTTTTCCCTTGTGTTAACCTTTAAATTCCAACATTGTAATGTTGTCTTGGCTTTTGGTAGAATTATCAAAGCTCTTGAATTCTTTCGAAGTAACGCAAGATAGATCAAAAAAAAATTTTTTTTACTTTTCTCATTTTACTTCTCGGAAGGATAAAGAGAACGATTCTTGGTCGTTTCCCTTTATATTACATCTTGGCAATAGACGGGAGGCAAATTTTCAATTTTTTATACGTTTTAAGCCGTTCACATTACCGAAACCTGCCGCCAGTTCTCTGTTGTCTTCTAATAGAGAAGAAGAGAGAAGTGCGAATGGGTGGTCTCGCGTCTGTTTTGTGCTCGACCTTTTACTTTCCTGTACAAAGAAGTAACAAAATAAATCAGCCAAGAGATATCTTCAACAATAAAAAAGACGAAGAAGACAGACATCGACAAGAACAACGAAGAATTCGCAAGTATATAAATACCTGTTAAATTACTGAAATTTTAAATTATTCGGTCTCTATGTAGATGTTCCCTTTCGGATTGCTTAAAAGCATCTTTACGTGCAATATTTTGTTTATTTTATTTCATGTTCTTCAAATGTGCACTAGAGTAGATTGAAGAAAGCACTTGTCGAATAACCAAATATGAAAATGAGACTCCAACTTCAATCGACTTATCTTGCCATTTCCTATCTCCGTCACTTTACTCGTCCCCTTTCGCCATGGCCGGTCGCCTCGTCTCGCTCTCTCGCGCTCTCTCATCCTCCTCCTCCACTCTCTGCTCTCCTTCGTCGTCTGGCTCTCTCCTTGTACACCGTTCCATCTACACTCGCCGCACCACGGAGGAGCATCCCGAGGCGAAGAAGGATAAGGTACTCGGAGGATACCCGAAGAAAGCAAATTTATTTAACGGAATATTCGGTTAAATAAAATGGAAAATTTTCCAACAGATCCAGTATAATGATTCACCTTTTCCACAGTTCGACTTTGTCCCTCCGGCGGGCACAAATCCGTTCAAGCCTTCCGCGAACACTTATCTGCCTGAGCTCTTCGAGTTTCGCCAGGTTAATTAAGTTGTTTCTTTAGCTTAAAAAATATCTTGATAGTAAAAACTAATTAATTAATCTTGAATTTTTTTAATATATTTATTATTTTCAGTTGACCGATCCCAAGGACGAAGCGATGAACGAGCTTCTGCACGCCTCGAGCTTTGAGGAGCCCTTAAGCAAGGTGTCTGCTCGGTTTTGTATGGAAAATGGAAAAATATGTCGAGATTAACGCTCAAGTTATGTTCGGCCGTAAATTTGGAAAAAAAGAATAAACAGGAAAAAAATGAATCTAATTAGAGGATCAAATTAAAGGAGCTGATTAATGACAATAATTGATAACACTAATTAAAGGAGCTGGGCGTGACGGGCGACGAGCACATGCCCTATCTTCGCTACTTTGTCGAGCACGCGTGCGCCATGCCCGAATTCCCACTCACGCACGTCGTCATCGAGAAGGCAAAAGACTAAAAGAGGACGATCTTCGAAAATTAATTCAGATTCAAACTGCCGCGCAAACCCTGCGAATAGGCACTCGTATTTTCGCGTGCTATTATGCTATTTCGCACGTCGCTCAAAGCGGCTGCTTGAAAAAATGCGAATTGCGCGGCATATGAAAAACTCACCTAATCTTGTCGGCTGATCTCCCTCTTTTAAGTCGCCGAGATTTATTTTGATATTCACAATGTAATGAAAAATCACAGGATGGCAGAAAATTTATAAAATATTTATTTAATTTAAAATACATTTTAATTTTAATATATTGATTTAATCGTTATCAAAAATAACTTTTTTAAGTTAAAAAGGAATAAAAAAATATATTTCAGAAGACCGGCCGGCCGGCGGCGTTCCTCTGCGGCGATATCGTCTACCGCGACCCGATGGACGACCCTTCCGGCGTCGCCTTCCCGACGCTCAGCGACAATTGCACGCACATGAGTAAGAGGATCGGGGCAGTTGCTCAGAAATTGGCACTTTGCCAGCTTCTCACCATTTAGTCATCTCCACTCTACACATCCCGAATCCGAAATATCATGCAACCAACATTTAATAAGAAATTAATATACTTGAATTAAATGAGAATGAATTATTCTTAAACTTTGTTCCAGAAAACCTGCTGGACGAGACCCGTGACATGGTCTGGAAGCTCTATCCGAATGAGAAGGCCGTTCTCAACAACGTTTTGGCAATTGGCTACAAATATTCTTTTGAATAAATGCTAAATTAAAGGGCAGAACGGGTTAAAGGAGGTGTATCACCGAAATTTTTTTTTTAATTTTGGCGCTTGCCTCGTCTGCCCTGATGGTTTGCACTATCATTCTCGCGTATTTCGCAGATCTTACAAAAACCCGCTGTGTGATAAGTGCACGCGTGCGAATGAAAGTGTCAAGTGCGGCGGCAATTTGAATTCAGAGATAACTTTTCGTTTGTGGTCGCCCTCCTTTAAATCGAAATACATAGCATTGGAAATCAAGTGGATGACCTAGCGACATGGTGCATTCTCAATAAATGATGGTGATAACGTGGTGATATTCAGGAGTTTGGCTACATCGCCAAGCCCTACCGTGGCCTGCATCTCATGGAGGCGCTGCTCATCTACAACACCGACTTCAACCTCTACATGGTACTGTAATTTTATATTTTAATTCATTTCGTTCTTTTTTGATATAGTATTAATAAATATGCAGTTATAATAATTAATGAATATGTATGTAGGTGTTAAATTTGGCATACAAAAAGTGAAATTATTTAAAGGTGCACGGAACTCAATCGTAATCTAATTGAATGCTCTCACTCACGCCTTTCGGTAAGGCAAAAGGGCGTGAATTTGAATTCTAATTAATTTTGAGAATCACGGCGTCAACCTCATCACCGGCCACTGCCTCCACAACAGCATGACGCGCGCTTGTCTCGGCGTCGGATACGAAATCGTCGGACTTAGCTCAGCGCCAACGCACAAGGACGGACGGCCGGTGAGAGAGCGAGAGAGAGAGAGAGAGAAAGAGAGGAAATTGAGAAGTTAGAGAAATGAAGAAAGATCGTCATAAAAGAGTACGAGATGTGACAATGACAGAGTGAACAATAATGTCTGTTGTTTTCCATACTTATGACAATTGTAACTTCATGTATAGGATAAGATTAATATTTTAAAATAACTTCAAACTATTTCTATTTTCCGGCCCGCCCCGAATTCGGTGCGGCCGTCCTGTGCACGATTGACATGCGAACTGGCCGCTGCGTCGATCCCCTGCCTGCCTGGCGGAAGGCCGGTCTCCTCTAGGCGCACGCTCTCTCGCTCGCTCTCTGCTTTCCTCATCCTCTCTACTTTCGACACCGTCTCTCGTCCACTCTACTACTCGCTTCCTCTCCCATTCACACCCTCTTTCTCTCTCTTTCACTCATCCCAACGCCCCACCACAACTCGTCGCAACCAAACAACTTGTCCCTCTCTCTCTAACCACTGTCTGATAAAATTGGCAATAGGAATGGTTCTACTTGCAGTTTCAGCCGGTATTTAAGAAATATACCAGAAAAATAAAAAATTAAAAAAAATGAAGTTTGTGAGTTTTTTAAACTACCAGAAAGGATGGCGGTTTCATTTTTTTTACAATAATATTTTATTATTAATTTGTATCTTTGTACCGTACAGTCTTCTTATAACGAAGACATGACACTGAATACTGTAAACTGTATGCAATATACTACCGTATTCTGTATACTGTTTACTACATATAGGATTTTTGTATAGATATGGCGTACTGTATGCTACATACTGTTTACTGTGCATTGCCTGCTTTACAGACAAACTTTATCAAGCCAAGTATCAGAAGCGGCGGATGTCGTTTCTATTGAAGCGGCGGTAGAGACGAGCATTCGGAGACAAGAAGTTGGATCTGCGAAATCAAAAAATCCTCATATTTTTCCCGCCAATATGAGAAATTTAATTTTATTTTAACTTTGAAGACATTTGTAATTGTAGCTACAATATTTCTTATTGGTAATTCGTCGCGTTCATAGTACAAAGTTTTGAGTCATTTATTCAAGCTGGAGCTAACGAAATAAGGGTGAGCTTTTTGCCATAAGTTTAAGCTATCCTTAGTTAAGGTATAACTAAGTTAACCTTAGCTCGTAAAAGACGGGCACATGCTCGCGCTCGTCCAAATTGGCCGAAGTCAGCAGCTGTCGTGGATAGGCGGGCGAGCGCTTCGCTGCGAGGAGGAGTGGTGGGGATTCCACGGCATCAGCGTCCTGAAAAATGTTCAGCGAAAATTTACCGCACAAAATCTGTTACACTAAAAATTCCGCTATCTATAGCCTTACCAAAGAATTCACCGTTTCTAGAACAAATCGATGTTCGCCCATAAAAGAACTAATGGTAAGAACAAAACAGAGAGTTATGTGTATATGTATGAGAGAGATGGTCAGAGAGAGAGAGAGAGAAAAAAATCGAGTACAGAGTGAGAGTTAGAGGCAGGCGACAAGAGAGAAGGAGAGACAGAAGCAACAGAGAGAGAAGGAGATAGAGAAGATGTCAGAGAAAAAGAGCAGAACAAGCCTGACCGTTCTGACAGCGGTGGCCGAGAGCAGGTTGATGGCTAGAAAGACGAGAACGATCTCGTTGCTCATCACGCTCAGCACAGTAGCCTGGAAGAGAATATCGTTTTGGAAATGGTCAAATTTCATATTAGCGCTCTTGCACGATCAGTTCATTCCAACGGACAGCTTCAAGTTCTTGCAAAGTCATATCTATGAACATATACACGTACATACGTAGGTATATAATTTTGAAAATGGATCCAGTGAATAGTTAATAAAAAAAACGCGTCATTCGTTCTAAAACAGTCTTATCTTCGTCGACATATGTATGTAGATATATATGTACGTAAATAATTACCCAGCTAAATTTAAAAAAAAGAAGTATAAGAGAGAAAGAAAAAGTATTGACACGAGTGGCTAAATGAGAAGAATCAAGGATTAAGAAGTGCGTGGCCGTTTCTGCAGGAAGTGCATGCCACTTTTTTTTCACTTCCAAGAAGAGAGTAAAAAATCTTTGCGAGCCACAAAGATAAGACCGGACACAAGCGAGCTTAAACGTGGGCGCATGGCTTATGGTATCGTCCATTTCGTGCTTTCAGGGACAGGGTATACTTATATAAGTATGTATAAGGAGCCAGACACTTAGACTGGACGCGGATAGCGTGGACCAGGAACGGGGAGAGGTTGGATGAGAGGGGGAGGGAAGAGAGAGAGAGAGCGAGAGTGATAGAGAGAGAGAGAATAAAGAAGAGAGAAGCAGCTCAAGAAGTTCACGCTGTCGGATATTAAAGCCTATTTTTAGGGAAATACTACTCTTGAGATGCATACGAACAGATTCTTGGATTCTTTGAAGCGCGGCTGTTTTTATGTTCCTCGGTCTCTCGGGGGCTGAAGAGAAAGAAACGTCAGAAGGAATCTCTTTTGAAGTCTATGGAATGTTTTCTCCTTCTCTCGTTTACCATTCATTTCTTTTTTTCCTTTTCACTTGCCGCTTTATCTTTTCCTTTCGGTTTGCTCTCCCTCGCTGTCTTGCCCTCTCTCTTTCTCTCTCTCTTTTTCTCTCGTTCTCTTTCTCTCGTTCTCTTGTGCGCACTCTTTCTCTATCCCTCCCTCTCAATCTCTCTTTCTCTCTGTGTGGATATTTCTCTAGCTTTCTCTCTCTTTCTCTTTTTCTCTCTCCTCCTCTCTCCCTCTCTCTTTCTCTCCAATCTCACAACACGGACAAAAAGACATCCATAAACGTCTCGTGGCTACGGGTGGTGTCTTGAAATGGGTTAAAGCTTTCACTGAATGGGGCGGCCATTCAGCGACATCTGCCACCTCGTGGGCGAGAGCTGCATTATTTATTGGTCATCAGGAGGGCAAGCTATGAGAGAGGGAGAGAGAGAGACAGAGACAGAGAAAAGAATTTAGAGAGAACGAGGGAGGGGTGAGAGAGAGAGGGCGAGTTAGAGAGAGAGAATGAGAGGTAGAGAGTAAGAGAGAGAAATTGAGAGAGGTACTAGACATGAGATAAAAATAGACAAAGCGAGAGAGACAGAGTGAGTGAGAAAGAGAGAGGGAAACCGAGAGAGCGAGACAGAGAGAGAGAGATGGTCAAATAGAGTACGCGCACTATAAATAACGTCATCGGTAACACTGAGGTCATGGTGTTTGATTTATGTGAGCGTGCACAGAGTCACGGCTAGGAAGTTTGTTCCACTATTTCTTTTGAACTACCACATTTCCGCGCAAACATTTTATTTCATTTTCCAAATAAAATGCTTAATTTCAATAACAGTATCTTTAAAATTAGGAATGATAATCTGTAAATTTTCTCCGGCAATTATTGATTTTTGCATTCATTGATTAATCACTGATATATGTATGTATTCAGAAAACTGTAATTTCTGCATACAACATATTCTTCAACGAAAAAACAGCGTAAATAAGATGAAACCTTTCTTTCCCCCCAAATGAAACGAAGCCGGCCCAGAATCAGGCGGGGCATGTCTTTTTTTTAAACAGCTAAGACCGCTCTGCGATCTTCAATTTCCTGTCTTGTTCTCATTCTGAAGCTCTCTTCTTCTTCAATACTTTTCTTCACTTTCGTTTTCACTCTCTCTTCCTCTTTATCTCGCTCTCTCTCTCCCTCTCGTTCTCTCTCTCTCTCATTCTTTTTCTTCTGCCTTATTACTCTCGTTCTCTGTATCCCTCTCGTTCCATCTCACCATCACTTTGTCCCTCGTTCACGCCTTGCTCCTTCGTCTCATCAGCAAAATGCAGTCTGTTACAAGAGAATTCGGCGGGCGAGATGTTGCGAGGTCTCATATTTTCGAGCATCGTCTGGAATAGAAAAGAAACGAACGTGCAACTCGATTGCCAACGGGCATATTCATTGTAGAATGAGAGATGAAAAAATGGTAAAGGAAATGGATGGAACATATATGGAAGCGACGATTAATAGAGTAAGATGGAAGGGAAAAAAGTAAAGTAAACGAAGACATTTCGGATGAGGAATAGGAATATCGAGAAAATGGACATGGGTGAACATACTTACTATATACATATGAATGTACATCCATATACTGGGGAAATTGGAGAAAATCCAAGAGAAAATGCCTGGGCAGTCATTACTTTTGTCTGTTTATTTATTCATTTATCTTTCTATGCCGGCCTCGCTCTGCGCTCTCATCCTACGGAGTGCTGTCTGATAAAGCTAATTTCGAGCATTCTACAGCTAATTTCATGCGTGCTTTCTTTTATAATTACAAGATGGAGAGAATGCAGCATTTTCACTCTACTTTGGCAAAAAAAAAATTGTGAAAATGAAAGGCCGTGAACATTTTTATTTTCATTTTAAAAATGCATCAAAACATCATCATTATACATTTTTATCCGTCAGTTGTGCACCGTCATTATTGTTTATATAATAAAAAAATATTTATTAAAAAAAACACAATGAAATTGTTGGATCATTTATCAAATCTTTAAACGAAAAGCTGGAAGCATACGAGTTTAGTTTCAACTTTGGTAAAGCGAAGACATTTTGTAATCTTTTTTCTTTAATTTCCTGCCTTCTCCCCATTCTTTCTATTGCTCTCTCTTCCGCTCAGAACTCTCTTCATTTTTAACAGTCCAACCCCTATTCGTCCCGGCGAGCAACTAGCGGGAAATAGATCACGAAAAACCCCAAACTCGGTTTGATGTGTAGAAGGTAAGGAAAACGTTTTCCCATAAGTGGTAAAAGAAAAAAAAAGAAAAAAAGAAAGAGATAGTGAAAAAAACCTGTGATAGACCAGGCTCTACAATTGTAATTATATATTAAAATTATGGCGAGTAAATCGATTAATGACTCATTCCTACAGCTTACATATGAAAACTATTACCCGTCGTTTATAAGGACATCCGCCGTTTCTGATGCTTGGCTTGGTAAAGTTTGTCTCCAAAACAGGAAATGCACAGTAAAGATGCAGTATTGTAAACAGTCTATAGTAAACAGTTCACCAAATACTGTATACAGTATAACATATGCAACTCATATACTAGTTTACATTATTCAATATACAAACGTGGAACTGAAAGTAGCACCATTCCGATTCGCTAATTTTATCGGCCAGCGTGAGCCACGTTTGATAAAGGGACTAGTGTAGGAGAAGACAAGCGAGAGAGTGAGCGAGTTGTAGAGAGGACGAGAGAGTGTGTCGAGAGTGGAGAGGATGAGGGAAGCAGAGAGTGAGCGAGAGAGTGTGCGCCTAGAGGAGACCGGCCTTCCGCCAGGCAGGCAGCGGATCGACGCAGCGGCCAGTTCGCATATCAATCGTGCAAAGAACGGCCGCGCCGAATTCGGGGCGGGCCGGAAAATACAAAAAGTTTTCGAAATTATAAAAAAAATATTAATCTTATCTCTTAAATCCTTCTTGATCTCTTTACCGTTTCTTCAACTCCCCCTCCAACCGTTTATATAATTCCGCTATTAGGGACAATTTCTCCTTTTCCCTCTCTCTCTCTCTGTCTCTCTCTCTCTCTCCGTCTCTCTTTCCTTCTCTCTAATTTCTCTCGCTAACCGGTCTCTTTATTTCTTTCTTTCTAATCTCTATCTCTCTTAGCTCTCTCTCTCTCTCTCTCTCTTTCTTTCTCTCTAATCTATCTCTATCACCGGCCGTCCGTCCTTGTGCGTTGGCGCTGAGCCAAGTCCGACGATTTCGTATCCGACGCCGAGACAAGCGCGCGTCATGCTGTTGTGGAGGCAGTGGCCGGTGATGAGGTTCACGCCGTGATTCTCAAAATTAATTCGAATTTGATTTCGCGCCTTTTGCTTGGCCGAAAGGCGTGAGAGCATTCTAATAGATTACGCTTGACTTTCGTGCGCCTTTAAATAATTTCACTTATTGTAAGCCAATTTAACACCTACATATTTATTAATTATTATAACTGCATATTTATTAATACTATATTCTTTCATATCAGTTTTTTTAAGTAATAAATTTTAAAGATGTCTCAAAAGGGAGGAAATAAATGTCAATATAAAAGTACACTACCATGTAGAGGTTGAAGTCGGTGTTGTAGATGAGCAGCGCCTCCATGAGATGCAGGCCACGGTAGGGCTTGGCGATGTAGCCAAACTCCTGAATTCGACATGTCATCATTTATTGAGAATGCACCATGTCTCTAGGCCATCCTCTTTATTTCCAATGCAATTTCGATTTAAAGGAGTGCGATCAGCAACGAAAGATTATGTGTCAATTCAAATTGCTACCACACTTGTCACTTTCATTCGCAATCGGGCAATTTTCACGATGCGGTTTTTTGTGAGATCTGCGAAATACACGAGACTCTCAGGGCACACGAGGCAAGTGCGAACCGGCATTAAACATTATGATCTTCCTCCTTTAACTATTTTTTCTTCCTTTAATATCACATATAGTCTGACGAAAAATTTCTGCCAAGACCTTGTTGAGAACGGCCTTCTCATTCAGATAGAGCTTCCAGACCATGTCACGGGTCTCGTCCAGCAGATTGGCTGGAACAAAGTGAAACAATAATTCACCCGAATTTAATTTTGTTCAGCTGAAATTATTTATAATTGAATGGTGATTGCATGAAATTTCGGATTCGAGATGTGTCGTGAGCAGAGGTGCAAGAGGCCCGGGCCGGGCAGGGCCGGGCCCAAGCTAGGGCCCCCACCTGTAGGGCCGGGCCGGGCCCAAGCTAGGGCCCGGCCCTGGGTCCGATTGGGATAAATTTTTCGTAAATTTGTAGGCGAACATGCTTACGACCGCTATATTTCGTACTGGTCATTATAATATTGCAGATTAGGAGTCGTATTCCGCTTTTCAATGCTATAAATGAAAGCTTTGTGAACATTAAATCGAATAAAAAATTTTTTTTATGATAAAGGGACGAATTAGAAGTAGGAAGTTCACATGTTTAAAAAAAATCGGGCCGGGCCGGGTCCAAAATTCAAGGGCCCGAAATCCGCGGGCCGGCCGGGCCGAGATTTAAGGCCCTAAGGGCAGGCAGGGCCCAAAAAAGTTGGGCCAACTTGGTCGTGAGGAGGTGACTAAATGGTGAGAGCTGGCAAAGTGCCAATTTCCCCGATCCCCTTACTCATGTGCGTGCAGTTGTCTCTGAGCGTCGGGAAGGCGACGCCGGAGGGGTCGTCCTTCGGGTCGCGGTAGACGATGTCGCCGCAGAGGAACGCCGCCGGCCAGCCGGTCTTCTCAAATCTTTTATTTATTTTCAAGTTCTTTTTTTAGTTTTATTTTTATTTTACAGTTGAAGTCAATATATTCTCAATTTTCTGCCATCTTGTCCCCGCATGATCTTTTATTGCATTGTGAATACACAACGAGTCAACATATGTAAATCTAATTAAAGGATTATCGAAAAATTGTGTTAGATTTCAAATTGTCGACTGCCTTTTGCACTCTCATTGAGCGCGTTTGTGCGAACCCGAGAATGAGAGAGTGCCAATTGGCAGGGTGTGCGCGGCAATTTGAATCTGAATTAATTTGCCTTCTCGATGACGATGTGCGTGAGTGGGAATTCGGGCATTTCGCACACGTGCTCGACAAAGTAGCGAAGATAGGGCATGTGCTCGTCGCCCGTCACGCCCAGCTCCTTTGATTAGTGTTATTAATTAGCTCCTTTAATTTGTGTCTCTAATTGGCTCATTTAATTAGCTCCTTTAATAAGCTCCTTTAATTAGCTTTTTTTTAAAATTTCATCCTCTAATTAGATTTTTCTTCTTCTTTTCATTATTTTTTTCCCTAGTTTACGTTCGAAGATAACTTGAGCGTTAATCTCGACAAATTTTTACATTTCCTTCAAAACCGAGCAGACACCTTGCTCAAGGGCTCCTCAAAGCTCGACGCGTACAGAAGCTCGTTCATCGCTTCGTCCTTTGGATCGGTCATCTGAAAACAATAAATATTTTTAAGCTAAAACAATAACTTAATTAACCTGGCGAAAGTCGAAGAGCTCAAGCAGATAAGTGTTCGCGGAAGGCTTGAACGGATTTGTGCCCGCCGGAGGGACAAAGTCGACCTGAGAAGTTGCGAGGAAGATTATATTGGATAGGTTGGAAAATCCTTTATTTAACATGAAATTTTTCTCTTTCTGTGTGTACCTTGTGTTTGTTCACAATGGTGCGGCGAGTGTAAATGGAACGGAGGGCAAAGAGGGAGCCAGACGACGAGAGAAAGCAGAGATAAGAGGACGAGGATGGTGAGAGAGCGCGAGAGAGCGAGAAACGAGGCGACCGGCCATGGGGAGTGGGGACGAGGAAAGTAACGAGGGAAAGAATTGACGTAAAAAGTTAATTGGTTGGAAGGCTCGTTAACCTGTGAACATGTATGTTTCTACTACGCATGCGTTCTTCAAACGGCTTTATGGCACGTGATTGAGGAACGTAAAAATTAAATTACATAAATTAAATTATAAGAATATTGCACGTAAAGATGCTCTTCGCATGTATGTACATATATACATACGCAGGGCGATTTGCATTGATATGCAGAAAATTTAAGAGATCGAGATGAAAAGCAATTCCATAGGTTTTGTCTTATTATTACTGTTTGATTTGTTCACGTTCTCAAAGTGGCGAGTTGGCCACGTCCAGCCTTGCTTACAATATTCAAATCTTTATTTCGTCTATTAATTCTGTGATTCCTGCACGTTCCATTCTGCTAATTCTGCTAGCGAAATTCTTGCACTCATTTCCATTTCCTTCCAGTTTTGTCTCGTCCGTTGTATTCCCGGAAAAAGGGAAAAAAATGAAGAATTTTGTAGTTCACGGTGTCGTATATGCTACTTTCTTACATTCATCACAGATTTTGCTTTAATTGGACCTTCCAAATTTCCTCGGTTACGAACCAATGAAAGCCAAGTTTCTTGATCTCCTGTTTGACGTATGCCTCATTGTTTTGATTTACGTCACTTTTTTCGCTCAAAAGCTACACTTTTTCTCGTTGCAGAATAGTGATTAATTGAAACAAACGTGACTGTTCTTGTTGAAAAAGTTTTCTCCATGATTCGCGGTCATTCGTGTCCCAATCCATCCTGCGAATCAGTCGGCACTTTATCATCTCATGCACCGACGGCGCTTCTGGATGACATCGCTGATACTTCCCATTGAATTTAGATTATAAAAAAAACTATCACTGTAAATGACGCCAAAATTGTTTTGGATTCATGGCGATAATATTTAATTTTCCGAGATTTTCATCAAATACTGTTTTCCTTTGGAACGGAGGAACGCATTAAAAATTACGGTATGAAGAGATTTCAAGGGTAGATGACCACAAATAAAGACATCCAAAATGACATAGGAAAAACGTGAGAAATGCTCAAAGCGTTAAAAGAAAGAAAGAAACCTCAACATATTCCATTTTCCATACAAAACCGAGCAGACACCTTGCTCAAGGGCTCCTCAAAGCTCGACGCGTACAGAAGCTCGTTCATCGCTTCGTCCTTGGGATCGGTCAACTGAAAATAATAAATATATTTAAAAAATTCAAGATTAATTAATTAGTTTTTACTATCAAGATATTTTTTAAGCTAAAGAAACAACTTAATTAACCTGGCGAAACTCGAAGAGCTCAGGCAGATAAGTGTTCGCGGAAGGCTTGAACGGATTTGTGCCCGCCGGAGGGACAAAGTCGAACTGTGGAAAAGGTGAATCATTATACTGGATCTGTTGGAAAATTTTCCATTTTATTTAACCGAATATTCCGTTAAATAAATTTGCTTTCTTCGGGTATCCTCCGAGTACCTTATCCTTCTTCGCCTCGGGATGCTCCTCCGTGGTGCGGCGAGTGTAGATGGAACGGTGGACAAGGAGAGAGCCAGACGGCGAGGGAGAGCAGAGAGTGGAGGAGGAGGATGAGAGAGCGCAAGAGAGCGAGACGAGGCGACCGGCCATGGCGAGCGGGGACGAGTAAAGTGACAGGGGGAGGAAATGGCAAGATAAGTCGATAGAAGTAGGAAGCCTCATTTTCATATTTGTTTATGGGACAAGTGCATTCTTCCATCTGCTCTAATGCACGTTTGGAGGATACAAAAATAAAATAAACAAAATATTGCACGTAAAGATGCTCTTTAACACATCCGAAGAGGACAACTCCATCGACAGCGAATAATTTGAAATTGTAATAATTGAATATAAATATGTATACTTGCAAAAATCGTCAGCAGAATAAATTAAATTTATAAAACCGTAAGTAGAATAATTAAAATTACTTCAATCATCGTACGCTGGCAATAAGCAATGAATTCCTAGAAACAGTGTTTTTTCCTAACCACATTCGGCAACCTACATATTACTCTCCACATACATACTATTGTTCCAATTCGTAGTTGAGGTTGTTTTAATGTGCACGTAGGCGGGTCTTGTTAATTCGCTAACTTCAACTCCGCTTTTTTACTACTGAAACATCATGTAAGTTCAGCTGTGGCCAGAGGTGTCAATGGGCCGAAGTGCAAAACTTTCTTCATTTGTTCGTTTTCCCCCCTAAAAGTCTTACTTCTATACATTAAAATGAATGTTCATAGCACGAGCATGAAAAATTCTGAATTTCAAAACACATTGTAACTTCGATGAACTTTTTTCCCAGAATTTTTTTTAAATCGGGCTCAACCGGGCTCACGGGCCGGGCCGGGCGGAGCAGGGCAAAAAATTACAAGGCCCGGAAATTTCCGGGTGGGCTGGGCCGAGACTTTGGGCCCGAAGGGCCGGGCTGACCCAAACAAACGTTGACACCTCTGGCAGTGGCAGCCCTTCAAATATCTTGAGTATTGTTAGTTCAATGCACATAAAAATTTGCCAAGGATTGAAGCGGCATTCTAAAGACCCTTTATTATGTGCGGAATTGGCAAGAATTGTACTTCTTGCTCTCAATCATTTTGCATCCTCACACGAAGAGTCTGTAGGCTTGTTCCATGTCAGCTACTCTTTTAAAATAAATATAAAGTAATAATAAATAGACTTTCTTTCCAATTCTGCTCCAATTGATTTTTCGCGCCATCACTTAATTGCCTTATCGCTATTCTTACTAATTGGCTCTTATTGACTAAAAATGCGGACGTTTTTTTCTGATGATTGTGCTGCATTGTTATCATTTCTCATTTGAATTCTTGCGCGAAAGAGCGGGACGAGGCATGGAGAGTGGGAGCGAGTAAAGTGACGAGGGAGGAAATGATGAAAGAAGTCAATGGAAGTTAGAAGGCTCAATTTCACATGCACATATTTTACAGGACAATGCATTCTTCAAACTGCTATAGTTCACGTTTGAAGGCATGAAAATAAAAAGAAATAAAATACACAAAATATTGCACGTAAAGATGCTCTTTAGCACATCCGAAGGGGAACACCTCCATCGAGAGCGAATAATTTAAAATTACAATAATTAAACGGCGATTTATACTTGCGAATTCTTCGTTGTTCTTGTCCATGCCTTTCTTCCCCATCTTTTTTTTATTTTGTTGAAGATATCTCTTGGACGATTTATTTTGTTACTTCCTTGTGCAGAAAAGTAAATGGTAGAACACAAAACAGGCGCGAGACCACCCATTCGCTCTTCTCTCTTCTTCTCTATTAGAAGACAACAGAAAACTGGGGACTGGTTTCGGTAAAGTGAACGGCTTAAACGTGTAAAAAAAAATAAAAAAATTTCCGTCTATTGCCAAGATATCATATAAAAGGAAAAGGTCAAGAATCGTTCTCTTTAGTACTTCGACAAATTGAGAGAAAAGAAGAAAGAAAGATTTGACTCATCTTCAAACTCTTCCGATTGAGTTAGTTCAAGAGAACATAAGACCTTTGATAACTCTACCAAAAGCCAAGACAACATTATAATGGTGGAATTTAAAGGAGATCGCAAGGAAGAACTCCTAAAACGAAGACAGACATGCAGTATGGTAAAGAGTGTGTAATATTACAGTACACCATATGGTATACATTGGTTTGTGTGGTGCGCAGAAAGAAAACCGTACGGAAAGAAAGATATAGAGTCGAGCTGCAAGTAGAGCCATTCATGTCTTTCCCTTTTATCAGCCAGCCTAATCAAGGATAGATTGAGTTAAAAGGTGTTTGGCTTCCAAAAAGCAAAAGCCGAGGAACGACGAGTTGTGGTGGGGCTTTGCGATGAGTCTGGGAGCGAGGGATAGAGAGAGAGAGAAAGTGAATGGGAGAGTAAGCGATTAGCAGAGAGGACGATAGAGTGTGTCGAGAGTGGAGAGAATGAGAGAAGCAGAGAGTGAGCCAAAGAATGGGCGCCTAGAGGAGACCGGCCTCCCGCCATGCAGGCAGCGGATCGACTCAGCGGCCAGTTCGCATGTCAATCGTGCCCAGAACGGCCGGGCCGAATTCGGGACGAGCCTGAAAACAGTTTTGAAATTGTAGAAATTTTATTCTTATCTTACACAAGAGATTAAATGAAAACAACATGCCATATTGCACACTTATTATTGCTCACTCTATCAGATTTGATCTCTCCACTTCCTACCCCCCTCCCCCTCTTGCTACAGCTTAACTCCGCTATCCCTCATCTCTCTATCTTTCTCTCTCACTTTCTTTCTCTCTATTGTCTCTCTCTTCTCCTCGCTCTCTCACAGGGCGTCCGTCCGGATGCGTTGGCGCCGAGCCAATTCCGACGGCGTTGAAACCAATGCCGAGACAAGCGCGCGCCATACTGTTGTGGAGGGCGTGTCCCGTAATGATGTACACGCCGTGATCCTTTCAATTAAATCGGATTAAATTAATGAGACAAATAAGTTCGAATTAATTCGTTATTTCGAATTTTTTTTTAAAAAATTTTAATTTAAAATTATTCGCTAATTCATTTATTTTAAGCTACATTCATATAAGCATTTCTTTAACACAAAAAGGTAGGAAATAAATGTAAATACAAAAGTATACACCACCATGTAGAGGTTGAAGTGGGTGTTGTACATGAGCAGCGCCTCCATGAGATGCAGGCCACGGTAGGGCTTGGCGATGTAGCCAAACTCCTGAATTCGACATGTCATCATTTATTGAGAATGCACCATGTCTCAGGGCCATCACTAATTTCTATGCTGTCTTGATTTAAAGAAAGGCTATTACAAAGGAATGATTATTTGCGAATTCAAATTCCCGCCGCCTTCGCACTCTCATTTGAGCAGTTGCTACATATGCTCACGCAGCGGCTTTGTGGAACATGGGAAATGGCACGTGAGAATGAGCGAGTGCATATTCGCATGGTCAACGCAGCAATTCGAGCGTTCATTAAATATCTTTCCGCTTTCGTCCTCCTTTAACGATTTTTCTCCTTTAATTTCGCATTTATGGCCAACTGCCAAAACCTTGTTGAGAACGGCCTTCTCATTCGGATAGAGCTTCCAGACCATGTCACGGGTCTCGTCCAGCAGGTTGGCTGGAACAAACGGAAGAATAACTCCTTATAATTTTGTTTTATTCAAATAGTTCAGTTGATAATTGACTGACTGAGGATTGTATGAAATTTCGGATTCGAGGAGTGTTGATTGTGAGAGGAGGTTACGAAACGGGAGAAGTTTGCAAAGGGCCAAGTTATCTCGAGTTTCTTACACAGGTGCGCGCAGTTGTCGCTGAGAGTCGGGAAGGCGACGCCGGAGAGGTCGTCCTTGGGGTCGCGGTAGACGATGTCGCCGCAGAGGAACGCTGCCGGCCGGCCGGACTTCTGCGGATTTTTTTTAAATAATCATTTATTTCTCGAAAAACATGTTTTTTTTTTTAGAAATTAAACATATATTTTGTAAATTTTCTGCCTTCATATCTCCGCATTATCTTGTATTGTATTGTTAATTCAGCACTGAAATTAAATGTAAAATTTCACAAATTGTCGCCGCTCGAATTCGCTATTTTAACGTAGCAGGTTTGTACGACCTGCGAAATAGCATGGGACTCAAGGTGTGCGCGGCAATTTGAATCTGAATTAATTTGCCTTCTCGATGACGATGTGCGTGAGTGGGAATTCGGGCATGGCGCACGCGTGCTCGACAAAATAGCGAAGATAGGGCATGTGCTCGTCGCCCGTCACGCCCAGCTCCTTTGATTTGTGTTTTTAATTAGGTCCTTTAATTAGCTTTTTGTTTAAATTTGTTTCTCTACGGCCGAACATAAGTTGAGAGTTAATCTCGACGTATTTTTCCTTTTCCATAAAAACCGAGCAGACACCTTGCTCAAGGGCTCCTCAAAGCTCGACGCGTACAGAAGCTCGTTCATCGCTTCGTCCTTTGGATCCGTCACCTAAAATATTAATTATTTTTGCAAAAACAGTAACTTAATTAACCAGGCGAAACTCGAAGAGCTCAGGCAGATAAGTGTTCGCGGAAGGCTTGAATGGGTTTGTGCCCGCCGGATTAACAAAGTCGAACTGTGGAAAACGTGAAACATTATACTGGAGCGGTTGGAAATCATTCCATTTTATTTGTCCGAATATTCCGTTAAATAAATTTGTTTTCTTTCGGTATCCTCCGAGTACCTTATGCTTCTTCGACTCGGGACGCTCCTGAGTGGTGCGGCGAGTGTAGATGGAACGGTGGACAAGGAGAGAGCCAGACGGCGAGGGGGAGCATAAAGTGGAGGAGGCGGACGAGAGAGCGCGAGAATGCGAGACGAGGCGACCGGCGAGTGGGGACGAGTAAACTGACGGCGATAGGAAATGGCTGGACAAGTCAATTGAACTTGGAGGTTCATTTTCATAAGAACATACGTGAATTCTTCAAACGGCTGTATTGCACGTGTGGAGGACATAAAATAAAATAAGCAAAATAAGATGTTCCTTACAATTAGCACATCCGAAGGACACTAGGTAACCATTTAGAGTGAAAATAAATGAGCGGCTATTTATACTTGCTATTTATTCGTTGCTCTTGTTGGTTTCCGTATTCTTCTTCTTCTTTTATTGTTAAAGATTTCACTTGGCTGATTTATTTCGTGGTTTCTTTGCGCTGAAAAGTGAGACGGAACTGAAAGATCGAGCAGAAAAGAAAACCAGAAAATCTCTGCTCTTTTTCTCTTTGATGACACCGGCCGCGCCCGCAATCTTGGTCAAAGTCGCGTTGACTTGCCGACCAGGGATGTATCGGAATAAAAATTTTCATAACGGAATTCGGAATTCGGAAGGCCACCTTTCATAACGGAATTCGGAAATCGGAATTCGGAAAAAAAGGTCGGAATTCGGAATTCGGAAATTCAAGTTTCAATAAGAAAAATGGGACTTTTTCTCTCTAACTTTTGTTCCATCTCCCGCGCTTGGGGCCTGGCGCTACATCGTTTGAGAACCGACCGATGAGAACGTAACGTATGAGAACATTCGTCGGTCATTTGAGAACCGAGCGTAAAGCGAATGTGCCGGATGAGAACCGAGCGTGGACATTATTTTCTTGCATATGCCAGATGAGAACCGAGCGTGGACATTATTTTCTTGCATATGCCAGATGAGAACCGAGCGTAGAGCGAATGTGCCGGATGAGAACCGAGCGTAAAGCGAATGTGCCGGATGAGAACCGAGCGTGGGCATTATTTTCTCGCATACCCCGGATGAGAACCGAGCGTAGAGCGAATGTCCCACATGAGAACCGAGCGGGAAATATTATTTTTGGGTCTGTCCCTGATGAGAACCGAGCGGGAAATATTATTTTTGGGTCTGTCCCGGATGAGAACCGAGCGGGAAATATTATTTTTGGGTCTGTCCCGGATGAGAACCGAGCGGGAAATATTATTTTTGGGTCTGTCCCGGATGAGAACCGAGCGGGAAATATTATTTTTGGGTCTGTCCCGGATGAGAACCGAGCGGGAAAATGTCATTTTGGGTTTGGTCCGGATGAGAACCTAGCGGGAAAATGTCATTTTAGGTTTGGCCCGGATGAGAACCGAGTGGGAAATGTCATTTTTGGATATGTTCCGGATGAGAACCGTGCAGTATATGAAGTTTCAGGGTATTTACCGAATGTGAACCACGGGGAAACATCTTTTCTTAATATCGAATAGATGAGAACCGAGCTATTCAGGGGTTTATGATGTTTATCATGAGCACGTTCCCCAAAGTATGTATCTACGAATGTTTTGGAGAGTTGCAAAACAATACTGTTAATCATTCGTTTCACTCATCAGTATGACTACAATACGAAATTCACAGATTCGAACAATGGCAAGGTTGAATTTTACATTGAATTAAAAAAACGAGTGTAGCAGTGAATAGATAAAGTCGCCATTTTGCCAAAAACACCTCAATACTAAGAATAAAGCTTTCATATAGCGCCTGTACTTGGTGTTATTTTACCGTATTTTCTCTTCTAGTACTCCTTTATTAGAATTTATTAGTATTCGTCTAACATTTCCTCCATGATTTCTCAATATCATTGAAAAATATTGCCCCTCCTTTTAGCAACCCCATCTCCCTCTATTCGCCCACTCCCTAATAGATTGTCTCTCACTGAAGAATAACTGAAGAGGACTTTCAAGGACGCAGTTGAACTACGATTCCTTTTTTTAAGAATAATTGTTTTTAAATCTAAATTTTAGTGTATCACATTGAAAATAGGATCCCTCTCTCTTATAAACTCCCTCCCCCATCTCTACCTCCCAGCGGTATTGAAAAATAATACTAATTGAGAACATACTGTCACTATTAAAAATAAAGACTTCAAGTAATTTTTTTAGCCAACTCGAAACAGATTGAATTGGATAACTACTTATTCTCATTTAAAAATATACTTGCAGCAATCTCAATTTTATTGACTGTTTAACCTAATTTTATAATTTTGGTAATTTCGAATCTGTGAATTTCGTATTGTAGTCATACTGATGAGTGAAAAGAAAACTCTCCAACACATTCATAGATACATACTTTGGGGAACCTGCTCATGATAAACATCATAAACCCCTGAATAGCTCGGTTCTCATCTGGTCGATATTAAGAAAAGATGTTTCCCCGTGGTTCACATTCGGGTAATACCCTGAAACTTCATATACTGTACGGTTCTCATCCGGAACATATCCAAAAATGACATTTCCCACTCGGTTCTCATCCATCCCAAACCTAAAACGACATTTTCCCGCTAGGTTCTCATCCGGGCCAAACCTAAAATGACATTTTCCCGCTAGGTTCTCATCCGGACCAAACCCAAAATGACATTTTCCCGCTCGGTTCTCATCCGGGACAGACCCAAAAATAATATTTCCCGCTCGGTTCTCATCCGGGACAGACCCAAAAATAATATTTCCCGCTCGGTTCTCATCCGGGACAGACCCAAAAATAATATTTCCCGCTCGGTTCTCATCCGGGACAGACCCAAAAATAATATTTCCCGCTCGGTTCTCATCCGGGTCAGACCAAAAAATAATATTTCCCGCTCGGTTCTCATCCGGGACAGACCCAAAAATAATATTTCCCGCTCGGTTCTCATGTGGGACATTCGCTCTACGCTCGGTTCTCATCCGGGGTATGCGAGAAAATAATGCCCACGCTCGGTTCTCATCCGGCACATTCGCTTTACGCTCGTTTCTCATCCGGCACATTCGCTCTACGCTCGGTTCTCATCTGGCATATGCAAGAAAATAATGTCCACGCTCGGTTCTCATCCGGCACATTCGCTTTACGCTCGGTTCTCAAATGACCGACGAATGTTCTCATACGTTACGTTCTCATCGGCCGGTTCTCAAACGATGTAGCGCTTTGGGGCATACATAAAACAAGAATGAGATTATATGGTGGATGTGCTCTGTCGTGCCGTTTAAAGCGTGGGTGAAAGCTGAAAAAAACATTGTGAAATATTTTTATTTACTTTTGTTCTCTCGGTTTTTTTTTTCGCGCCCATGGAAAACTTCTACCAGTTGCAGCAAAAGGTGCAAAAACTATATAAAATTAGTTCAGTAGAGGAGATATTTTCTTAACACAACTCATTTCCTCGCTCTGATCAGGCGAGAGATAATCGCTCTCACCTCAGCTCCTATCTCTTCCCACCCTATCGATATTTGAAAACGAACCCAGTTCTCTCTTTCCCCAGACCTTGACGTTTCCTGCGTCTCTATCAAAGTATCTGTTGCCCTCATTGTCCACATCCTCAGGAAGGTACACTGCTCAAGTCGATGGACGAGGAGAACAACAGTCGCATGGACAATCTGGCGGAGTGCCCCGACTGATTAACCGACACCCTACTTAACATCTCCTCTCCCAGCCACTCCCCGCACTACCAGGACAGTTTATCTCCAAAGCGTGGTGTCCGCAGTTGCACGCTGAACAGAGGCAGAGAATCGGGAGAAGGAAACACGGGCAGTGATCGTCGGCTCGGTGGAGAAAGGCAGCGATAGGGAGATCGCCGAACATGATAATTCCATGCTTATCTCCAGCCTTGCTGCTCCGTTACGAACGGCGTCCGTTCTCACCTCTCTCTCCCGACTGCATCTCTCTGGGTAACGTCAGCTGCCATCGGCACCCTCCAACTCGACCTCCCAACAAGGATTCGGCTTGAGCATCGTGTCAAATATGACTTCATCGAACTTTCGTACTAAGTGGCTCTAAGTGGTCGAAGCCTCAGACGAAATCTTGACTTTTGGAGGGGTCTGTATCTCGGGCCCCAAAGGGTCCAAGAGACCTAATCCTTTTTGATCGAGTTCCGTACCGTTCCTTGGCCCAAACCACTAACCGATCTACTTAGCCGCTGCAACTTTATCATTTCAGTTTATGACAACACTTTATAATATATTGTGAAGTTTGGAAATTTATTTCAGTTTTACCAAAATGCGCTTCCCAAAAGGGCTCAACTTATGAAAAATCCGTGATACATTTCATTGTAATTTCGGCCGACTGGAAATGAAAGCTTCATTAACATTTATTCAACCTGGCGTCAGTTTTCTCAGGGCTGGCTTCAGTTTTCTTCTTAGATTAATACATTTAAAAAATGTGCACGGCTGGGCTACAAAATTCCGAAAAAAAATTCCGAAGAAATGGCCTTCATAACGGAATTCGGAATTCGAAAGGCTCCTTTTCATAACGGAATTCGGAAACCGGAATTCGGAAGGGAAAAAAGGTCGGAATTCGGAATTCGGAATTCGGAATTCCGATACACCCCTGTTGCAGACAATGTTCGTTTAAAGCGTTCAGTGCTGGATGATCTATCGTAGAGAATATTAGATATTAGAGTAAAAGTTGCTCTTGTCGCAAAATCACTGCCCCTTTCGAGAAGCGTAACCGTTCCGCATGCCCAGAAGTAACAAGGGAACCAATGAGTCAGGCAGAAACGTTGTACTATAGAGAACATCATATATTACAACATATTATGCTCAGAATCATGTAAAATTCTAGGATACACTTTGCGCAAGGAACTTTAATTAACTAACTGGCCTGGAGAAATTTAGCTAGAAAAGTGTAGACAAGAGAGAAGAAGGCGTTAGCAAGTGTGGCATTGCTGAAAGTCCGATTTGGATGGTTACAATTGTAAGTTTTTTGAAAGAAGGAAGCAACAACAGCTTTCAAGTATGTAACTTTTAATTTAATTACAAATATTTTTATAGAATTCCTTTGTTTTCAGCATAAATGGCGCCAATCAAGAAAACATTAACCAATATTTTGTAAATTGTCAAACATGCTAACGTCCTTGCACACTTTACTTGTATCTACGCATTTGATCTCACAATTACCGGTCAATCTCTTAAATTTTAGCTTTGAGCGAGCCCCTTTTGTTAGCAGAACACGCAGTATCTTTCCGGATGGAGTCTTCGGTAGTTCCTTTACGAATTCGATGCCGCCTTTCAGTTGATTGTATGGCGCGACCTTTCCTATAAATGGAATAAAAACGATATAACTAATAGAAGTACTTGAATCTATAATTTTCCGAAACCTTTGACAAAGTCGTTGACGTCCTTTTGCGAGAGTCTTTAGCTTTTTCTCACAACGAATGCCCGTGGAAGTTCGCCGGCATCCTCATCAGGGACGCCAATTACGGCAGCGTCAGCGATTAGTGGATGAGACAGTAAGATGTCTTCCAGCTTGGCCGGGGGCATCTGAATTTGAAATAAAATAAAATATTCAGAGTTAGATCACAACCTATCAAATGGACACACATGGAATCCCTTGACCTTGATGAGCTCTTTCAGACGATCGACAATGGCGAGATCTCCGTCATTGTAGACGTATTTCAAGTGTTGAGGTACGTTTGGATCTCGCTTCTGCTGTGGGCCTCGACAGTTCTTCAAGCAGTTTTCTACTTCACTTCATATGCCACTTTTTCAAAGTCGATTGCCTCGCAAACAATAAACCATGTGACGAATCCAGAGAAACTAGTCGTGTGCATCCTATGAGCGAAAACGAGTGTAACATAAAAAGAAGGAGGAAATGCGATGTTTCTCTCTCTCTCTTCATTTTCATTTTGGGCAGGACATAAAAATATATGAGCTTCATCCAAGCAAACTGAGGTTGCTAGGATTCGCTAGATTCATTCGAGCGAAAATAGAAGAAGAAAATGACAAGCTGCTTACGGGACATCTCAATGTCTTTGCTTACCATTAGCGGGAGTATGTCAACTGAGCAGCGGACAACTGAGCAGCGGTCGATTGCGCAGCGGCCAATTGCGCGGCAATCTCTAATTGCCTTCAATTTTAATATTTTCGGTTATTGTAAAAACCAACTTAGCTGTTTTGTCGAACTTTTGACTTTTATTACAATTTGAGTACAAATTAAAAATAGGTTTATTCAAAAGAATGACAGCTGTTCTGAAATAATCTGTCAGAAGAGAAAAGAACAATTTTGCAGCTAAACAAATAAAGGAATAGAAAGATAAGGCGTGAGAAAGTAGAAATATTTGGGTGCCCACGGTTAACTTTTTCATAATGTTTCACGTGCGAATTTACACTGCACCGCGCCCTGAAATGGTCCAGCTCATTTTGGCCCGAGGGACCACTTCGAACAGCGAGGAATTCTGTCTACATTTTATTGTTTACGTTATTTACATACTTCTTCACGTGTTCCGGTGGAACAAGCGTCAAGGCCATGTATCCCTGGGTGAAGAACTTGCTGAGGGTCATTGTACATATGAGTTGGCTGCTTGGCCTATGTACACTGGCCAATAACTGAGCTTCTACTCAATTAGAACAAAAATTGCTTGTGTATTTTTTAAACATCGCATCATCTTAGAAATTTGAAATTCAGATACAGAGCTGCAATTCGCTTGCACAAGCCCTTCTAGGTAAAGCTCAAACTTTCTCGCTGTTCGGAATGGTCCCTTGGGCCAAAACGAGCTGGACCATTTCAAGGCGCTGTGCAGTGAAAATTCGCACGTGAAATATTATGTAAAAGTTGACCGTGGCCACCGAAATATTTCTACTTTCTCACGCTTTATCTTTCTATTCCTTAATTTTTTTTGGCTGCAAAATTTTTGTTTTTCCTTCTGACAGATTACTTCAGATCAGCTGTCATTCTGTCGAATAAACCAATTTTTTATTATATTTTTATTGTAAAAGTTCGACAAAATAGCTAGGTTGGTTTGTTCAATAACTGAAAAATATTAAAAATTAAAGGCAATTAGATCCTGCCGCGCAATTGGCCGCAATCGACCGCTGCTCAGTTGTCCGCTGCTCAATTGACCGCTGCTCAGTTGACATACTCCCGGTGTAGCAATAGGAGTCGGCGCAGACAAAGTATTGAGTCGGCAGGGAGGAGAGGTGAAGAATTCCTCCTCATTTTGTGCATTCGATGATTTTCCCGTCAACAGAGGGAGAGAAGAGTGTCATAAGCAGGAGAGAGAGGGAGATAGTAGACAAGAGAAAGAGATTTTCGAAGGAAACTCTTTTCTTGGCCGCCCAAATGGCTGAACGGAAGAAGGAGCCTTCGTTAGTGAAGGCAGGGTGAATAGCGTGAAGAGAGAGAGGGAGCGGAAGAAAGAGGGGAGAGAGGGTTCCAGCTGTACATAAGGGGGGGGGGGGGGGAGTTCTGAAGCAGCCATTTCGAGTGGTATCAAATAGACTGACATCCGTGAAACCTCCCTGCCCGAGGGCAGTTTCATCTTAAGTGATCGCAAGGCTCCGTCCGGACTCACAATGGGATGGAGAATACGAACAAGGTGCTACTGACTTCTTCGCAAGTTCCATTCTCGAAGAAGAGCGAGAGTTGAGATGGTTGACAGCGAGTTTTATGATTGAGCTGTAACTGTAGGGCATGATTGAGTCCGGCGCGACAAGGTGTGAGCATCGCGTGGCTCGAGTAAATACAAATCATGTCATATGTGTCGCCAATATTCTGCTTCTTGCCAGAGATGCAGAGCTCGTTCACGCGCGAGAAAAGAACAAATTCATCTGTTTTGAATAGAGATAAGAGGGAGGAAATTGAAGAATATGATGGAGATTGGGATATAGAAAAACAATCGGTTTTGTTGCCTGATGCGGAACATTTACATTCTCAAAAAGCGGGCGAGGCATAGCTTCAATTTCAGAGTCTAGAGTTCGAAAAGAGAACAGGGTAAGAACAGAATTAAAAATTGTTTTTGTCATGGTTTCTTTGACACTCTTAGCAAGGCGTTGTCAGGGCGAGAATGAAGTGTTAAAATGCCAAGATATTTTAGTAGTGGTCAGATTGAGGTTGACGGATGGAGAGTCCGCAATTTGTCT
This sequence comes from Allodiplogaster sudhausi, assembly GCA_945643635.1. Lineage (NCBI taxonomy): Eukaryota > Metazoa > Nematoda > Chromadorea > Rhabditida > Diplogasteridae > Allodiplogaster > Allodiplogaster sudhausi. Next base: position 6,453,144 of record CALZFC010000248.1, read on the forward strand.
CCAAGGATGCAACGTGAACACAGTTGGATCCATTATGGCCTACAATTGAAGAGGGTAAAAAGCATTTAAATACTTCTAAGAAGACCCCCGCGGAAAAATCATCAACTAGATCTAGATGGACGGCACGGCATACGAGACAGATAAAAAGAATGACATATCTTTTATGCGATTGAGAGGAGAGAAAGTCTCTTATGAAGAAGGGGCCCATGCCATCATGAACAGTGTTAGAGAACGGAGGTGAGTGGCAGAGTCTTGACTTGGGTCCCTGATCCCAAGATATCAGAAAATATTCCTTTAACATTCCCTTTATTTGTTCCATTGCAAAGTGCATATTCTTGGCATCATTTAATGGCCATTCTTACAGAGTCATCAGGACAAGATCCATATTTTGATCACTTTGAAAATTAGTTGAAAAATCGATTATGCTAAACGAATTCCACGAATAAACACCTATAGATATACCTTGCTTCTTCGTAGTTGACTACCAGCGAAGCCCTCTGAGAAAAGGCCCAAGGCCATCCGCGGGGCCACGCGTTCCTTTTACGAGTAAGTGTATAATATACTGTCGCCATGTACACATGTCCATATGATATCGGGTTCTTACTGCGAGCTCCAGAATATTCGCTAATTTTGAGATTTATTATGCAATTTTTTTAAGGTAATTATCTCTTCCCAATCAGTAATGATGCTCAGTTTCTCATTTAGCATTCTTCTCTCTTCTCTTTCTCTCTCTCTCTCTCTCTCTCTCTCTCTATCTCTCTATCTCTCTCACTCACTTTCTTATATAGATTTGTCGGTTAGAACTAAATTTCGTATTCAATCAAGATACGGTACAATAAAATGAGTATGTCTCGAATGAGTGAGGGTAATGGAGCTCGTAAAAGTGTGCAGCTAGGAGTACGAGAGATAGAGTGCGACACCATATATGTAGATGCAGAGATAAGAAAGGAAAATAGAAGAGAGCGCACCAGCAAGTACCATTGAAGAGCGCGACAGTATACTGCAACCTCCGGCTTCAAGATTGGAGATGCAATGCGGTTTTCACTTCGCCTCGCCTTCTCTTTTCCTGCCCATCCTCCTGCTCATTATTTTAATGTCCCTGGCTTCTGCCCGTCGCAACCGTTTTCTTCCCATTGCGACCATCTCGGACATCTTCCCGATTATCCTTCTCCCTTTCACTCTCTCTGTCTGCCTCTCTTTTACTCTCTTTCTCTCATCAAATTCACATATTTATTGCCTGCTTCATTGCCTTATGCATCATTCTTTTGATGAAAAGGAGAAACAAAAATGACAAATCGAGAATGGATGAGGCCTCCGTGAAATTCGTTGCTTCCATAGCTACCTTCGCCACCAAACATCTCACTCGTCACTACCACTCCCGTCCACACCTGACATTAAAAACCAATACTGCTTCCTACTTATAATAGACATTTTCAATACCATAACCCAATTACATACAGTTTCGGCCTTCGGCCGAAGCGCTGTGTTATACCTTTTCATATCTGTGTCATTTCATCATTGTATTACTGTGAATGGGCCGGCCGCCCATCCCAATTTCCCAAAGCCCATCCAGAGGTCTGAATGGGCCGGCCGCCCGGCCCAATTTTCCCGGGCCTTGCCGGGCCAAGAAAAGTTGGGCCGGCCCTTAGGCCCGATTGGGCCCTCAAGTCAGAAATTCCTGACAAATTGATGATAAAGACGTAAACTTTAAATTTTAGGAAGTATTAGAAATGGGTGTATATTTACTAAATATGTCAATGGATACATCAAATAACTTCAATGGAGTGGAAATGTTATTTAAAAAATTGTACGAAATTTTTTTTACATTAGAAAGGTTAAATTTAAATATGAGAGCCTAAATCTGGCCGGGCCGGGCCGAAAATTACAAGGCCTGGAACTTTCTGACCGGACCGGGCCGAGACTTGTTAGGGCCCGATGGGCCGGGCTGGCCCAAAAATTATGGGCCCATTCCCTCCTCTGATTGAGCCATACTTACATATTTGCCTTATATTTGTTTCGAGATTATATATTGTTTATCTGGAGAGGAGAACAAGAAGAACATCGGAGGAAATTAGAGAAATATGACGCAATCAGATGAGTAAGTGGCCGCAAAGAGGTGGCCAATAGGTGCTTAAGGCACCTTAGACAAGAGAAAAAACAAAACAAAGCAGAAATTATAAAAATAATATGTTCGGAAACGGAAAAGTTCCGTAGGACATGAAGAACACGCCCATTCAAACCCGGTCATCAAAAATGGTCACGCCAATACGCAACTCCTTGAAAAGGCCGCAACGCGTAACCGCGGTTGCTTGAGCCAATGCTGCCGTGGTATGGTAACTTTTAGCAACTGACAAAACGCGGTCCTATAATAACCGACGGCCCGGTACCAGCTTTGAATTTCCCGCATTGGAATTTCGCGCATAAAACATGCGATTTTGGCTGCGTACAGGCAGGCTCCGCCCACTTACCCGTTGCCATGATTCAATGCATACTGATGAACGGTTTTATTATGGGCTGAATGGCCGTGAAGAAGTAAATATAGTTCACTGTTGCGAAACTTTCTCGTTGAAAACTTTCTGTGTTTTTCTGAGTTTTCTATAAGTGAATGGCCTGTGGTGTTGTCGTTAATGTAGGTTAGTAGGTTTTGGCTTTAGTCGACCGTTTACAAAATTGAAGAAGGAGCGTGGGGATACAGAGGTGACTGCGCGCTTCTCTTGTCTAATTGTAGTATCGTGGCAAGTGGACGGCGTTGTTCCCGAGCCGAATGGAGAATCGCGAAAGGTTTACTTTTTGGAATGTTTGATAATCTACAATAACAAACTTTTGTTATGTATCATTTAGCTATTGCATTTTCATTAATTTGGGATAATAAAATAATACGTTCACCGTACTAGCAGTTGATGCGCCTGATATTAAAAACAGAAGTATCGGTGGCCAACGTGAGGAAACCTACTGTAGTCACTAGGCTCTTGGGGAGAAAGCCGTCGATTGTATCCTGTAAGAACATGCATACAATGTATATTAAAAAAAACCCCTTTAAACTCTTTCAATTTTAATCATAAAGTAGTGAGTTGAGCATTTTATCTCAAATTTTGCCCAGATAATAGTTAACATATCTTTGAAACATTATCGTCTTGATAAATTAATTTTCGTATTTCTAACATATGTGTGTACATAGTTGCATTTCTAAACTTTTCAAACGGGTACAAATAGCACATTGGATGCTATGATTTGTTACAGATTGTCTTTTTTAAGTAAGATAGTATGTAAGAATGCAAGCATGTCCTATAAAAGATTTATCTGCTACTAACGTGTTTTGCATCTCTGGGATGTTCCTTTTCAATGACTAAATTTCTTATCCTATTATCCGGGGATTTGGAAAGATACAACAAAAGAATGGCACAGGAGAAATTGTTTTCTCCTGTGCCATGTAAATAAACCAATGTTGCTTTACTTTTTCCTAGGACAATAGTTATTAGCGAGGATGCATTTGGAATAGTCCATGTCGTCCGAACCGTCCTTTTCACCTCTTTCTAATTCTGGTATCACCTTAAATGGCTCTCCGTTCTTGCATGTTGCACGGCAGCGTCCAACTTCTTCAGCGACGTCAATCATACTGATTTCTTCCGGGGTGTAACCTTGACGAAGCAAAAAATCGATGCACGAGTTTTGCCGGCAAGTTACCTAGAACAAAGTGTGATAAAGAGTATAATAGAAAAAAGGGTTCATGATCACATGAGGATCACATGAGTCCAACCTTCGTCACATCTTCATCTGTGCCTACTTGGTAATTATGCCACACTCCGTCAGCGCTATCACAGTAGACGAAAGAAGAAATGGTCTCCCTTGACGGGTCCGAAGTGTCCTGTTAAAGTCGTCAGTATACTTCATAGTAAAGATAAGAACCTTACTAACGATTAAAATACCCTATGTCATGAGGAATCTTCGCGTGTAGGGGTATGAGAACGACATTGAGATTTATGGTATATACGGAGCTTTTTCGTAATATATTCCCATCACTTGATTTGAAAGAAGACTGACGCTCGCGATCATGCCGTTGCGACAGAGAGCAAATATTACTTGATCGCAAGATTAGTCCACAAGAGTCTTATAGACGATGTTGGCGAAATTGCCTCCGCCAAGATCTTCCAGAGGCAAGCACGCATCAGAGACTGGCTGGGTCGTCTCCAGCCGATCAACTGTTAAGAATGGTTTATGCGACTTTTGATAGCAATAGATAAGCCTACTTGGCGTAGCACACGTTGGATGGATAAGCTTTTTGGGATTATCGAATGGCTGCCAGTTATTCGACAGGTCGCAGAAGACATTGTCACCCGACATAGCAAAGCCCTCATTGCCAGCCGTGCTCGGCACCTAGGCGAGACATCTCTTCTCCCTGCTGCCTGTCTTTTCTCATAATACTCAAGCTTACTTTTAGTAATACCCCATGATCAAGTCTAAAATCTTATTAGGACATGCCGACTTACATAAGTCATGAGTAAATCGCCAGGCGAACACCTTATCTGGCAGTTGGAGACGAACGTGTACTCATCTTGGCAAAAGTGGCCTGAATGTAAAATTTTATTGTTCTACTCGAATATAAGCTACATATGTATGAATACCTCATCATTCCCCTTTACTTTTTTCAATTAACTAAAATATGACCTGGTGGGCAGAGCGTAGTAAAAGGCAAACCGGCAGCGCAGGTACAATCGTCTAAGAAGTGTGATTGGCAACAGTTTTTTTTAAAGAAAATTATCGCAAAACTGCAAAAATTGTTCTGAAAAGAGTTTTAAGAAGAAAAAAAACATTAGCCAGAGTGAATGCTCTCATTCTTCTGGTTGGTGCGACCGGATAAGTAATATTCTTGCTTGATTAGAATGTCCTTCTTAATGGAAAATGGAAAGAAACTGACAGCACCCGAGGGGTTTAGTCACGGGCGTCTCATTCCTATCGATGAAGCCGGGAAGTGCTGGGTTGCAGGTGACGGAATGAAGAATCGCTGACTGCTGGAAGAATAGAGTTTCATGGAAAATGAAACTGCATCTGTTAATAGATATAGTGCGAATAATCCGTACTTTATATCGTTAAAAATAATGAATATTCTTCATCTCTGCTGCTCTCCGAGTACTGACATCCTCATAGCGAAGCTGATAGCTGCGACAGTCCTTGATATTGCAGCCGTACTTGCCAAGTGAGCACGGGTTGACAAAGTTTTCTTCAGTCACCACAGCGGTTTTCGAGTACTATAGCATAGGGCACTTTTCACATGCGGTTTCTGTTAATCGTCGCCTGCTTAGTAATTTCGTATTGCCCAATAAAAAAAATCAATTTTTTTTTAACCTTTTAGTGTTATCACGAGGCTATTAATTTCCCTCTTTTATCTCCATATTTCTTCTCCAGAATTACCACTATTCCGAGGAGGATACGTTTTCTACTTCAATGTTTTCCCAGCACAATTTGCCCGTATAGCCTGGTTCTGACAAACTTACGTTCACGCACTTTTTACAAATTAAGAGAGCAAGCTATAAGAATCAAGCTGGGCACTATGCATGCCTGAGCTAGGCGCAACTTAAAGGTTTTAGACCAAAGGGATGGGGTCAGATGGCCATTCTGGTCTGTACCAAGTTTTAAACAAAATTATTTTTCAAAAATTTTCCCTTTAAGAAACGATGAAAGTAAGGTAAAATTTTGAAACAGCATAACTTTTTACAACATGAATTTTTTTTTCTATTTTTTTATTTCCTGAATGTTTGTCGTATGTTTACGAACAAATAAAGGAACCATGATCATAACTCAAAAATTTCATTTTCATGACGAATCGCATATGAGCCCCTAATTTTGCCTGTTTTTCGATTACCCTGATTTTTTTCAAGGATAAGAATGAATACTATAGAACATTAAAAACTGTTTAATCTATATCTTTTCCGCTTCGCTGGGAGGTGCCGCAGTATCGCACTATTTGCTTGAATAGTGGGTACTGCCGCGGGCCTGCGTTGTTATTCGGTTAACTATTACCTCAGATTGGCGATGTGAGGACGATACAATGAAGCTAATGAAATGCAAAATACCATTTCGAACAATATTGCTCTCAGATAAAAAATTATGGAGTTTTCGGTGCGAAAATTCATTTTTACGATATTAGTGCACTCCAAAAAATTTCCAATAACTCATTCAGCAGGCAATACATCCAGATACATAGAGATGGCGAAGCCATTACGACAAATTCCTGTAGAGCAGAAAATCTACGTTACGTAGTTCATTATGTTTTCCATTTGGGTTCCCTAACGTTAGCTATAACTATTATTACCAAGAGAAATTAAAGAAGGCACATGGTGCATTTCACAAAAAGAATCCTGTTAATCAGCCTTTCAGCGTCGCGAAAAAGGCTTATTGGCAGGCCTTTTAATAAGCCTTGCGCAATCCTGTCAATAAGCCTTTTTTCATTTACTGAGATGCCATTTGATATATTTTTGTCGGGATGACCTCGTACATCCCTTTATATGGATGGACTGAGAACGAACTTCCAGTTCCAATTTGACATTCTGAGAGAAGTCAAGCAAGTTCTTTTTTTAAAGAAAACCGTTGAGAAAGCAAAAGCATTTCTTATCCAGACTCGTCGGGACACTGTCAAACGTCGCTTAATGAAATGGGATGTACGATGATAAAGTGATATGAAACACTCCTTTATTAGGGTCGATATTTTCTCTTGGTTGTGTGCCCTTATCGTTTTCGCCTCCCTAATGGAATGGAATCAACGTGTACGGAAAGTAGGGCTTCCATAATAAAACGATATTCGGGAGCTGAATTGTGAAAGCGAGAGAGAGAGAGAGAGAGAGAGAGAGAGTGAGAGAGAGCGAGAGAGAGATACGCGAGAGGTAGACGGAGAGGAATGCTTTTTATTGACGAAATAGCCACATGGCTGCGATGGTCCACGTCATTACGAAGCCATATTTATATCTGAAACTCTTTTTCAACGAGCTTTACGCTAACTGTAAGATCCACTATTCGCCTCTCTCTGTTTCGGGCCGTTCTACTTGACGCGAAACTTTTTATTATGGCGCTTGATTTGCAAGAAATACATACCCGGCGTCGTGACAGAAACAGTAGAAGAAGGAGTGTTTCCGCTAGTCTCTTCATTGGATTCTGAGGTGCTTGGAGCTGTAGAAGCGAAACGAAAATATTTGCGTCTCTTCCGAAGGATACTCTTGCCCATATTTGGAATGTTGAGTACTACTACTTGAACAGTTACGCAGTGTTGTTGTGTATGCCATACAAAAGTTGCAATGCTCAAGTAACTAGTAAGAAGACTGCTAACCTATGTACATATCTGCTTATATTATGCGTTCGTAAGACTAAAATTTTCGATACGCTCACGTGTACTAGCGACAGTCAATGCAGTGGTTGATCGTTTACGGCACTTGGACTGTAGTCGCTGTTTTTGGCACTTTTGCATCGACACCTGCAGATTATTTCAATTACAAATACGTGAGAATATTTCTCAGTTGGCATTGTTTGAACAGAACTAACTTGTACTTTTCACAACATTAAAAATATCAATAGAGACCTGCGAAATGATGGATCCGAAAATGATGATACCGAAGATAATTGGAAGTTGCATAGCGCAACCTTCCTCGGGAACAAGCTGTGTGAAAAAAACAAGGCTTAAGAAATAGAAGCAAGCTCTAATGATAACGTCAAGAGACTATTTCCAACACGAAGAAAGATAAAAAAAGAGAGGGTTGAAGACACCAAACGCCCTTATATACATGTCTCGATTCCCCGGCGCCCTCCAAATGGCGAAGCCATTTCATTGCTTTTCATACCGAAAAGACGCAAATCGGGATGTATTAAACTGCCAGAAATTACACATTGAACAACAAGAACGACTTTCGCCAACGGAAGGAAAAGTTAGACAGAATGTTTCGTCATTATTTTTCGGCCTTCTGCCTACATTTTCAAATTTCTATGCCTCACAGTTTTTCTTTTTTTTTAGGTTGTCTCAGATCCGATACATCATCGAGTGCTGCCAAATAAAGGAAATCATGCGAATATGAATCGCCGACAATGACATTTTATATATTTTTGTCGGGATGACCTCGCAAGACATCCCTTTATATGGATGGACTTTGTGAGAACGAACTTCCAGTTCCAACTTGACATTCTGTAGAAGTCAAGCAAGTTCTTTTTTTAAGAAAACGAGAGAGATTGTGAAGCGAGAAGAGAGATCATTTCACTTACATCGTAGGCGAAGAGCCTTCCGCTCGTGCACGTGGCCGTCTTGCATGAACCGGTCAACGTCCTCGAAAGAAGATCGTCATCCGTGCAATAAAAGGCGTCGCCGCCGCATGTTGCCGCCTCAGGCACCTTGCAGGAAAGACTGCTTTCCCAAGTGGCTTTGTCTTGTCTAGCAAACAAATTGACATTGCTCTAAGGGTCCGGGACTCCGCCGCATGTTGCCGCCTCAGGCACCTTGCAGGAAAGACTGCTTTCCCAAGTGGCTTTGTCTTGTCTAGCAAACAAATTGACATTGCTCTAAGGGTCCGGGACTCCTGGAAGCAAACCCCAACGGATTTAGAAAATTGAGCTCACATAGATCGATAACTTGTTCCTTCTTTTTTTACAGGTTTTGTTGACCAACAAACAATAAAACCTACTGTACAGGAAGTAAACGCAATCACATTTACACTTTTGATGAGACTGAACTTACTTAGACAAATTGTCTTGTCTAGCAAACAAATTGACATTGCTCTAAGGGTCCGGGACTCCTGGAAGCAAACCCCAACGGATTTAGAAAATTGAGCTCACACCTTGTAGACAACGTCGTTGCACTTGTCGCAGGGCGGCGCTGTGGTAGTAGTCAACGAAGTCGTTGTTGTGGATAACGTCGTTGTTGTCTCTGGAGGCGGCCTGAATGTCAACGAATTCGATGAAGAAGAGCAAATAAAACTCGGATACTCTCCGATTATTGTGAAAAATACAAGAAAACTTCACGAAGCAGTTTCATTCGATATCACATACAATGTAGTGGAATAAAACTAATTAGTTAATAAAGAAATCTGAAGAAAAAGGCAAGAGCTAATGGTAAGTATGGTTTTCTCTGTTATCCTAAAATGAAATCTCATCGTGGACGGGTGCGTGGGCTGCATGGCCACACACGCAAAGGCAACCGTGACTGTCGCGGCAGCGTTGAGGGCGAGCGGAAGAAGTCGGCGGTTCATTGATTGCTAATTAAAGGAAGAGGAACAATGATAGCGTCGTAAGGAGTGTGAATAACTTCAACAATAGTAAATAAATTCTTTATTAGATTCACTAGCGGATCAAACACCTTGAGGGGGAATAAAGGAATGGGAGCCCTAATGCGTTCTTTTATATTTGATTGAAGATGTTCGCTCGCTGAGCGCTGACAGGCAAGGTTGATATGAGATGATGATAGAGTGAGAGGGTAAGTGAGGAAAAGAGATTAAGCTGGAAAGGGGTGAGACTAAAAGAAACCTACGATTGCGGAGACAACCGACAATTCAAAAAAAGCTTGGCTCTGCTCGAACAGGTTGGACCAGGCGGCAAGGCTTAAGTGGAGAACGGGTAAAACGTTCGGTGGCGGATAGATTGAAAGGAAATAAAGTGGGCGAGACACTGCCTGGTGAATCTTCGTCCTCCGGCTTCCCAATGTGCCTAGTGTCTAACTGCTTTGTGCTTTAAATGTGCTCACTCCAAAAATGTGCAAGAAATTAAACTTAATTCTATTTGAATTTTCCTGACTTTTGTAAAAAGGCGCGAATTCAAAGTTGAGTTTTTGGTTCCTTTAGTTGCTAAAATTCACCGCTTCCTTTTTGCAGAACAGCGCGGCGCGTTAAATTTACATTCAAACAGCAGATGAGAAGCAAATTTCGCGGGCTTCCTTGCTACATATAAATGTTTTATCTTATTATCGTTGAAGCTTTCATAATCTGCTTTATTATCATCTCCCACTAAGCAAGTATGTATGTATTTAAATAGATGATGCAACGATATCATAATGGAAGACATAGAATAAGCGAAAAGATATTTCTCATTAATAGTCATCAAATCTGTAAATGATATAAATGATAGAGTCACATCTGTAAATGATAGAGTGGAGATGCGGCAGATCCGGCTAATAGCCGGCTAATTGCGTGTGAAAGAGGACAAGAGAGAGAGAGAAGGATAGAGTGAGAGATAGAGAGAGATTTAGGTTTTCTTTGAAAAAGGCTGCGGTAGGTATGAAAGTTTGAGCGCTTTCTCTTTCTCTTTCCTTTCCTGTTTCCCTTCCTCTTTCCCTTTCCCTTCCTCTTTCTCTTTCTCTTTCTCTACTCTTTCTCTTTCTCTTTCTCTTTCTCTTTCTCTTTCTCTTTCTCTTTCTCTTTCTCTTTCTCTTTCTCTTTCTCTTTCTCTTTCTCTTTCTCTTTCTCTTTTTCTCCCTCTTCTGTTTCCCCTTATCTTTCTCTCTCGCTCTCGCTTTCTTGGGGAGACGGGGGTACGAGATTCCGTGGACAGTCATGTTTGCAATAGCGGTTGACCCTACCGAAGCTTTGGGTGGCGCTAGCAAAAGGAGAGCTGCAGACACTGCAGTCGCGCATCTAGCAGATCCATTTGAACTTGTCGAAACGTACGTATCTTCCATTAGGAATGTAATTCTGCAAGAGATGCTTGCTTATTTGTCAACCCTTTTGTTTCTCAAATCTTTAATTTCTCAATATTTTCTACAAATATGTTATGTCTTTGTTTTTTAAAGCCACAAATAGTACATTTAAAATCGACGAAGAGAAGTGGAAGCGTAAATGAAGCACAAGCCAATTGACCGGCAGAAAACACGTGATAACAGTAGAGCGTGCAAAGTGTATACTAGAGGGAATTACCAGAAAAAAAGACATTACTAGCAGAGCTAGCAGACGATCGACAGAGAGAGAGAGAGGGTTTCAGAAAAAGAAAAAAAGTAAGCGAGATCCTCATAGATCGCGCCGTATGCGCTTCCTTTCGCGGCGCGCGAATTCGGCTTCCGCGCCGCGTGCCTGCAACGCGTTCCACTGCGCGTCACGCGACTCCTGACAAGAAATCAAATGATTACGGTATTTTCAAATATTTACTACCGTGTTGCGTCTTGGAGAGCCAATTATTGTAAAATAACTCACCTTAAAGTATCGCTCAAGCCGGAATCGCTCGGCAAAGGAGCCAAGGGGCGGCTCTGCGCCGCGAGGACGAGGACCGATGAAGCTACAGACAAATGGCTGATTTTAGGTGTCGATTGGATATCGTAATCTTAGTACCGTAAGAAATCTTACTTTGGCATGTTGATATCGAGCCAGAAGTCATCGATTGGACTCTTGCGAGGATTCAGCGATTTCCCATCGCCTTCCGGTCGTGATGACTTCACATTCTGGAGTGAAGCGCACAAATCGTATTGATCTCACACTCTCATCTCTCTCTCTCTCTTTGCTTCTCTCGCCTCCCTCTCTCTCCCTGGTTCTCTCGCCTATCTATCTCTGCTTCTCTCTCCTCTCCCCACTCTCTCTCCCAACCAGAATCTCTCTCGTTGCTTCTGCATGGGGTCCAGCCAGGAGGTCAACGACCACCAGATCATCGTCGTAGAGGCGGTCGAATCGAAAGGAAAGAAAATTAACAAAAATCTGGTGACCAAAGTTAGTGCTGAAGAGGAACGGGCAAAAGAAGAAGAAAATTTCACTCACCTTTCATTAAGCTCTTCGAGATCCTTACCGTGCCATTTAAGCGCTTCCTTAGCCTAGAATGTTTTAGAAACATTTTGCTGTTCGAGAGACATGTAATGTTGAAAACTTGAGGTAGAGAGCGAGAGATGGATGCAGAGATAGAGAGATAGTGAGTTTGGTAGAGAGTAAGAAAGAGAGAGAGAGATAGAGAGAGAGAGAGCAACAGAGAAAATATGCACGGCAAGCAACCCACCTGCTCAACGGTGAGAATCGGAGGAGCCTTTGCAAATGTCATGCAACGAATCATTCCGTCCGGCCCGAGAAATCGCGCATTAATAGCCTGTAGAAAAATAATTAATTTATCAATTGTTAATTTTATTTCAAATTTAGTTTTTATTCAAAAAGAATTTTTCTAATTTTCTTGCGAAACAAAGAATGGAATGGACTCGAACTTCAGTGTGGTCGGGCGCGCAAAACTTCATCGCCTTAAGAGCTGGCCCTATTAAATTCTGAAAGCGGAATTGGTTAACTTTACATCCGTTACTGGAACGGATGTTTATATCCGGTACAAGTAACGGATATTTTGTGCATAAAAATACCGCATTTTCTCTATTAGTACCCCCTTTTACTAGAACCCCCCCCCCCCCTCCAATAGTACCCCCCCCCCCCTAACAGTCTAATACCTCATCTCTAGATGTACTTCGAACGGATCCTGGAGGCATGGGGTGCTCTTTAAAATGAACTGATACCAAATTCATGAATAATCTGTTGTAAATCGGATATTCCAGCGATGATTCCATTCGGGCTACGATTCTACTTTTTTTGGGAACAAAATGTTGTGATTAAACTTTTATTGTCTCACATTGAAAAATAGTACCCCTCCCTCTAATAGAACCCCTCCCTCTAATAGTGCCCCCCTCTCGCAGGGGTATTGAAAAATAGAACCCCCGGTTGTACTAATAGAGAAAATACGGTAATAGCTTTCATGTGGTCCAAGTAAAAAAATTAATACAACGTTCAAAGGCACCTCCTTCTGTGCTCCTTCTCCTTTGGCTGACAGCTCCTCTGGGGAGGCCTGATCGAAAGGGAAGCATGAAGTAAAATAAGGAATCGAAAGAGGAGAAAATATAGTTTCAGAACAAAATAAAACAGAACCTTGAAAGATATGGAGGAGGGCGAGGAAGAACGGGGAATAAAGAGAGAGAGAAAGAGAGAGATAGACAGAGAGAAAACGAGAGACAGAGATAGACAGAGATAGTGAGGAGTGCCAGACAGACAGAGTGCCAACTCCACCCACCTCGACCGTGTCCATGTGATCATCTGCCAAGATGGCTGCCGCCCACTGGCAGAACGCAGCGTCGCACTGAAGTCGATCCGCGAAGTTGCCCGAGAAGAACTGCATCACTGCCAGCTTCACTTGCATCGCCTCAAAGATACTTAATTACCAATTATAATTTAAGATACTTTTTCGTTGTTTAATTATAAGATGTTCTCATGTACTGTCGAGGACCTCCTCATCGCTCCTCAGCACTGTAAACATCTCAGCGGTCACCAGTCAATTGTCTGCCAAAACATCCTCCCGAACGGCCCACCCTCGCGCTCCCTAGTCCTTTCTTCCCCACTCTCCTTTCCTCCACAAAGAAGCTAAATATGTTCCACGCATTATAGTGAAGCCAGAACGTGGATCTGCATATATTTTAAATGTTACAAGCCAAATCCTTCGATGTTAGCTCCTGTTACATAATAGCAGAACTACAAAGAGATGCCTAACAGTGATAGCGTCGAGTGGAGTGATGCCAGGAAGCTGACGCTTTTCCAAGTACTCGACGGTCCACTGACGCGCGAGAACCTCCCGCACGAACTCGGGCAGGAAACGCTGTCAATTTTTAGCTTGCTTCTTTAAACAAAGCCATAGTATGAATTTACGCAGATTCTAAATGCGTTGGATGCACATATGTATGTATGTATGTACATATGAAAATTTAAAAGTATACTTTTTAAAAAGAAAAATTGATAAACCTTTATGGAGAGTAATCACGTAAGCATTTTATTAAGCATATCGCCTATGTGTTTTAGTTTAAGAGTTCCTCATGCCTTTGCACGGGGATCAAAGTTGAATGGACGCGGCAGTGTGAGGGGCGGGCCGTCTTCAGGGAAGTGCTCGAGGAGGGCCCGAGGCAGATCGGAGCCAAACTGTTTGTGTGAATATCTTTTCTATTTTTAATTTTAACGTAAAAATAGATTACAAAACAGTTTGAATGAGTACCTTTTTGTTGCATAACGCGTTGCGTGCTTCAACTTTGCTTCTTTCCTCGTCGCGAGCCTTCTTCTCTGCACGTTTCTTCTCCTCACGCAGCTTAGCATACGCTTTCGGTCGATACTGCGCGAACGTCTCTTCTCTGAATCAGGGAGAAGTTTTGCAGAATGCTGACTATTGCAAGGCTTAAAACAAATTTCACAAAAAAATTTTGTACTCTCCCATTTCCATGACCACTGACCGATTCCAAAAGTTGACGACATTGAACTTTGGCGCCCACCGCTCTGGCAGGAACAGCATCGCTGCGGCCGTGGCATACTTGTATATCTACAACTCGGAAAGAAATCATGTGCCTTTATATGTTTTTAGTATATAATAATTGTTAATTTTTATTATAACTGCAAAACAAATCAACATTTGTTGAATGATAAATGAAGAAGAACTTACATCTGTCGTGATGACCGTTTGTAGAATTCCGACAAATGTGTTGATCCCGGAGACCACGAGAAGCAGCCTTTTTAATTAGGATTTTTTTAATAATTCAATTTTTATATTGCTTATTTTTGAATTATTTCACTGAAGGCCTAAATTAAGTTAATTAACTTAAATAATTTATAGATAGCTCGGACCATTTCGTTGAACTCGTTTGGCGGTCATTATCGAAGAGAAGCGCGGCAGTCGTAGCGCATTGGAGGAGAGGGCCGACGGCGCAGAAGAGGAGATTGCGGCGGACCTCGAATGTAGTGACTGGGGGGACAATTCTGTGCCAGATGTGAATTGTTCAACCGATTGCTACATTTGAACTCCGCTTCCTTCAATTCGCTTACCATCGCGACGTTCTCCTTTTCGAAGGTTCGATTCCACTCGAAGAAGTTGTCCATTCGGAGGCGCATCATGAAGCGCTGAAGAAGCTTTTTTTACTGCCTCGTCGAACACATATTTAGATTAATTTGCGCAAGCTTTTTTGTGTCGCAAAATAAAACATTTTTTTCTTCCTTGTAGTTTGCTCGGACTAATTTACTCTGTTATGGAACTGCACGGCCAGCTCGCCGAAGGCAGCTGCGAGGAGAGCGAGCACGGCGAGGATAGTGACGATCATGGCAGGCTGGGAGGAGGTGTCGAAGGAGCCTGCGCATTCGTCACTCTCACTTCCTCTCTCTATCCCTCTCTTCCTCTATCCCTCATTCTCCCTCCCGCCCTCTTCTTTGTCGGACGTTCTCTCATGCTCTCTCTATTCTCTCCCATTTCTCTGTTGCTCTTTCATATATTCGGGCTTCATTTCTCACCGTTTCCTTCGTATTTCTTTCTGTCACTCTCTCTCTCTTCTTCTCTTTCTCTCTCCACTTTCCCCATCTCTCATCCTCTCTTACCAGTGCTGCTCCATAGCGTCGGCGCGTCCCAGCAGCTAGTTACTACTGCAGCCGTAATTCCGAGTGCAATTGCATACGATAACCCCATTCGAACCTGCAGATACTATATTGATTCATGTATAGATTGATTTATACAGAATAACTGAACCCCCCCCCCCTTTCCTGGTGCCCCACTCATCGACATACTGTCTCTTTCTCTTTCTCTCTGCTTCTCCCTCTCCTCTCTCTCACCGACCGCATAGTCGAGCCGGAACGGCCGATACGCCCACTCGTTGATGACATTTCCGACGATAACGTCATAGACGTGGCTCGCTTCGTTCAGCCAAAGCACTTGTGCTGCAGTTTAGCAGATGTTTAAATGGATTCAAATTTTCAGCCAGAATGAAAAGATTTCTATAAATTGCCTGAAACGTAGCAGAAGATGATGAGCGTGCCCCACACACGGGCGCCCACCTGAAATATGATGAATGTTTCCTGCTTTTTATACGTTTTCTCAATCACAAAAGCAAAGTTACTAACTACTCTCCCTCCCTTTCTCCCTCCCTCTCGCGCTCTCTCTCTCTCATTCTCTCTTGCTTTCTCTCTTTCGAAATAGCTCTCTTGCTATCTCTCTCACAGTGTCTGTCTCTCTCTCTACTCTCTCACTCTCTCGCTCTGCTCACCTTATCTAGGGCGGCCTCGTTTGGCACGTTGAAGTAGTAGTTTAAAAAAGCTACTATGGTCAGAAGAGCCGAGCGTTGAAGCTGGAAGTCTTCTTGTGGGCTCTGGAAGAGGGAGCGATGGAAAGAGAGGGAAAGAAAGAGGAGAGAGAAAGAGAGAAATAGAGTTATAGAAAGAGAGAAAAAGCAGAGAGAAATACATGATTTTCCAAAGTTAATCTAATCATCATGTTTGCTTCTAGTTTTGTCAGCTAGCAGGAGAGATTACAATGAGGGTTTTTCGAGAGAGGAAGATTAAACCAGATTAGACGTGACCAGCTAGAGTGGGGAAGAGAGAGAGAGAGAGAGAGAGAGCGGGCGAGAGAGAGCGAGAGAGAGAGAGAGAGAGAGAGAGGGAGAAAGGGCGTGAAAATACCCACTTCGCATTCACCCATAAAGCCCGCCGCAACAGCTCGTATTATGACAGAGACTGCTGTTGCTGCCGTTGCTCCGTGTGCAGAATAATGCAGAGCAGCGGATACCTAGGTCTCTCATTGTATTCTCTTTCTATCACTGGCTTTCTCAAATTCTCTTCCTCACTCTCCACCTCTCTCTCTCTCTCTGTCTCTCTTCCTCTCCGTCTGTCTCTCTTTTCCATGATTTCACATTTTCGCGATGCTGCCGCCGTCTCAGCAGCTCGCATTTCTCGAACATTGGGCCAGCCTCGCACTCGCAGTAGGCGCCGTCCACCTGAAGAGTCATTTCTTTCTCTCTCCCTATTTCTTTCTCTCTCTCACTATCTCTCTCTCTCACTCTCTCTTTCCTTTTCTGTCTCTCTGTTATGTCTCCCTCTATTTCTTTTTTCTCTAATTCCGTCTTTCTTATGCTATAAATTTGAACATCCCTCTTCACTCCACTCACTTTCTCGACGCATCTGCCAAGCTTGCATTTCATTTTGTCGCAAAACTTTGGCGAGATGAAGCAGCTGCCGCCCTGAAGGCGCAGTTATAAACATTTTTAAATAATAAAATATTAAACGATTCCATCCACTCGAAAAATGGTCCAACGATTTATTGTTTGCTGTAAACGGTAGTGTGCGATCCTATCTTGGCGTACTAGTAATACCTTTAATCAGTTAAAAGAATGTATAAGCATGTATGTATATATTTATTATATGTATTTGGTGTAGTCAGTCTCATTATGCCTTTTCGTAAACCTCACCGTCCATCCAGGCTTGCAGATGCACGCCTTGTCATTGCAGTACTCCGTGCCGAGCGGGTCGCAGTCTGCGCAAGTCTTGAAGGGCTCCGAAGACAGAGCTTCTTCGTAGACTATTTCGTCTTCGCCTTGGGCTATAGGAGAGTTTGGACGAGGAGAGTGAACGATGGCAAGAGACGTAGGTAGAGAGAACGAGAAAGAGAACGAGAAAGAGAAAGAGAGAGGGGGAGAGAGAGAGAGAGAGAGAGAAAGAGGTAGGAAGACCCAGAGATTGAACAAGAATGGACAACTGTTCGGTGAGGGGCAGTTGAAGAGAGTCGGATGCGGCGAGAGCTGGCCAATCTCAGTGCATTTCGACGTGAAGGTGACTTCGGGAACTTGTGCACATTCAAAGTCAACCGTTTCCTGCAGTTCTCGTCATCATCAGATACAGCGAGGTAGGAGTGAATAGAGAGAGAGAGAAAGTGGAAGAGAGAGAGAGAGAGAGAGTGGAAGAGAGAAAGAGAGAGAGAGAGTGGAAGAGAGAGAGTGGAAGAGAGGGAGACAGATATGGAGAGAGACACAGAGTGTGAACGAGGGAGAGAGACAGAGATAGATAAAGAGAGAGAGAGAGAGAGAGAGAGAGAGAGAGAGAATGAGCCAGGCACCGTATAGTTGATCATTGCCATCTTTTTGTCATCTCTGATCGTGAGAACACTGGCTAGGCCGTATTCCTTCAGAGTCGCCTGCACTGCGCATGCCGGTGGGAGTGAAAACTCTGCAGCTTTGTTATTTGACAAATATCTCTTTTTTGATTTAACATAAAAAGATATGTTTCTAATTAATTATTTGTATGAATTGTTTTTGTAAACACATTTGAAAACAAATAATAGATGTGCAACGAAGGACAAACTGACTGGGCACCATGCAGACAGCGACTGCTCTCGGATACATGGAGTAGGCGCTCAGAGTACTCGTCAATGTCTCGTCCTGCGGAACATTGTGACTTGCGAAATGTACATATGTACTTTCTTTTCTTTCACAAAAACATTTATGCGCAACTTCAATCTTTCACAATCGTATTACATTTTATCTTATTATTTTTATACATTAATAAAGATTTATGTACATATCTACATATGTAAACAACCTTTTAAAAAGATAAATTGTACTACCATTGTGGTCATAAAATGATTTTTGAGAACAATACACTACTAAGAAAAAGCACAATTTTACGTACCAATTCCGCGCTCAACTCCGACAGACTGATGACTCGAACAGTTCGTGTTGCGCGGAATGCTGCGGAGGCATGCGAGTTGACGTAGAGGGGAGGGAGGCCGCCGTCCGACTCACGGCTGATGTTATATTAATATACAAACCGTTTTCCACGAATTATTCCACCTGGTTCCATTTGACCGCGGCAGCTATAGCCATTATCATTCTTCTCTCTCTTGCCATCTTCTCTCTTTTGATCAATGAGGGTCGCTGTACATATGTATGTGCGTTTTTCCTTCTCTTCTTCCTCTCTCTATCCCTCTTTTTCTCTTTTTTCTCTCTAGCTTCCCTAGCTTTCGCTCTCACATTCTTTCTCTCTTTCTCTAACAGCATCTCTCCAATGGCCTTCCTCTCAGCATCCAGTTCAAGAGCTCCCATAATGTCGCTGAATATGCGCTTCTGGCACGCGACCAAGCAGTCCATGTATGATTTGCCTGAAACCGGGACAGGAATACCGTACTACCAGAAACAAAATAAATTCAAATCTCCCGCCATATCCCCTTGAAGTACCGCCTGCGATCCAGGTTGGATAGATGCACATCGTCGCGCCCTCCGTAAAACCTAACGGACATGCTTCCGTGCTGGTATCGCCGACTGAAATGAAATGTTTAAATGGAGTAGTCGTAGTCCTAATTCTTATTTTACAAAAAAATACTCCCAATTCATCCTTTTCTTATCCCTTTATTTAAACTTGTTCATGATCTCTACTTGGATCCCGTGTTTGCTTCCCTCTAAAGTGTACAATCCTAAAGCGTACAGTCTGAAACTGTCGTTGACTCATCGCCATCATTTATAATGACGCCGTGGTTCGTGTGGGGCGCTAGGGAGAGTGAAGGAGTCGGCGAGTCGGAGAGGGAAGTCGATGTCAGCGGGCTATAGAAGCAATACACTTTAGTGATCTCTGAAAAGCTTTAAAAGTAACATATTTTGACCATCTCAAGCCCTATTAGGACAATGGATGTATTGTTGGGTATAAGGTGGAAGTCACCCATCGTAGACTCTGCTCCAGAGTTTTGAAAGTTGAAAAGGAGGAGATGAACCTAGTTGAAGACGATGTTTCTTTGTCGGAGCGAGACGTTGTGGTGCTCGTTGAGAATGCACTGGAAATCCCAGAATGGTTTCTCAGTTGTATTATTAATTGTCACACTGGATGTACATATGTAGTATCTTTATTTTTTTATTTTTTTTATTTATGTACATCTACTTATATTTAAAGAAGTTCTATTAATTCATAGGCAATAACCGCAGTGTCGCGGCCATTGATGCTGGCGCCGTGTCCTTTCTTGTCGGGATTGATGTAGCGACCTTTGATGCCACTGCTGGACTGCTTTCTGTTGAGAAAGTAGCAGTTGTGGCTTCCTTTGTGCTTTTGGACGTAACTGATTCTTCATATGATGTGACTTCATCAGTCGATTCAAGCGGACTTGTCAGAATATTAAATCTCGTGCTGCCAGGTTCTTCATTCTTCGTGCTCTGGTGAGCTGATTCCGAGCTTCTTCTCCATTCGATCGTGGATTCAGGTGTCGACGGCGCCTTGCTCTCGTCAGTGGCTTCGGATGTAGACAATTCGACACTACCAGTCGAGGTACCGGAGAAAGAGGCAGCACTGCTGCTAATGCCAATTCTTCCGGATTTGGTCGCCTTAGCTGAAGCAGTGCTCACAGTAATCGATTCTGTCTCGGTTTCCGATCCAGAGATTGTTCTTGATTCGGTTGAGCTAGTCATTGAGGAGATGCCAGAGGCTAGGCTTGTCGACATTGATGCAGTCGGAAAGGAAGAAGACGGAGTTTCGATGAAATTCGGTGACGTAGACATCGAGCTGCGGGAGCTCTCGCCCGATTCTGTTTTTGTCGGCGAGAATGTGGAGATGGCTAAATCTGTAGCATAATTGTAAACGATGTAATAGCATTAACTCTTATTTTTTAAATATATTTCTGTGAAATAAAAAATATACAAATGCATATATAATTTATTTTTAGAAGATAAATAGATTGAACGCACCAGTTGTCTCCGAATTTTCGTGAAGAGTTGAAGCAGAGGACATCATGTTGGTTGAGCTCGAGAGAGATTACGATTTGGTTTGAAGATTAGAAGCAGAAGCAGTGAAGGTGGAGGGAGAGGAAGATTTAATGTGAAGAGGCGATGCTGAGGAGGCCACATTGCTGGAGGTTGAGAGGAAGGAGGATTCTGAATGAGTCGATTCTGGCGACGCGGCCGTCCAGTGTTGATCTCGTGTTCTGCTTGTGACTTCCGTGGAAGGATTTGTCGTTGAGTACTCCCCTGTTTTCAAGTAGAATTAGTCTTGAGCTCAGCTGTCTTCATATTATTCAGATGATTATAAAAGCACACCGCACTCCATCTATTTAACAGCAAACGAGTGTTCGGTATTGTATTCATTCTACAAATTCAAATGACATTCACATTTTCGTCTTCTTCATCTGGTTCTTCAAAAGACAATGAATCGACCTAAAAGCCAAAAATGAGATTGAGATAGGGAGGACAGACAAGAGAGGGCGAAAATGTTTGAATTAGATTGTTTTAAAGGTGAACGGCAACCAACGAAAACTAATGCCACCAGTTCCAAACTCTCGATTTCATGTGCTCTTTTTCAGCAGGTAGTTTCTGCGGCCAACAAAAGAGCACCGAGAATAGAAAATTTATTAAATGTTTTTGACTTAATTTTTATTTTAATTGAAAATAGGTGTGTCTACTTTTCATTTTTTCACCAGGAACACTTGTAACATGAAACACTAACATGAGTCGACAGCAAGACCCGCGTTGACGTTGCTTTTTTCGTTGCTTCTTCTAGTTCATGCCCTGGTGTCGTCGTCACGTCAGTTATCGAAGTTGAAGAATGCTCGCTGTATATTTGAGATGATGTCCTAGCCAGCATTTCGGAGGTCGTAACTATCGAATCAGTGGAAGAAGAAGAAGCCAGTGAGGTGCTCATGCCTTTGTCTGAGGAAGATTCAGAAGGATGATCGAAGGTGGATGATTGAGGTGACTTTAGGGTCACTGGGTATGAAGACGGACTCTCCATTTCAATTGCCGAAGAACTCGCAGCTGCCCGCCAGCTACTGGAGGTGGATGATTCATCCTCAGAAGAACCTGTAGTTGGCGACTCCATCGAATCGGCCGGCGAAGTTATTTTGCCAGAAGGAGATGCCACATCTATTGCCGCTGTCTTTTGCAACTCGGTACTTTTCTGAAGGCCTGCTGAGGAACTTGGCGTTGTGAACAAATCGCTTGGAGTAGTACTTTGTAAAGAAGGTTCTGTGAACAATTCTCCTGTTTTTGGAGTCGTCGTCTGTGACGAAGCTTTGACTGTACTTGTAGTTGATGTCCTCGAGGAAGTTTCCGATGAAGACTCCGATATGGTAGATAATTGTGCAGTTACATCTGTTGTTGCAGTCATGAGCCCCTTGCTACTTGCTGTTGGCGACTGTTTGAATGTGGGAGTTGCTTTCAATGATGATTTGCGTGAGTTTGCTGTGTCTGTGTCCCTAGCAAGTGATGCCAGAGTGCTTTCTTCTACCAAGTCAGGTGTTATCGAGTGTGAGGTAGTTCCGCCCGTCATTGGAGAATCAGCTGTCGTTTCATCTCGTGTCGGTGGAATGATTGATTCAGAGAATGTTGTAGTTGTTGTCTGTTCACGAGTCAACACTTCATCGTTTGTGGTTTCTGAAATTCTCATGGAGCTTTCGTTAACGATGAGTCGGTCAGTAATTGTAGAGTCTTCAGGTGCTTCTTCTTCCGAGTTGGGCATCAACGTCGTTCGTACATCCGAGTCAGTTGTCGAAACGAAGGCGGGTGGTGAAGAAGCAGCGCGCTCATTTTTTGTATTATAGACAGAAGTCTCATCCGATTCCTTAACTAGCATGTCGCTTTGAGTGCCTGTTGATGCTGACGACTGAGTTGTTTGCATTTCGGGCGTGATTCCACTCGTCTTCTTCGCTGTCGATGAGACGTTGTTAGGCTTCTCTGACGCTCTTGTGGAGGGCGTCGTCATCTTAGGCGTCGTTTCCTCTGTGGGAGTCGCTTTCAGTACTGATTTGCGCGAGTAGTGTCAGTATTCTCAGCAAGTGATGTCATAGTACTCTGTTCTTCCAAGTCAGCTGTAATCGACTGTGAGGTAGTTCCGTCCGTCACTGGAGACGTTAGATCTCGTGTCGATGCAATGGTTGCTAAAGAATGTTGTAGTTGTTGTCTCTTCCGGGGTCAAAACTTCAATGCTCGCATCCCTAGTGGTTTCTGCTGCGGTAGTCGAGCTTCCGTCAAGGATAATTTTTACAGTGAATGTGGAATCTTCAGGTGTTCGCTCCTGCAACGTTGTTCGCAGATCCGGGTCTGTCTTTATGGAATCTGATGTTGTGATATGCACGAATGATTCGGAAGGAGTTGGCGTAGTTTGTGAAGAGAATTCTGTGAGCAATTCTCTTATTTCCAAAGTCCTAGTTTGTGACGACGTTTTCACTGAAGTTATAGTTGACGTCGTCGAGGCAGTTTCCGATGAAGAGAAATGTGCAGTTACATCTGTTTTTGCAGCCATGAGCCTGTCGCTGCTTGCTGAAAGATTTTCTGTAGGAGTTGCTTTCTGTGATGATTTGCGCGAGTTTGCTGTATCAGTGTTTGTTGTCATAGTACTCAGGTCCACCAATTCAGCTGTAATCGACCGTGAGGTAATTCCGTCAGTCACTGGAGATTCAGTTGCCGTTCCCACTGGAGATTCAGTTGCCTTTCCATCTCGTGTCGATGCAGTGACTGATTCAGAGAATCTTGTAGTTGTAGTCTTTTCAGGGGTCACCACTTCAATGCTCACATCCCTTGTGGTTTCTGCAGTGGCAGTCAAGCTTGAGTCACGGATGGTTTTGTCAGTGAATGTTGAGCCTTCAGGAATTCGTTCTTCTAATGTTGTTCGCTGATCCGGGTCGTTCGTTTCAATGTCATCGGAAGTGGTGAAATGCACGACTGATTCAGAAGCAGTTGTCGATGTGAAGGCGTATGGAGATGAAGTAGAGCGGTCTTTTCTTGCGATAATGAAAGTAGTTTCCTCCGATTCCCCAACCACGCTGCCGCCTTGAGAGCCTCTTGAGGTGGACGATTTCGTAGCTTGAATTTCGGATGTGGTTCCACTCGTCTTCTTCGTTGTCGATGAGACGGCGTTCTCTGACGCGCTAATGGAGAATGTCGTCTTCTTGTTGTTAGGCAACGTTCCGATTTTGCAAAGCTCCTTATTACCCCTTTTGTCTACGCATTCTTCGTAAACGTCTGATCCAATAATAAACGTCTGTCTCGCGGTCGTTGTTGATGTGTCTAAAATCCAATACATACATACATACATACATACATACATACACACATATGTGATTTTTTTTCCATTTTTCATTACTTATACAAGTATGTATGTACATATGTTCACTTATGTATGGATGCCTACTTGTTTGTTTTAATTGGAAAGTTTATTTCCGATGTATTTTCTTTCTACAACATACATATGTACTTGCATATAGGCCTTGTATTATGAGCATTTAATAAATCAGTTACCGTATTTTCTCGCCCCTCCCTCCATTGGACCCACCCCTGTAATAGTACCCCCCTTGAAAATTGAAAAATAGTACCCCTCCTTATAATAGAACCCCCTCCCCCCTCCAATAGTCGAATACCTCAGCTTACCAAGTACCTCGAATGAATCCTGGAGCCTGTATTCATGGGATGCTCTTCCCAATGTACTTATTGCTAATTTCTTCAAAGAAAAATAGTTCCCTCCCTCAAATAGAACCCCCTCCCTCCTCCCTCTAATAGTGCCCTCCTTTCGCAAGGCCATTGAAAAATAGTACTAGTAAAGAAAATACGGTATTCAAGTTTCTTAATTCAACCTGATTTCGCAATCTTGTTGAGCCCATTATCTTGAACGCCATCTGCAAAAAGGCCGGAGGTCATTATAAGGGTGGAAATAGATGTTGCTCTTAAAAAGTTCGAACCATCGGTCGACTGTCCGCGTTCGATTGCAAGAAAAGTGAAGAGAACGACTGAGAAGACTAGTCGCGTTCTTGCCATCTTCGCCACAGGCGGTTTCCACTCACGCGACTATCACTTCCTGCCTTTCTCTTTGATTGCACACCTTTTATATTGATAGAACGGAATATCGTATTCATGCAAGTTATTTTTTAAGTAAATAAAGGCTGTCTCGGATGAGTAAGGGAAATGGAAGTCGAAAGGGTGTGCAGCTAGATAAAGGTAGTGAGAAGAAGTGGAGAAACACACACTCAGAGATACCCAGACATAGTTATATAAAGAGAGAGAGAGAGAGAGAGAGAGAAGGAGAGAGAAACGAGAGAGAGATAGAGAGAGGGAAAATGGAGCGAAAGGGGGAGAGAGCACAAAACAACATTGATGAAGAAAAATAAAGGGAGTAAAGGAAGAGAGCGAATCAGCAAGGACCGCTCGGAAAGGACGCAGAATAACATCTGCTGCCACTGGCTTCATGATCGGAGATGCTGCCCGCTTTTCAGTATGCCCGCCTTCTCTTCTCCGGCCCATCCCCCTTGCTCATTATTTTTATGTCCCTTGCTTCTGTCCGTCGCAACCGTCTTCTTCTCATTCAGACCACTCGGTTATATTCCTGATTTTCCATCTCTCTCTCTCACTCTCTCTCTTTCTCTTCACTACAGAAAAAGAAAGTCTCATATTTATTGCCTGCCTTGAGCATCATTCATGGCCTGGCAATGAAAAGAGAAAAAAATATTGGGCAAAATCAAGGATGGATGAGGCCTCAGTGAAATTCACTGCTTCCATGGCTACTTCCACTACCAAACATCGCACTCGTCATACACTTCTCCCCTCCGCGCTCCATATTTTCTTTAAAGAAGCAAAAAATCAATCAAAGAAGCAGAAATCTGATCAAAATTAGCGAACTACCGTAATACAGATTAATAGTGTTCTGCGAAATGATGAAGCATCTCAAAGTCAACTTTAGGTCATTCACACACGCCCAGTCACGGTAAGAGGTAGCTTCCTCATGCCGCTCATTTGTTTGCCTAAAACTTTTTTGACTAAATTAACTGCAATAAAATTGAGAAATAGCATTGACAAGTTGCAAAGTTGCACAATAGCATTGACAAGTATGTTTGGAGTTGCGAGTCTCGTTAATGTTGTTCAACATCTGAGCTTCTGTCATGTACATATTCTGCGCGTCTTAAGAGATCTCCCAAATTATGCAGCCTTTAGCTCTCTGATATAATACTTTGTTTAAGCGCCTTAAGCCTTCGTATTCCGTCTTGTCGGAAGGAATCCCTCCTAATATCTATAAGAACTGTGCCACTTCCCTCTGCGAACGCTTAGCTATATTTTCAACTCTTTCCTTGGGTAGCGTGTCATCGTTTAGGAGTGATGGAATCATTGTCCCTATTAAGGTCCCTCGACCGACTGCACCAGTGGATTTCCGCCCCATAACCATATCCCCCGCACCTGCTAAAATTATTGAGCGCTGTATAAAGCCATGATTGGAAAACTGGTGTAAACGGTTCAATATTCTCCCGGATTGTCAAGACGGTTTTAGTGAAAGTAGATGAGTAACTAATCTATTAGAATTCACTCAAAATTGGATTCTCGAAGGATCCAAGGGAAATTCTGTTGATGTATTATATGTTTTCAATACTTTTTGCAGCACATTCTTTACAACTTCTGTGGTGCAAGGATTTATTCTCGCTCCTCTGCTTTTCATTACACATACGTACATATACGTGTCCGACCTGCCACGAGAGCTGGACCATCTCGCACTTGTTCGACCTGTGATGTTCGCTGACGAGCTCAACATCTATGACGCCTTCGATCTCCTCTCCCAGTCCATGACACATTTCAATTTATTGAGAAATTTTGTTATCTCTGTGGATATCATTATTATCCCACTCGACTGACAAGGGAAGTCTTTCGGTGGGGTATGGCAAACCTCAACATATTATACACCATTCGAAAGCTCTCAACGAGCTGATAACGTTTTTGATGTTTCTAGCTAAACACCGAGGCACAAGCGCACCGGGGTCTAGAAGTGCCTGGCATGGTATAGGCCTCTTCCAGACCGGGCGCCTACAGCCGCCCAAAGTTGAGAAATCGAATGGAGTTTTTTTTATACGGAAGATAACCGACTTGCTATTACATAAAAACAAGATGCAGGTAGAAATGGTGCATCCGCAGCACTATAAGGCAACAACAGGAACATTTTTGAGACAGATGAAATTTTTGAGAAAATGGACATTTTACAGCGAAATATAATAAGTGAACTATTATTTTTTTATGTTAAAAACGGCTTGAAAAAGGTAATTAGTGGCTTAAAACTCAAAAATCTATTGAGAAAAAATTGTTTTTCCATTTTGCAGCTAGAAACATCAAAAACGTTATCAGCTCGTTGAGAGTTTTCGAATGGTGTATAGTATGTTGAGGTTTGCCATACCTCACCGAAAGACTTCCCTTGTGAGCACGTTTTCGCTGACTTTATTCTATCTGCGACGTATTTCGATCGATTTACTGTTCGCTTTTAAGTTTATGTTTGTTGACATGCCCATTTGTCGCATTTATAAGTTTAGGGCCCAACCACTTTCTCCTTCTAAATTCCTACAACTAGGATCAGCTTCCTCTTCCATTCATTTGCATACAGAACTGCAGAAGGTATTCTCAATCCCTAGCGCATATCTTTCGGCTCCATCTCATTTGCGGCAAGAGCAAGGCTCACTACTCAACTACTGTAACCAATTGATATATTTAGAGTGACTGATATCTGGTCTATGTATCCCCATTCTTCTCAATCACCCTTTATTTGTAGTGTGGCCCGATGTATTTCAACCCTCACCGGTGCACTCTTGGAATCATTCCCCAGTGAACATCAACTGTCATTTAATTGTTTAATGATCTTCTCGATATCTCCACGTGTTGACACATTTATAATCTTTTTTAGAGAGCCAGTCTCTCCGTATGTATCCCGTAGGGCCTGCCCCAGATTCAGATGTCTTAATTACAGAATGAGAAAGTCTCCTATTTATTCCCTGCTTCATTAGGAAGCGAACGAATCAGCATGTATCATGAACAAGTATATCTTCTGCACAAACCGGCTTCGAGAACGAAGATGCGGTGCGGTTTTCACTTCGCCTCGCCTTCTCTTCTCCTGCCCATCCACCTGCTCATTATTTTAATGTGCCTTGCTTCTGGCCGTCGCAACCGTCTTCTTCTCATTGCGACCACACAGACATCTTCCCGATTTTCCATCTTTATCTTCCTCTCTCTCGCCCTCCTTCTCTCTCTTTCCTTCTCTCTCTCTTTCCCTCAATCTCCCTCTATCGTTTCCTCTCTTTCCGTCTCTCTCTATTTCTCTCCGACTCTCTCTCTTCATTATAGAATGACAAAATCTCATATTCTTTGCCTGCTTCATTGCCTTGAGCATCATTCGTGGCTTGGCTGAAAAGGAGAAAAGAAATAAATGTCAAATCTTGAATGGATGAGCCCTCCCTCAGTGAAGTTCGCTGCTTCCATGGCTACCTTCACTAACCAAACATCGCGCTCATCAAACACCACTTCCCCTCCACACCTGATTACAACTGCAAAATACTGCTCCCAGCTTATAATAGAAAATGGCATTTTCTATTTCGCAACCCAAATTAATACTTCATTATTTCATTAAAGCAGCAAAAAAACAATCGAAATAATGAACCATCGCAACTTTAAAAATTATTATATATGAAGCTCGTCGTCCTTGTCTTCGAATTCCTGCGTCGACAGCTCGAAATTCTAGAAACCTTCAAAAAGCAAAGTTATGATAGACTTCGCTTCTTCTGATTGTTCTGCTGCAAACTTCTTATCCTTGGAAAGCCGTATTGTTGGCCAATATTGAGATTTTCACATAAACTCGTTTGTGTACTTACATTTGCTGCCAATGTCTGCTCGCATGCGTGATACTCCCACAGATAGATGACGAGAGAGGAAAAGAGAGGGAGATACCGAGAGAGACACAACATTGATGCAGAGAAACGGCGAGATAGGAAGGAAGAGGGCGACACTATGCCGGCTTAAAAAATCGGTGAAAAGTGCGGTTTTCACTTTGCCTCGCCTTCTCTTCTCCTGCCCTTCCCCGTTGCTCATTATTTTAATGTCCCTTGCTTCTGTCCGTCGCAACCGGTTTCTTCTCATTGCGACCACTCGGTTATCTTCCCGATATTTCCTCTCTCTCTCCCTCTCCCTCTCCCTCCGTCTTCCTCTCTCTCCGTATCTCTGTCTCTCTCTCTACATTTCTCGCCCCTCTCTCTTCATTGCAGAATGACAAATCTCATATTCTTTGCCTGCTTCATTGCCTTTAGCATCATTCATGGCTTGTCTGAAAAGAAAAATAAGAATTAAATGTCAAATCTTGAATGGATGAGCCCTCCCTCAGTGAAGTTCGCTGCTTCCATGGCTACCTTCACTAATCAAACATCGCGCTCATCAAACACCACTTCCCCTCCATACATGATAACAACTAATAATGTTTCCTACTTATGATAGAAAAAATGCTATTTTCTATAATACTACATCCCAAATAAATGCTCAATCGATTCTTTAAATAAACAAGAACTACAAACCTATGAACCGTGAATCTGAGCAACAATGTAATATAACCGTAATACAGACTATGATTTTTCAAGGTCTGCCACTGACTACACAACCCAATCTATATAAGAACAGAATTATCGACTTCAGTTGCATCAATTCCTTTAGCCTTCCTTTACCGAATCCAAACGGGCTCCTTATTTTCGCCACCATCCAAGAGCTTAGTCCACCAATCGAAGAAGTGTTCATACAAACTTAATGGGCGGAGCCATAGAGAGGCGTAGCCTACGGGTATGAAAGTTTCGTCAATATATTGGTGGCCGTAGGAGAGAAAAGCGATACATTTAAAAAAGAGGAAGTGTTGTATCTTGTTGGGAGGTGACAGAGAAGGAAAAAATGGACAAGTAAAAAAGGAGACAATCCATCTGCGGCACCGCCAGTTGTACAGGCAATTCGTCCTCCAGCATACCGTATTTTCCCTATTTGTACCCTCTATTAGAAGGCCCCCATTTCTAATGGTACTCTCCCGCTTGAAAATGGCATTGAAAAAAGTACCCCTCTCTCTAATATAACCGCCAGAGGTGGAACGGGCCCGGGCCGGCCCGGCCCAAAATGAGGGCCGGCCCAAATTTCTAGGGCCCTCTAGGGCCGGGCCGAGCCTCGCCCGATTGGGCCCGATTTTCTCAAATGTGCTAGCGAACATGCACATAACCGACCGAACTCTTACTCTCCCGGCCGACCAAAGTACTCACACAAGCGACGAAATAGTACAGGCAGAGAATAAGAACACTTCGCACCTCTTCGAGTAAGGCGAAGAGGTGCGAAGTGCCTTTTGTTTCTCAGCCTGTACTATTTCGTCGATTGTGTGAGTGCTTTGATCGGCCAGGAGAGTACAGACGCCACCTCCAAAGTTGTCGCATATTCTATCACTTCGATATATGTACATTAAAATTTGCGCTGAGAGAGAGCATTGCGTCCGAAACAGAATCGGGGGTCGCCTTTTCAGCTGATTGCTTGACGGTGAGAGAGAACTCGGTAGAGTTAGGTCTGCCATCATCTGACGGCGAGCCCGTGATCGACTCGAGCGCGTTGAACCGGCCCAGCTTGACTCGCCCGTGATGCTTCGGCCGTCGTGGCTTGCTGGTGCTGTTGCTGCCTCTGCTTCCACCACGCCGACGGGTGATTGAGCTGCCACTTCGCGTCGAACTGGGAGCGGAAGGGGGGCGGGCGCTAGTGCCCCTCTTGCTGCTGGCGCCTCTCGAGTGCAGCTCTGCTGCACGGCAGCAGCTCTCTCGGGTTGCGAAGACGGCAAATGCGCAGATCACGCACGATGAACTCGAGTCGGCCATCTCGCCTCAGGTCCGCGTCGTACTCGAGCTGTTCATGGGTGTAGTCCGGCCGGGCATTGATATTAGGAGTGGTGGCGATGAGTGGGAGGCAGTGACTCTCTTTGTTGTTTCACGAATGTTTCGAACTTTAGATAGATTGAATGCGCGGCAGGAGTCCTATTTTGATTCGGAATTAAATAAATGAGAAGCCTTGTGTAGGGGAAGCTAAAAAAAAATTTTCTATAAGAAAATTACGAATTACAAACTGAAATCTGACATATTTAAAAAAAATCCTGCCGGACAGGGCCGGCCCGGGCCGGCCGGGCCCAAAATTCAAGGGCCCGAAATCTGAGGGCCGGGCCGGGCCGAGATTCTGGGCCCAAGGGCCGGCCGGGCCCAAAAAAGTTGGGCCAGTTTCCACCTCTGATAACCGCCCAACCCCCATCCAATAGTGCCCCCCTTACAGCTCTAGAATCTATGTATAATGTAATTCTTTCAGGGTTAGAGTTGCTAGATGATATTGCCAGTAACCAGGCTCCGTTCTTACGAACAGTTACGTTGAACCATTAAACGCGAGCTCCTCAATTCACCTCTTCTTTCAATAATTAAGCTTTAATATCCTAAGTTATTATGCTTAGACGAGGTATCCAGGGAATAACTAGCCTTACTTTTTGAATAAGTTCATTGTGGCGGAAAATCCAAAAAAAATTTCTTGCATTATATTCTACGCAATAACAACGTGAAAACTGGCGCGTTGAAAATTAGCTACGGTAGGTCAGAGCCGCACTTATCTTTGACATGCTCTCTCGACCGAGCGACAGGCAACTTTATGAACGCTCGCATTCAAACCGGCTTTTAAAGGAAGTATCCGGCGAATAATTGTACAGCAGCGTTAGAGAACGAGTTTGAATGCGCGCGCTCAAAAAGTTGCCTGTCGCTCGGTCGAGAGAGCATGTGAAATAGGAGGGCGGCTATGACCTACCGTAGCTAATTCTCTACCCGCCAGTTTTCACATTACTATTGCTCAGAATGTAATGAAAGAAAATCGCTCAAACTTTCTGGATATATGTTTTACGCCAAGATGAACTTCTCCACATAGAACAAAACATAGGTTAATGATTCCCCAGATACCTCCTTTAAGCGCTACTGTAGAATTATTCGTCGGATATTACTCTATGTTATTATTTTATTACACCAGTATTTTTCATAATTATATCCCCAGTCCCCTAACACTCTCCAAATACAGCGAGCATGATGGTCCGGGTTCGCCTTCACCCCAGGCGGAGCACCACTGTGGCTACTATATCCCTCTCCTTCCTTTTCGTTCGCTGCAAGCACATACATTTGATCGTAATATCTCTACTTTGAATTCGCGAATATTTTATTTTCCCGCCATATTCAACAAGGATGTTAGGAGAGGAGCCCCGTGGCCGACTGGGCATTCGACTCCCACACTTAAAATTTATACAATTTATGGTGCGCACAACCTACATTGGCCGGGTTTTGCTTAACACATAGGCTCACATGCCAGTTGTGCAAACCACAAGTTTCTGTGGATTCTTTACACCGTACGTTTTACCAATCTGTCCAAATCCGTTAGGGACTTCGTGGTAGGAGTTTTTCCCCGTATGGTCTCCTTTAAAGATGTAGATAAACAATTAAACAAAATGACGAAAGCTACATTATACAATAGCTCGTCATGGAACGAGTGGTCTCTCCAATGGCGTCTTTAGGGAAAGCGATGAATCTTTGGAACCTCTCTTCTTTGAGAATTTCCATGGTCGTCAACCACGAAGAAGAAAGGTATATCTATTGCTATTGATTTGATGAATTCATTGAGCATTTATCACAATTCTATTCATCGATCTCGCAAGTACGTTTCAAGGTGATCAAGATATGGATCTTGTCATCTGAAAGAAAGGTTAAGATGTCAAGAATATGCACTATACATGCACACAGCGCACATAGTTCAGCTATTAGCTCGCTACGGATTGTTCAATTTGATGGTTCGCCGTCGCCTAACTATCATGAAAGCCGGCAGTGTATATCAGGGACAAAGCGAACTAACTATCAGGGACAAAGCGAACTATTGCCAGGTCTTATTTGCTCGCTCCATCCTCTCACATTGCCCATGCTTACAGTCCAATATAAATGTGCAGTCGAAAAAGGCCGCCGAAATAAGTATGTATGTAGGTAGCGCTACATTCTTTGGACAAATTGCCAGTTTCGGAACTGTGACCCGCCGAGTCCCGCGGCATGCTGAGTGGCTGATGCTTCTGCGGCTGGCTGAACAGGTTCGGCCTGCTACAGTATGCTGGGTAATTTTTCTGTGTGCATTATACAAATAAAGGTCGTAATAAGGTGAAAGCTAGTACATACTATGTGTGGAATTATCCAGGCGCGAGTGAGGACGCAAAGCAAGCAGATGGGGGGGGGGGGGCAATGCTCAGCGGGGTAATAGTTCGGCCTCGCTCAACTATAAGGTTAAACTATCAAGCTCGCTTTAAAAGAACTATTGATAGTAGCGTCAGGATTAATTATTTAGTTCCACGGGGGATGGCGAACTAAATAGTTCAGCCTTATAATGCGGCCTTATAATGCGGCCTCTCAGTACTATCTGCACTGTGTATGGAATAAATAAAGGGAATGTTAAATATCGATTTTCTAATACCATGGAGATATTCTGCAAGAAAATATGGATGAGGCCTTCAGACAGGAAAGAGAAATGTGCGGGAGACCGTGACGGAGCGAGAAAGAGAGAGTGTGGGAGCGAGTTGCTCAAGTCAGGCCTCGATCTGCAATATCAAAACTCGATGATAAGAATCATATATGTAGCTTCCGCATTTTCATTAATCTTGGATAATAATATGAGGCGTTCGACTGAAAAACCTTCATTATCCTCGACGAACTCGAAGCGAGATAGATAAATAACTAGGCTCATTGGGGGTACGTCGGAGAGTGGAAACTGTAAAACAAATATGAATACAGTGGCGTACGTGAAAAAAACCCTTTAAACTCTTGCAATTTTCAATCATAAACTAGCGAGTAGAGCATTTTATCCCAACTTTTGCCCAAATGAAACATTATCGTGTAGTTCGATTCTGCAAAAATCAATTTTTGTAAAATACCACGTTGGATACTACGAATTGCTTTTTAAAGGAGGTCTCAGGCGAATAAATAATGTCTTCTTTTCGCCTTATTTGGCCAGGTTGATTTGGAAACTTCGAATGCAAGCATCTCGAAGTAACAAACATCTACTGCCCTGCCCTGAGAAAATTAACACCATTCTTATTTTAATTTCCCGCCTTTTTCAAAAAAAAATTTGGAGGGCTACATCATATCCGAAGGGGGTCACTCAACGAGTGCATATGGTGTGCGCAACCAACATAGGCCGGGTTTTTCTTAAGAGAGCCTCTCTGTAAGACTCAAGGAGGCTTCTATTGGCCCCGGGAATATTTGCTTTCTTTTACTTTAAAAACTTTATGAGGGATGTAAAGTCCCGCCCAACATTTCAGGTACATAGATTAATTAGATTAATTAGATTAATCTAAATAATCTCAATTGATTTTTCAGCGCTCAGGAGGCATTTCAATAGTGTTTTCAGGTCAAACTAGACTAATTCGATGCTTCTAAATACGTTGGTAATGTTATTTTCTTAAAACAAGTTGAAACTAACGAGAAAATTGATATTTTAAGCAGAAACCCGTTTGAAAATGGAGCGCAATGTGCTGCATTTTATGCGCAATGCGCTAAATGTTTAAACGGGGTTTCGGGCTAAAATATCATTTTTCTCGTTAGTTTCAACTTGTTTTAAGAAAATAACATTACCAACGTATTTAGAAGCTTCGAATTAGTCGTGTTTGACCTGAAAATACTATTGAAATGCCTCCTGAGCGCTGAAAAATCAATTGAGATTATTTAGATTAATCTAATTAATCTAATTAATCGATGTACCTGAAATGTTGGGCGGGACTGTATCTGCTATTCAAAACAAGGTTTAGGTGGTCAAAAAGTTTTGAAAATTTTTTCTCTTAGATACGGTCCCGCCCAGGATCTTGATACCGAGGACGCGTCGGACGATTCGGACGCTTCCAAATGCATCCTCGTTCATAACTATTATTCTAGGAAAAACTAAAATATTTTAATTGATGCATTAGGTTGCTTATAGAGAGCGGGTAATACTGTTAAAAAAACGATAATTTCTAATCATTTGATAATGATTTATCAGTTTTTGCCTATAAAAAATTTCATTTTTAATATTTTTCGATGAAACTTTTCCTGTACCATTATTTTGTCTCTACTCATATCCACAAATAATAATATAAGAGATTTTATCATTGATAACGGAAATCGATAAAACAGACCTTATCATTCATGTTCATATGATGAAAAGATTCGCTTTACGATTCTGAATTTAATTATGCAATCAGTTTTCAACAGAAAGTGCCGGTTAACAACATATTTTTGATTGTGTGTACTTTGCATTAGTTTCTTCAAGATTCCCCATCGTTTCAGTCTTTGTCAAAACTTTTGGACGGTATGATGCTTCAAATCTAGGTTGCTGCGCTAGCATTGATACTTAGAAATATAGCGCGCTCCCTTTTCGCACTCGGTTTAATTACCCAAGCTTGAGTTAGCGAAATAGCACAGGCAGAGAAAAAAGCGTGAGCAGGCCAAGCCCCGCCCCTCTCGGCCTGAGAAGCCTCCCTGCCCTGTTCTTTCTGAAGTAATCAATGCAAAGTACACACAATCAAAAATATGTTGTTAACCGGCACTTTCTGTTGAAAACTGATTACATAATTTTTTGAAATGTGGTTTTCAGGCAATAACTTTTTTTACTTTTACGTCCAAAAAACCGAATGGTCCACGGGAAAGAGCAGGAAACACTACACATAATATGTTTCTGCGAGAAAACATCTCGGATACCTTTTTTGGGTAACTGCATTTGAATAGGGGTTTCTGAACGAATAGCAGATACATCCATCTTTATGAGGGATGAATCTGCTATTCATAACAAGATTTAGGTGGTCAAAAAGTTTTGACAATTTTTTTCTCTTAGATATAAGTCGAAATGTTCAAAAACTTTGGAAGATCATATCTAAGGTTATACTCAATATTTCTCCATAATCTTTTCCATGTTCGATTCCTTGTCCAAAAATACACAAACAAGTCCTGGATGGTCATTTGCGAAAAATTAATATTTTAATAACTTTTATCCAAATTAATTTTTTGAAATGTGGTTTTCAGGCAATAACTTTTTTTTACTATTACGTCCAAAAAACCGAATGGTCCACGGGAAAGAGCAGGAAACACTACAAATAATATGTTTCTGCGAGAAAACATCTCGGATAAATTTTTGGGTAACTGCATTTGAATAGGGGTTTCTGAACAAATTTCAGTTTTGGGCACAAACAATAATTTCTTTCAAACTTCATCAATTGTAAAATGGAATGATTCATTCGATGTAATTTTTTATGCTCTTCCAAACGGTGTATACTTTGTTCGTAAAAGAAATTCGTCTAAAGGCCTAAAATTGACTTTTTGTGTTTTTGGCTAATTTCTGGTGCTAAAATACTCATTCTTTGGACCATTAATAGGTCATACAGACCGATTTTCCACATAACATTTATTTTAAAACAAATATTTAAAATGTGTTCTTTTGAAAAATCTAGCACCCAATAATGGGCAAACCAGGATTCTTTGAAGTTCTTTTATGATATACCACTCAAAAGTACTCAAAAAGTCAAGAAATTTAATTTTTGCGAGCATACATAGATGGTGAATAAATATACGAAAACCATTCGGAGCCAACTATTAGGTCATTTATGAGCCGGATAGCCAAAACAGTCATAACCACTCGAAAGAGCAGAGACTACTGCATAATATATCCACCGATGAAAGAGCAATTGAAGTTCATGTTTCAGAAATCTTGAAATTTGAAAAACTTCGACGACAGGATTCGATTATTTTGAGCTGTTCTGAGATAAATGGTACCCATGGAACTTATGTTCTGAAACAAAGTCGCGTCGGGAGTCACATCAGTTCAAGTGACTACAGTATGAACAAAGTCGCGTCGGGAGTCACAGCAGTTCAAATGACTACAGTATGAACAAAGTCGCGTCGGGAGCCACAGCAGTTCAAATGACTACAGTATGAACAAAGTCGCGTCAGGAGTCACAGCAGTTCAAGTGACTACAGTAGAACAAAGTCGTGTCGGGAGTCACAGCAGTTCAAGTGACTACAGTACGAAAAAAGTCGCGACGAGAGCTATAGTTGTTCAAATTTAAATTTCCTTTTCATATTTTCAAAAGGAGTTTTTTAAGGCAAAAGTCAAGTGTTTTTAATAATCAGAAAAAGTCTAACAAAGTTTAGTTAAGTCAACTTTAGTCAACTAAGTTAACTAGTTTCCAATTATATTATTCGGGGATTTGGAAAGAGACAGCAAAAGAATGGCGCAGGAAGAATCGTTTTGAAAGTATTAATAATTAATTTATTTATAAGTAAAAACGCATAAATTCTTGTCAAATGATGGTAAATTTTTTTTTAAACAGAAGAACTCCCTCTCTATATATGTAGAAATGTTGCACTTAAAATATTTTACTCTTTCCTATGACAAATAGTTATTAGTGATGATCATTTGAATTTGTCCGAGTCGTGCTAACCGTCCATGGTACCAAGAGCCTGGAAACCAAAAACACTAATTCTGGTCTCACCGTAAATGGCCTTCCGTTCTGGCAGGTCGCACGGCAGCGCCCCGTTTCTTCTATGAGGTTGATCGTATCGATTTCTGGCTGGGTGTAACCATGTGCAAGCAAAAAACCCACACACGAATTCTGCTTGCAAGTTACCTGGAAGAAAAGAGTGGGGAGCATCACGGAAGTCATTACTCTGAAGCATTCTAGGACAAAAGAGTTCGTGATCAATTTGTCCCACCTTCGTGACATCATCATTGACATCATTATCATCGTAAGTATACCACTCCCCTTCAGCGCTGTCACAGTACACGAATGAAGAAATGGTCTCACTTGACGGATCCGAAGTGGCCTGTTAAAGTCGGCAATGTATTTGGTGGAACAGATAAGAGTCTTACTAACGATTATTGAGATTTATGGTATATGTAGATCTTTTTTGCAACATATTCCCATCACTAGAATTGAAAGAAGACTGACGCCCGCGATCATTCCGTTGCGACAGACAGCAAATATTACTTGATCGCCAGATTCGTCCACAATAGACTTATAGACGACATTAGAGAAAGTGCCTCCCTCTAGTTGTTCCAGATCAGGGCACGCATTCGAGACCGGCTTGGTCGTCACCAATTGACCGACTGGCAAGAAAGGTCTTTTCGATTTTTGATAGCAATAGTTAAGCCGACTTGGCGTAGCACACGTTGAAAAGATAAGCTCATTGGGATTCCCGAATGGCTGCCAGTTATTCGACAAGTCGCAGAACACATCTTCGGCCGGCACACGACGGCCCTCAGGCATGCCTTGCATCTAGGCGAGAACACACCTTATCCATGCTGCCTTTCTTTTCTCCATACTAACCAACCGCTTTATTACTTTTAGTAATATTTCGTGATTAAATCTAATCGTGTTGACTATAAGCACGTGTTGACTTACAGAAGTGACGAATAAATCTCCAGGCGAACACATTGACTGGCAGCTGGAAACGGCTGGGTACTGATCTTGGCAAAAGTAGCCTGAACGTAGAATTTAATTGTTCTACTCGAACGAATTATAAACCATGAAAATATCTTTCATTTGTGTAATTTTTTTCAGTTAACTGAAATCTGACCTGGTAGACAGAGCCGAGAAAAAATCATACGGGCAGTGCAGGCACAATCGTCTAAGAAATGCAATTGGCAAGAATTTTTTTTTATCACAAGACTGCTTAAAATTGATCTGAAACGATTTTGAAGAAGAAAAAACACATTAACCAGAGCGAATGCTCTCATTCTAATGGCTGGTGCGACAGGATAACTCAGATAGATCCTTGCTTGATTGGAATGTCCCTCTAACAATTACTGAAAACAGAAAAAAACTGACAGCACCCGACGGGTTTAGTCACTGGCATCATCTTGCTGTCGATGAAGCCGGGAAGTGCTGGGTTGCAAGTGACGGAATGAAGAATCGCTGACTGCTGAAAGAATAGACTTTCATAGAAAATGAAACTAGGCTCATTGTATTTCCATTAGCGATAACGGATATAAAGTATGGATAATCCGTACTTTATATCCGTTACCAGTAACGGATATTTTTCTGTGTCTCCTGCTCTCCGAGTACTGACATCCTCATAACGAAGCTGATATCGGAGACAGTCCTTAACAGGGCAGCCGTGTTTGCCAAGGAAAGGCAAGTTGACAAAGTTTTCTTCAGACTCCACATCGTTGTTTTTCGAGTACTCCAGCATAGGGCACTTTTCACAAGCGGTATCTGTTAATCGTGGGCAGGTTAATCATTTTATAATGCCCAGTGAAAGAGCATCGACATATCTTCACGTTCCGAGGGATATACGATGTCAAACAAAAACGATACTTTTTCTCTTCATTGTTTTTTCGCACAATTTGCCCGTCTACCCTCGCTCTGACACACAGTTTTTACAAAGTAAATTAATAGACAAATATTTGGATATATGAAATGAACAGACCGGCCTTGCAGAAAACGCTGGCTCCATCTGGAAAAGAGAGGGGCGGAGCGGAGTCGTCTTCGAAGACGGCCGGAGTCTTAAGGCGCACGTGAGCTCTCCCGTCACCGGCTTGGGAGTGCCGGAGGACTGAATGGACAGAGAGTGTGAGAGAGATGGTGAAGTGAGCTGAGATGCTTTCTCTTTCTCTTTCTCTTTCTCTTTCTCTTTCTCTTTCTCTTTCTCTTTCT
The DNA here is from genome assembly GCA_945643635.1 of Allodiplogaster sudhausi. Lineage (NCBI taxonomy): Eukaryota > Metazoa > Nematoda > Chromadorea > Rhabditida > Diplogasteridae > Allodiplogaster > Allodiplogaster sudhausi. The sequence continues at coordinate 6,492,341 of CALZFC010000248.1, forward strand.
CTTTCTCTTTCTCTTTCTCTTTCTCTTTCTCTTTCTCTTTCTCTTTCGCTTTCTCTTTCTCTTTCTCTTTCTCTTTCTCTTTCTCTTACTCTTTCTCTTTCTCTTTCTCTTTCTCTTACTCTTTCTCTTTCTCTTTCTCTTTTCTCCCTCTTCTGTTTCCCCTTATCTTTCTCTCTCGCTCTCGCTTTCTTGGGGAGATGGGGGTGCGAGATTCCGTGGACAGACATGTTTGAAATAGCGGTTGACCCAAGCGAAGCTTTGGGCGGCGCTAGCAAAAGGCGAGCTGCAGACACTGCAGTCGCGCATCTAGCAGATCCATTTGAACTTGTCGAAACGTACGTATCTTCCATTAGGAATGTAATTCGCATGCGTCGACTGCAAGAGATGCTTGCTTATTTGTCAACCCTTTTGTTTCTCAAATCTTTAATTTCTCAATATTTTCTACAAATATGTTATGTCTTTGTTTTTTAAAGCCACAAATAGTACATTTAAAATCGAAGAAGAGAAGTGGAAGCGTAAATGAAGCACACGCCCAATTGACCGGCAGAAAACACGTGATAATAGTAGAGCGTGCAAAGTGTATACTAGAGGGAATTACCAGAAAAAAAAGGACATTAGGAGCAGAGCTAGCAGACGATCGAGAGAGAGAGAGAGAGGGTGGCAGAAAAAAAAAAAGTAAGCGAGATCCTCATAGATCGCGCCGTATGCGCTTTCTTTCGCGGCGCGCGAATTCGGCTTCCGCGCCGCGTGCCTGCAACGCGTTCCACTGCGCGTCAAGCGACTCCTGACAAGAAATCAAATGATTAAAATATTTACTACCGTGTTGCGTCTTGGAGAGCCAATTATTGTAAAACAACTCACCTTAAAGTATCGCTCAAGCCGGAATCGCTCGGCAAAGGAGCCAAGGGGCGGCTCTGCGCCGCGTGGACGAGGACCGATGAAGCTACGGAGAAATAGACGATTTTAGGTGTCGATTGGATACCGTAATCTTAGTACCGTAAGAAATCTTACTTTGGCATGTTGATATCGAGCCAGAAGTCATCGAGTGGACTCTTGCGAGGATTCAGCGATTTCCCATCGCCTTCCGGTCGTGATGACTTCACATTCTGGATTTGTCCTTTTTCTGTCAATATTATAAATGATATTAAATAGGTCTCAATTTGCTGTGCTAGAATGTATGTTGAATAAATATTTTGGGGCAAAAAAAAGTGAAATTTGGGACAAAAAAAAGGTGCTCGCGTATATATTTATTATATGTATTTGGTGCAGTCTGCTTCTGCGCATTCTTAAACCTCACCGTCCATCCTGGCTTGCAGATGCACGCCTTGTCATTGCAGTATTCCGTGCCGAGCGGGTCGCAGTCGGCGCAAGTCTTGAAGGGCTCCGAAGAAAGAGCTTCTTCGTAGACGATTTCGTCTTCGTCTTCGGCTATAGGAGAGTTTGGATGAGGAGAGTGAGCAATTTTAAGAGAGTGAGAAAACGAGAAAGAGAAAGAAAGAGAGAGAGAGAGAGAGAGAGAGAGAGAGAGAGAGAGAGAGAAGAGGTAGGGAGGCCCAAAGAATTAACAAGGATAGATAACTGTTCGGTGAGGGGCAGTTGAAGAGAGTCGGATGCGGCGAGAGCTGGCCAATCTCAGTGCAGGTCGATGTGAAAGTGACTTCGGGAACTTGAGCACATTCAAAGCCAACCGTTTCCTGCAGTTCTCGTCATCATCAGATACAGCGAGGTAGAGAGTGAATAGAGAGAGAGAAAGTGAAAAAGAGAGAGAGAGTGGAAGAGAGAGAGAGAGAGAGTGGAAGAGAGAAAGAGAGTGAGAGTGGAAGAGAGAAAGAGAGACAGAGTTGGAGAGAGACACAGAGGGTGAACGAGGGATAGAGAGAGAGAATGAGCCAGGCACCTTGTAGTTGATCATCGCCATCTTGCTGTCATCTCTGATCGTGAGAACACCGGCTAGGCCGTATTCCTTCAGAGTCGCCTGCACTGCGCATGTCGGCGGGAGTGAAAACTCTGCAGCTTTGTTATTTGACAAATATGTCTTTTTTGATTTAACATAAAAAGATATGTTTCTAATTAATTATTTGTATGAATTGTTTTTGTAAATAGATTTGAATACAAATAATAGATGTGCAACGAAGGACAAACTGACTCGGCACCATGCAGACAGCGACCGCTCTCGGATAAATGGAATAGGCGCTCAGATCACTCGTCAATGTCTCGTCCTGCGGAACATTGTGACTTGCGAAATGTACATATGTACTTTCTTTCCTTTCACAAAAACATTTATGCGCCTTCAATCTTTCACAATCGTATTACATTTTATCTTATTATTTTATAAATTAATAAAGATTTATGTACATATCTACATATGTAGACAACCTTTTAAAAAGATAAATTGTACTACCACTAAAATGATCTTTGAGAACAATACACTACTAAGAAGAAAGCACAATTTTGCGTACCAATTCCGCGCTCAACTCCGACAGACTGATGACTCGAACAGTTCGTGTTGCGCGGAATGCTGCGGAGGCATGCGAGTTGACGTAGAGGGGAGGGAGGCCGCCGTCCGACTCACGGCTGATGTTATAATAATATACAAACTGTTTTCCACGAATTATTCCACCTGGTTCCATTTGACCGCGGCAGCTATAGCCATTATCATTCTTCTCTCTCTTGCCATCTTCTCTCTCTTGATCAATGAGGGGCGCTGTATGTAGTTGCGTTTCAAATCTCCCGCCATATCCCCTTGAAGTACCGCCTGCGATCCAGGTTGGATAGATGCACATCGTCGCGCCCTCCGTAAAACCTAGCGGACATGCTTCCGTGCTGGTATCGCCGACTGAAATGAAATGTTTAAATGGAGTAGTCGTAGTCCTAATTCTTATTTTACAAAAAAATACTCCCAATTCATCCTTTTTTTTCCCTTTATTTAAACTTGTTCATGATCTCTACTTGGATCCCGTGTTTGCTTAACCCTAAAGTGTACAATCCTCAAGCGTACAGTCTGAAACTGTCGTTGACTCATCTCCATCATCGACTATGACGCCGTGGTCGTGTGGGGCGCTTGGGACAGTGAAGGAGTCGGCGAGTCGGAGAGGGAAGACGAGGTCAGCGGGCTATATACATAAGTAATACACTTTAGTGATCTCTGAAAAGCTTTAAATGTAATAAATTTTGACCATCTCAAACCCTATTATGAAAGCGGAAATATTGTTGCATATAAGGTGGAACTCTCTCCATCGTACACTCTTCTATGCTCGAGAGTTTTGACAGTTGAAAAGGAGGATATGAACCTAGTTGAAGACGATGTTTCTTTGTCAGAGAGAGACGTGGCGATGCTCGTTGAGAATGGGCTGGAAATCCCAGAATGGTTTCTTAGTTGTCTTATTAATTGTCACAATGGATGTATTTAGTATCGTAAATTTTTTTAATTATGTGTACTTATATTTAAAGAAGTTCAAATAATTTATAGGCAATAACCGCAGTGTCGTGGCCTCTGGTGTAGGCTCCATGTCCTTTCTTGTCGGGATGGATGTCGCAACCTTTGACGTCGCTGCTGGACTGCTTTCCGTTGACAAAGTTGCAGTTGGGGCTTCCTGTGTGCTTTTGGACGTATCTGATTCTGAGGCCATCGATGGCGAAGTTCCGTCCTCAGATGATTTCACTTCATCAGTCGATTCACGCGGGCTTGTCAGAATATTGAATCTCGTGGTGCCAGGATCTTCATTTCTCGTGCTGTGATGAGCTGACTCCGAGCTTCTCCATTCGATCGTGGTTTCAGGTGTCGACGTCGTCTTGCTCTCGTCATTTGCTTCGGATGTAGACAATCCGGCACTTCCCGTCGAGGCACTGGAGAAAAAGGCAGCACTGTCGGTACTGCCCCTTCGTCCAGATTCAGTTGGCTTAGCTGAAGCAGTGCTCATAGTTATTGATTCTCTCTCGGGTTCCTATCCAGAGATTGTTCTCGACTTCGATGAGCTAGTCTTTGTGGAGATGCCGGAGGCCAGGCTGGTCGTCAGTACTTTGTGAAGAAGATTCTGTGAACAATTCTCCTTTTGCGTGAGTCGTAATTTGTGACGAAGCTTTGACTGAAGTAATAGTTGATGTCCTCGAGGAAGTCTCCGATGAAGAGTCCGATATGATAGATAATTGTGGAGTTACATCTTCTTTAAAGTCAGGTATAATCGAGTGTGAGGTAGTTCCGACAGTCACTGGGGAAGCAGCTGCCGTTCCATCTCGTGTCGATGAAATGATCGATTCAGAGAAAGCTGCAGTTGTTGTCTGTTCACGAGTCAGTTCTGAAATTCTCATCGAGCTTTCGTGAAGGATGACTCGGTCAGTGATTGTAGAGTCTTCAGGTGCTTCTTCTTCCGAGTTGGGCATCATTGTTTGTCGTAGATCCGAGTCGGTTGTCGAGACGAAAGCGGGTGGTGAAGAAGCAGCGCGCTCACTTTTTGTATTAAAGTCAAAATAATAAAGAGTCGCACGAGTATTATGCATTATAGTCTGAGTATTATATTATACACTCACACTGCTGATGACGACATCTTCCCGCAAGGTTCTCATCCGGACCAAACCCAAAATGACATTTTCCCGCTCGGTTCTCATCCGGGCCAAACCCAAATTGACATTTTACCGCTCGGTTCTCATCCGGACCAAACCCAAAATGACATTTTACCCCTAGGTTCTCATCCGGGCCAAACATAAAATGACATCTTCCGGCTAGGTTCTCATCCGGGACAGACCCAAAATGACATTTTACCCCTAAGTTCTCATCCGGGACAGACCCAAAAATAAAATTTCCCACTAGGTTCTCATCCGGACCAAACCCAAAATGACATTTTCCCGCTCGGTTCTCATCCGGGACAGACTCAAAAATAATATTTCCCGCTCGGTTCTCATCCACGCCAAACTCAAAATGACATTTTACCCCTAGGTTCTCATCCAGGCCAAACCCAAAATGACATTTTACCCCTAGGTTCTCATCCACGCCAAACCCAAAATGATATTTTACCCCTAGGTTCTCATTCACGCCAAACCCAAAATGACATTTTCACGCTCGGTTCTCATCCGGGACAGACCCAAAAATAAAATTTCCCACTAGGTTCTCATCCGGACCAAACCCAAAATGACATTTTCCCGCTCGGTTCTCATCCGGGACAGACTCAAAAATAATATTTCCCGCTCGGTTCTCATCCACGCCAAACTCAAAATGACATTTTACCACTAGGTTCTCATCCAGGCCAAACCCAAAATGACATTTTACCCCTAGGTTCTCATCCACGCCAAACCCAAAATGATATTTTACCCCTAGGTTCTCATCCACGCCAAACCCAAAATGACATTTTCACGCTCGGTTCTCGTCCGGGACAGACCCAAAAATAGTATTTCCCACTAGGTTCTCATCCAGACCAAACCCAAAATGACATTTTACCCCTAGGTTCTCATCCACGCCAAACCCAAAATGACATTTTCCCGCTCGGTTCTCATCCGGGACAGATCCAAAAATAATATTTCCCGCTCGGTTCTCATCCGGGGAATTCGCTCTACGCTCGGTTCTCATGTGGGACATTCGTTCTACGCTCGGTTCTCATGTGGAACATTCGTTCTACGCTCGGTTCTCATGTGGAACATTCGCTTTACGCTCGGTTCTCATGTGGAACATTCGCTTTACGCTCGGTTCTCAAATGACCGACCAATGTTCTCATACGTTACGTTCTCATCGGCCGGTTCTCAAACGATGTAGCGCCGTTACAGCACTCGACAGTAGATTAAGGGCCACTTACCCATCGCGGAATATTGAATTTATAAATATTCTAAGACATTTGTTTTTTCATGCTTTATCCCTTTCTTATGTGAATATTGTACAATAAACTAAAGAATATTAGGCAAACAATATGAAATTAGTAAACGAGCAATAAGATCTCGCTTCGAAACCAGCGCTACTTTAGCGATCTCGTCTACCATACTTTTATGAGTTATTTAATGGATTTCCGTTTGAAACATTTGCAAGTTTGAACGTACAATTGTAGTTTTTCGGTGATCGCCCTTCTTTAAGATTATAAAGGGGATTCATAATATCTTTCATTTTCCATACACGAAAATATCCCGTGGTTGTCTAACAATACGTTCGACTTTAGAGATAGCGTTTATATGCATGAATATATTTTCCAGATGGGACGAACACGACTCTTCAGCCTCTTCTTTCTCGTCAGTGTTCTGGCATTCTCAGCAGCAAAGATTGTAAAAGGTGAGACGTTGAAGCTTTTAAGAGCCCCATTCACTTGCAAACGGCCAAATTGCTTGGCAGCACCTCAAAAAGCCGAGCTGCTCAACATTCCCCCCCCCCCTCCATAAGCTGCCACCTATGACAATTTAATGGAACCTAATCAAGACGAGACCAGCCTTTTCAGATCACAAGAAAATTGCGCAGAAAAATATCTATTACTGGTAACGGATTCAACACACAATACATATTACCCGTACTTATACCTCTAAACGGATATATCAGTATTTTGGGCGCCCTTAATTCGTAAAATTAGCAGTATACACAAATACAGTGTTCCAATCCTTTCGATAAAAATTTAATTCTTTTCATTAAGCTCCCAAGCCTGATTGGATGACGAGAGATCAGCAGTTGACATGTCGTCAAGAGTTGTTCAAACAAAGTGATAAAAATTGACAGGAGGCCGACGAGGCACAGACCCCGGAGGGCTGTTGGTCGCTCTGGTCGGGTACGGCAAGGTTGACACCGGAGGGCTGGTGATCACTCTCGTCAGGGGAAATGTTAACAGACTGTGATTGGGCCGACGCACCAGTTGTTCCGGGGTGCCGGGGTTCTCACAGTCTTGTTGGGGAAGAGTTGCGGTTATAATGACAAGGTTTATCGACAAGCACAAAGCATCGGTGTTGAGTGGAAGATAGGTGTGTGTGGGATTAGATCAGATAGTATACTTCTATAAGGAGAGGAGAGGAGGACCGTGGCGCAAGTTACCCGCCCTCTATGCTTGTCTGATCAACATCGTAATTATTCGTGTGCTGCTTATTTCTGCGCTTCATGACCTCTTCGATTACTCATATTATGTGCAAGGATAGCATACGAATAAGAACGCGGGCACAAGGATTTAAAGGCGTCCCATTGGAAATCTAGGCGTAAAAAATATTTATTCGATAAATTTATAGGCGCCCGAAATATGGCTAGTTCGGTACAACAAATAAGCACCATGGAGAGGGTTCTAGCCAACTTGAAAGAGATTTATCACCTGCCGTAAATTCATCGTAACTACCGAAATTGGCAAAACAGGGCAAAACGAACTTCATGTTCTGTGTCACGAATCCCCATGGGGTAACTTTCTGAATTTTGTCTTTTGAAAATTTTGGTTTTATGGGGTATGAATGCCGAAATAGTACCGTATTTTTTTATGAATCCTCATACTACTTTCGCACTAATTTCATATTATGGCGCCAACTATCAAAGATAACTATCAGCAGCGTGCTAATAGTTCTGAACTATCTGCGCTGTGTATATGACAACTAAACCATAAAAGAGAGATTCATCGATTTCTACTATATTTCCCGGGCCTCCGAGAATCTCTGAAGAAATAATAGAAATGCACGATAGACACAGTAAAACAGTAAAACGACCGGATTGAAACGGGAATGGGTTGGAGAAGAAGGAGAGAGAGGGAGAGAGAGAAAAAGAACGATAGAGAGAGAGACAGAGATTAGGAGACAGAGAGAAAGATAGGGGAAGAGGGAGGATAACTATAACAGAAACAGTGCGGACTCGTTGAAGTGGGAAAGCGGTCCAGCGCCGAGATTTTTTAGAGAGTCGAGGATAACGGTATCCGAAGAGATAACGGAATATCGGCACTAGGCGTGTTTATTGCTTCTTGGTTTGATTCACTTTTAAGTTCGTGCTTACTTAAAGAAATAATAGAGTATGTCTTTGGGTTATGGTATTGAAAATGTCTATTATAAGTAGGAAGCAGTATTGGTTTTTAATGTCAGGTGTGGACGGGAGTGGTAGTGACGAGTGAGATGTTTATAACAGAAACAGTGCGGACTCGTTGAAGTGGGAAAGCGGTCCAGCGCCGAGATTTTTTAGAGAGTCGAGGATAACGGTATCCGAAGAGATAACGGAATATCGGCACTAGGCGTGTTTATTGCTTCTTGGTTTGATTCACTTTTAAGTTCGTGCTTACTTAAAGAAATAATAGAGTATGTCTTTGGGTTATGGTATTGAAAATGTCTATTATAAGTAGGAAGCAGTATTGGTTTTTAATGTCAGGTGTGGACGGGAGTGGTAGTGACGAGTGAGATGTTTGGTGGTGAAGGTAGCAATGGAAGCAGCGAATTTCACGGAGGCCTCATCCATTCTCGATTTGTCATTTTTGTTTCTCCTTTTCATCAAAAGAATGATGCATAAGGCAATGAAGCAGGCAATAAATATGTGAATTTGATGAGAGAAAGAGAGTGAAAGAGAGGCAGACAGAGAGAGTGAAAGGGAGAAGGATAATCGGGAAGATGTCCGAGATGGTCGCAATGGGAAGAAGACGGTTGCGACAGGCAGAAGCCAGGGACATTAAAATAATGAGCAGGAGGATGGGCAGGAAAAGAGAAGGCGAGGCGAAGTGAAAACCGCATTGCATCTCCAATCTTGAAGCCGGAGGTTGCAGTATACTGTCGCGCTCTTCAATGGTACTTGCTGGTGCGCTCTCTTCTATTTTCCTTTCTTATCTCTGCATCTACATATATGGTGTCGCACTCTATCTCTCGTACTCCTAGCTGCACACTTTTACGAGCTCCATTACCCTCACTCATTCGAGACATACTCATTTTATTGTACCGTGTCTTGATTGAATACGAAATTTAGTTCTAACCGACAAATCTATATAAGAAAGTGAGTGAGAGAGATAGAGAGATAGAGAGAGAGAGAGAGAGAGAGAGAGAGAAAGAGAAGAGAGAAGAATGCTAAATGAGAAACTGAGCATCATTACTGATTGGGAAGAGATAATTACCTTAAAAAAATTGCATAATAAATCTCAAAATTAGCGAATATTCTGGAGCTCGCAGTAAGAACCCGATATCATATGGACATGTGTACATGGCGACAGTATATTATACACTTACTCGTAAAAGGAACGCGTGGCCCCGCGGATGGCCTTGGGCCTTTTCTCAGAGGGCTTCGCTGGTAGTCAACTACGAAGAAGCAAGGTATATCTATAGGTGTTTATTCGTGGAATTCGTTTAGCATAATCGATTTTTCAACTAATTTTCAAAGTGATCAAAATATGGATCTTGTCCTGATGACTCTGTAAGAATGGCCATTAAATGATGCCAAGAATATGCACTTTGCAATGGAACAAATAAAGGGAATGTTAAAGGAATATTTTCTGATATCTTGGGATCAGGGACCCAAGTCAAGACTCTGCCACTCACCTCCGTTCTCTAACACTGTTCATGATGGCATGGGCCCCTTCTTCATAAGAGACTTTCTCTCCTCTCAATCGCATAAAAGATATGTCATTCTTTTTATCTGTCTCGTATGCCGTGCCGTCCATCTAGATCTAGTTGATGATTTTTCCGCGGGGGTCTTCTTAGAAGTATTTATATGCTTTTTACCCTATTCAATTGTAGGCCATAATGGATCCAACTGTGTTCACGTTGCATCCTTTTAGACAAATTGCGGACTCTCCATTCGTCAACCTCAATCTGACCACTACTAAAATATCTTGGCATTTTAACACTTCATTCTCGCCCTGACAACGCCTTGCTAAGAGTGTCAAAGAAACCATGACAAAAACAATTTTTAATTCTGTTCTTACCCTGTTCTCTTTTCGAACTCTAGACTCTGAAATTGAAGCTATGCCTCGCCCGCTTTTTGAGAATGTAAATGTTCCGCATCAGGCAACAAAACCGATTGTTTTTCTATATCCCAATCTCCATCATATTCTTCAATTTCCTCCCTCTTATCTCTATTCAAAACAGATGAATTTGTTCTTTTCTCGCGCGTGAACGAGCTCTGCATCTCTGGCAAGAAGCAGAATATTGGCGCGAACGTGTTCGAAACATATGACATGATTTGTATTTACTCGAGCCACGCGATGCTCACACCTTGTCGCGCCGGACTCAATCATGCCCTACAGTTACAGCTCAATCATAAAACTCGCTGTCAACCATCTCAACTCTCGCTCTTCTTCGAGAATGGAACTTGCGAAGAAGTCAGTAGCACCTTGTTCGTATTCTCCATCCCATTGTGAGTCCGGACGGAGCCTTGCGATCACTTAAGATGAAACTGCCCTCGGGCAGGGAGGTTTCACGGATGTCAGTCTATTTGATACCACTCGAAATGGCTGCTTCAGAACTCCCCCCCCCCTTATGTACAGCTGGAACCCTCTCTCCCCTCTTTCTTCCGCTCCCTCTCTCTCTTCACGCTATTCACCCTGCCTTCACTAACGAAGGCTCCTTCGTCCGTTCAGCCACTTGGGCGGCCAAGAAAAGAGTTTCCTTCGCCAATCTCTTTCTCTTGTCTACTATCTCCCTCTCTCTCCTGCTTATGACACTCTTCTCTCCCTCTGTTGACGGGAAAATCATCGAATGCACAAAATGAGGAGGAATTCTTCACCTCTCCTCCCTGCCGACTCAATACTTTGTCTGCGCCGACTCCTATTGCTACACCGGGAGTATGTCAACTGAGCAGCGGTCAATTGAGCAGCGGACAACTGAGCAGCGGTCGATTGCGGCCAATTGCGCGGCAGGATCTAATTGCCTTCAATTTTAATATTTTTCAGTTATTGAACAAACCAACCTAGCTATTTTGTCGAACTTTTACAATAAAAATATAATAAAAAATTGGTTTATTCGACAGAATGACAGCTGATCTGAAGTAATCTGTCAGAAGGAAAAACAAAAATTTTGCAGCCAAAAAAAATTAAGGAATAATATTTCACGTGCGAATTTTCACTGCACAGCGCCTTGAAATGGTCCAGCTCGTTTTGGCCCAAGGGACCATTCCGAACAGCGAGAAAGTTTGAGCTTTACCTAGAAGGGCTTGTGCAAGCGAATTGCAGCTCTGTATCTGAATTTCAAATTTCTAAGATGATGCGATGTTTAAAAAATACACAAGCAATTTTTGTTCTAATTGAGTAGAAGCTCAGTTATTGGCCAGTGTACATAGGCCAAGCAGCCAACTCATATGTACAATGACCCTCAGCAAGTTCTTCACCCAGGGATACATGGCCTTGACGCTTGTTCCACCGGAACACGTGAAGAAGTATGTAAATAACGTAAACAATAAAATGTAGACAGAATTCCTCGCTGTTCGGAGTGGTCCCTCGGGCCAAAATGAGCTGGACCATTTCAGGGCGCGGTGCAGTGTAAATTCGCACGTGAAACATTATGAAAAAGTTAACCGTGGGCACCCAAATATTTCTACTTTCTCACGCCTTATCTTTCTATTCCTTTATTTGTTTAGCTGCAAAATTGTTCTTTTCTCTTCTGACAGATTATTTCAGAACAGCTGTCATTCTTTTGAATAAACCTATTTTTTCCGGAAAAAGAGTTAATTTGTACTCAAATTGTAATAAAAGTCAAAAGTTCGACAAAACAGCTAAGTTGGTTTTTACAATAACCGAAAATATTAAAATTGAAGGCAATTAGAGATTGCCGCGCAATTGGCCGCTGCGCAATCGACCGCTGCTCAGTTGTCCGCTGCTCAGTTGACATACTCCCGCTAATGGTAAGCAAAGACATTGAGATGTCCCGTAAGCAGCTTGTCATTTTCTTCTTCTATTTTCGCTCGAATGAATCTAGCGAATCCTAGCAACCTCAGTTTGCTTGGATGAAGCTCATATATTTTTATGTCCTGCCCAAAATGAAAATGAAGAGAGAGAGAGAAACATCGCATTTCCTCCTTCTTTTTATGTTACACTCGTTTTCGCTCATAGGATGCACACGACTAGTTTCTCTGGATTCGTCACATGGTTTATTGTTTGCGAGGCAATCGACTTTGAAAAAGTGGCATATGAAGTGAAGTAGAAAACTGCTTGAAGAACTGTCGAGGCCCACAGCAGAAGCGAGATCCAAACGTAACACTTGAAATACGTGGACAATGACGGAGATCTCGCCATTGTCGATCGTCTGAAAGAGCTCATCAAGGTCAAGGGATTCCATGTGTGTCCATTTGATAGATTGTGATCTTACTCTGAATATTTTATTTTCTTTCAAATTCAGATGCCCCCGGCCAAGCTGGAAGACATCTTACTGTCTCATCCACTAATCGCTGACGCTGCCGTAATTGGCGTCCCTGATAAGGATGCCGGCGAACTTCCACGGGTATTCGTTGTGAGAAAAAGCTAAAGACTCTCGCAAAAGGACGTCAACGACTTTGTCAAAGGTTTCGGAAAATTATAGATTCAAGTACTTCTATTAGTTATATCGTTTTTATTCCATTTATAGGAAAGGTCGCGCCATACAATCAACTGAAAGGCGGCATCGAATTCGTAAAGGAACTACCGAAGACTCCATCCGGAAAGATACTGCGTGTTCTGCTAACAAAAGGGGCTCGCTCAAAGCTAAAATTTAAGAGATTGACCGGTAATTGTGAGATCAAATGCGTAGATACAAGTAAAGTGTGCAAGGACGTTAGCATGTTTGACAATTTACAAAATATTGGTTAATGTTTTCTTGATTGGCGCCATTTATGCTGAAAACAAAGGAATTCTATAAAAATATTTGTAATTAAATTAAAAGTTACATACTTGAAAGCTGTTGTTGCTTCTTTCTTTCAAAAAACTTGGAATTGTAACCATCCAAATCGGACTTTCAGCAATGCCACACTTGCTAACGCCTTCTTCTCTCTTGTCTACGCTTTTCTAGCTAAATTTCTCCAGGCCAGTTAGTTAATTAAAGTTCCTTGCGCAAAGTGTATCCTGGAATTTTACATGATTCTGAGCATAATATGTTGTAATATATGATGTTCTCTATAGTACAACGTTTCTGCCTGACTCATTGGTTCCCTTGTTACTTCTGGGCATGCCGAACGGTTACGCTTCTCGAAAGGGGCAGTGATTTTGCGACAAGAGCAACTTTTACTCTAATATCTAATATTCTCTACGATAGATCATCCAGCACTGAACGCTTTAAACGAACATTGTCTGCAACAGGGGTGTATCGGAATTCCGAATTCCGAATTCCGAATTCCGACCTTTTTCGTCCGAGTTTTGCTGGGAATTTAAAATGGTATATTTTTTCATACTCTCCTTAGACGTCATGTGACTACTCCGAAAACGCCGCGTCGACGGAGCGGCTTGAGCTCCTCACCGGGAAAGCGACACTGCTCGCGTGCACGAATGCATGCGATGAGGTTCGTTTTCTTTATCTCCTACTTTCCCTCGTTGACACCATAACTTTGCCAATCTCCCTTAACCCTTGAGCCTCACCGTCCTGAAATAAGTGCCTCTTCTTTTTCTTGCCAAACGTTCCAGTAGTCATTTTGTACGGACTACAACCATTGATATTCGATTCAGAAATTCGGTTGCGAGGCTGTCGCATTCGACCCAGGCAGGGAGTATTGCGCGCTGCTTGGCGTCGTCTACAATTATTCATGCGAGCCGCAGCCACTCCATGTCAAGACGGTTATATGCACAACCACAGCAGAAAGGACCACAACCGCTAGGATCTCGTCTAGTACCACCCGAGTACAACCTTGTCAACCGCCTCCAGCCCCACCCTTTCCACAACCCCGAAAACGACGTCTTCAAGCACGACTACCTCAACCACGCAAGCGAGTGCCACAACGACGCCAACAACTATCACAACGACGCCAACGGCTCCCTCAAGTCTTCATCTTTAAAACTTTTTTTTTACTACTCTATCACCAATATGTGCAATCCTTGTAGTTAAAGGATCATTTCTAACCATAACATATGTGAGAAGAGTGCAAAAATGTCTCGTTTTACTCGTTTTACAGCCACAGCTGCGAAATGCGTCGTTCTTGAGTTGGCTCAAGGAATGCCACCATCTGAGTAAGATTCTTCTTTATCGCTTTATATATGCATATGCTTTATTTGTTGCAGAACAATCCGGTTAAGTGACTGCGGGAGAGCGAAGATTTCCACGACGGCGATGCGGTGCGGTGCTAGTGTCAGAAAGCTTCATAAGTAACAACAAACTTACGGTCTTTCAAGTAGTGAACATCGATTAGGCAGAGCCCGATGCATTCAATTCTTTAAAGGGTGAACTAAAGTAATTCAAGAAAGAGCCGTTCTTGATTGTGAGGTTAAATATTATAGACTTAAGCAGATCAGGGTTGTGCTGTTTTGCCTCTTCTTCTTTAGGCGACGGTCTATCTCTACGACGGCACATCTTGGACGGCAACGAACTGCAAACGATTCGAGTGCTATCCAAACGATGCACTCTGGCACTGCACGACGAACGGGGCGATCATTCCGCAGCAGGGCTTACAGTACAAGTGCATCTGTAACTTGTAAATTCATTCATTCATTCATTCAAATAACCTCTCTCAACTGATTTATTGTCTCGCTTTCTCTGACGTCTGTATCTCTCATCGCTTTGTGTTATCTCTCTAATTGATAGAGACGTTTTCTATAGCATTCCAATATCTCGCTAAATACTGACAATGAGTTTCATAAAGCGGGACCACCTCCTATCGATATTTTATGTCAACCACACTTGATCATATGGGAAAATAAAAGTAATTTATTTTTCGTCTGATACTGCCTTTAAATAAAAAAAACAATGCAAAATGTGGAGGAAAAGGTGCTATGATGCGAATGCGAGACGAAATTGAGCGCATAAACTCACATAGCTAGCAAAATTTACCGGCTTCTTTGTCAATCTGCTTTTCACTCGCCCTTGCCCACTCTCTCTCTCATTTTCTCTCTCTCTCTTATTTTCCCTTTTAATTTTTTTATAGAAACAGTTTCCTGAAAAGCTCGCAATCAGTAATATTAAAATATATCTAAATTGCGAATTCTTTTGGCATTCCTTACAATTCGTTTAGCATTCGTACTTCTTGTTTTTCAGCGTTGCCTCTAAACTCATAATCGAAAATATTCTTTATTCGAGATGATTATATGACCAGTGAGAGGCGAGAGATAAGAAGAACATGGACACTCGTGGAATATGTACAGACGTCTTTGCATTAGCGTTAGCGAAATAAAGTTACGGTAACATGACGAATATGTATAAATATATAAAGAACATGCATATTCCTTTGTAAATAATATAGTACTCATCTCTGAATAAACAATGGCAACTTGAAGAAAGAGAAAGGGAGAGAGAGAGAGATAAAATAAATTTCTAAGCGAATAAATAATTTATTTAAAAAAAAAAGAATTTTTTTTTTCTTTTTTTTTCTTCTTCTTCTTTAAAGCAGCAGAGGGAAGCATTGGCACTCCTCACGGTCAAATTGAAAAAAATAATAATAAAAAAATTAATAATGGGAAAGAGAATGGGGAAAGGGTGAGAAATCATTGAAAGAGTCGGTAAAAATGAATAGAATGTTGCGAGGTCCACGTTTATTGATTTTCTAATGGAGGCATATGTTAAAAAAAAACTTGCGTGTTCTAAAATAATAAAAAAGAGTAAAAAATTTAACAACGAATCTTTCCTGGACATAGTTCGCCGTTCAAAATCGACCAGAGTAGAGTAAGCATATGAGGAGTAGAGTGAGATAGCGAGGCGAGAGTGTTTGAGAGAGAGAGAGGGAGATAGATATAGAGAGGGAGAGAGAGAGGGATTAAGAGTGAGAGAGAGATAGAGAGATTGAGAGAGAGAAAGAGGATGAGAGAGAGTGAGAGAGAGAAATAGAGAGATAGAGAGCCAAGACGTTGTTTAAAAAAATTAACAATTAAATCAGTGAGAGAAGAAAAGTAACGAGTTTCTTCTATTCCTTGTGGAAGAAGCTGATTGGTAAATCGTAACAAAAGTGCTACAATTTCCTTGTCAGTCGATGGTTTAGCCCTTTGAAGCATGACAACGTGAGAGAGCATGAGAGCGTGAGAGAGTGGGCCCGATGGAGAGGGTATAAAGAAAGGGAGAGAGAGAGAGAGAAAGAGAGAGAGAGAGAGTGAGAAAGGAGAGAGCGAATGATCAAGCTTCGAAAGCGCCAACGGGTTTGGTGGAGAGAGAAAGAAAGAAGGAGAGAGAGAGAAAGAGAGTGGTTTGCGTTTCTTTGAAAGACACTGAAGGACATCGAGCCGAACGTGTATGGAGTGGCGGGAGTGGCAATTATAGTGTGGAAGAAACAAATATATATAAATAGTGTGCCAGATACCGTAACCGATGACAACACCATAACCGGAAGTTTGGGGGTTATGAGCTTTCTGTGAGAGCAGGCATAGTTAGAGAAAGAGAGAAAGAGTGTGTGTGTCAGTGAGAGTCAGAGAAAGAGAGCCCAAACGAAAAAAAAAACAAATCTAGACAGCCAATCATATTTTAATGCCCGAGAGAAAGATGGCTACCGGGCCGTAATTGAGGCAAAAAGGAGAGAGAGAGAAAGAATAAAGATCAATCACAATGGTTTAGAACAGAAATAAAATATTTAAAAAAATTAAACATTTGAAGAAAAAAAACATAAATTCATTCTCAAAGCATGTACTTTAAGTAGTCTAGAATAAGCTAGAGAATGTGAGAGCTGCGCCGCTTCAATGCCCGCTGAAGAGCGAATAGAAGGCGCGCGCAGATTGCATATAGGCCCCAGGCGGAGAGAGATACAATGGGAGGGAGGAGAGGGAGAGAGAGAGAGAGAAAGGGTTAGAGAAAAAGAGAGAGAGAGTGAGAGAAAGAGAGATAGAGAGAAAGGGTAGCGAGAGCCGCAACAAGTGCGTGTGTGAACCTTGCAGTATACGCGTAGGAGAGTCAGTTAGTAATACGAGAAGGAAAGGGGTCAGATAAAAAGCAAAAAAAAAACATGTTTAGAGGCGAGAGAGTCAGTGAAAGAAGAAAGTGAGTGAGTCTAAGGGACAGCAAATGAAGGGAAAGCGTCATGGCTCAATTATATACTACACATGTATTTGGTGAGACGTATGTAAACATTGCAGTCAACACAGTAATCATGTTGGATCTAAAATAAACTGTAAAGTAAAATGGGTGTAAATATGTATGTGTAGATACAAAACAACATGAATAAATCGAGTATACAGACAAAGTAGACGGAGGAAGCCGCCGGAGGCGTGATTTTCTACTGGCTTCAGCTGTCTCTTGAGAATACGGTAGACACACTAAAAATCAAAGTACGCGCGCTCTCTTTCGGGCAGCAGCTTCCTCTCGTATATTGCAATTTGGTTCGGCCATAATAAGAAGACATCTCACTCTTGCCTCACATTCGTGGTGAGACCGAGTGCGAGAATTAAGGGATACTTTAGCATAAGCTCGTGTACTGTAGGTTCTTCTTGCAAGGGAGGGAGCGGACTAAAAAAATGAACTGTAAAGACTAGTTTCGAGGAGAACGGGGTCGAGTGCATTTGGAAAGGGTGACGAGAAAATGGTGGAAATCATCGGTACCATTAATGTGGCGAGGGGGTGATAAGAAGAGGGTGTGTCAAGATGGGGGTCCAAGACTTCTAAAATACGGCCCCCTGGAGGTGGTCCAAGGGGTCCAAAAGACGGCCCCCTGGATGGTCCAAGGGGCCCAAAAGACGGCCCCCTTTAGGCCAGCTGCTCGGCTGCCAGCGGCGAGTACGTGTGAAGGAGAGGGCGCGAGCCGGCCGGATCGCCACTCCGGAATCCGTACGGCGATGGCTTACCGCCGCTGCTGTGCACGGCGGCCGAGTAGCGAGAGGGAGAGCTGGAAAGGACTACGGTAATGAGAGGGTTACGGTCGCTTATTATTATTATTATTATTATTTTAAATTACTATGTTTATTTCATTTTTTTATATTTTTTAAAAGAGTAAAGAAGCGACAATATGAATACAGCTGACAATGAGAAATTTAAAATCATTAGACGAATACAAAGAATAAAGCAAAAAAAGAGAAATATTGAATATAAAGAATAAAAAAAGATGCTCACCGATAGATGGGCAGGACGGGCGGCTGCGCGTGCGGGAACCAGTGCTTGATGCAGTAGACCTGAAATGGTTTTATTCGTAAAAAAAAAAACTTTTTTTTAAGCGAATTCGATTAATCGCTCAAGATTGTGTGTTTGTTTTTTTTGTAAGTAAATAGAAAGTAACAAATATATTTTAGTCGCTTTAAAATATCACTGACAATAAGGTAGGCGAGCCCGACGTATGCTGCCGTAATCATGCAGAGCACGACGAGGTACTCGAGCACGACGAGCGGGAAGATGGTGCGCTCGAGGACAGACGAGCAGAGTGGCACCTGGAGGCAGAGAGGCAGAGAGAGAGAGAGAGAGAGAGGAGAGAGAGAGAGGAGAGAGAGAGAGAGAAAGAGAGAGAGAGAGAGAGAGAGAGAGAGAGAAAGAGAGAGAGAAAGAGAGAGAAAGAGAAAGAGAGAGAGCGAGAGAGAGAGAGAGAGTGAGAGAGAGAGGAGAGAGAGAGAGAAAGAGAGAGAGAGAGAGTGTGAGAGAGAGAGGGAGGGAGAGAGTGAGAGAGAGTGAGTGAGAGAGAGGGAGAGAGAGAGAGAGAGAGAGAGAATTACTAGTATTTTTTTCAGAAAGATAGTAATCCTTTATTTAGCCCAACGGACTTATAATAATTACTTTGGTGCTTTTGCACGTCCTTTATCGACTTTAAATATCATTATAATTAAACCATATTAAGAGATGAGTATGATGTTAATGTCTATGATTATAAAATTTCTAAATTGTCTAAGATCCACATAATATCTACATATAGCATGCATATTGCACTTACTTGCAAAAAGGGGATACAACCGCTGGTTGAATGGATAAATGAATAATACCTGCTCTCGCGGCACGACCGAGCAGTGCAGCTTGTTCATCATGGCCACGGGGCTCGCGGACTTGGCCGCCTCGGCGAGTCCCTCGTCGGCGTGAGCGAGGAGGGCTTCCACGAGACGAGAACGAGCCCAGAGGAGGGCGGGCAGAGCGAGGAAGACTACGCCGTCCACCAGGCGCATCTGGAGAGAGAGAGAGAGAGAGAGAGTGAGAGACAGAGAAAAGAGAGAGACAGAGAGAGAGAGAAAGAGAAAGAGAAAGAGAGAGAGAATCTTGAGGGGCTAGGATGATGAGGAGAAAAAGCTAGAATGGATGGCCAACTGACAACGAAGAGATAGAAGGGCCGGTAGGCCTCTTCGCGCAGCAGCAGCAGAAAGAAGCACGACGCAGAGAGGCATGCGCACATCGCGGACACCGAAATCCACAGATTCTTCTTGTACTGCAACAAGAAATGGAGCTTCTTGTACTGCACAAGCGAATTGAAAATAGACCAATTGTTAGCTATGTACATAAGTGTCATTCTCCACCCTTTCTTCGTCGCAAAAAAACCTATATTCATAACATCTTTATTTCTCTTTCTCTCTCCCCCACACTTTATCTTTCTCTCTCTCACTTTCTCTCTCTCTCCCTCTCTCTCTCTCTTTCTCTCTTTCTCTCTCTCTCTCTCCCTCTCTCTCTTTCTCTCTCTCTGCTCACGTCGACAAGAAGATTGAGCAGGAACGTGGCATGCACGACGTGCTCTGGCCTCGCCGCCCTCGCCCTCGCCGTCTCGACGAACTCTTCGAGGGTGCGGAAGACGGCGAGGAAGTCGCGCGCGTAGAAGACATGGACGAGGGCGATCACGAAGAGGACGACCAGCTTGAAGAACTGCGCCAGGAGAGTCTGAAAATGGAGAGAGAGAGAGAGAGAAAGAGAGAGAGAAAGAGAGAGAGAGAGAGAGAGAGAGAGAGAGAGAGAGAGAAAGGGAGAGAGAGAGAGAGGGAGAGAGAAAGTGAGAAAGAAAGAGAAAGAGAGGGAAAGAGAGAAAAAGAGAGAGGGAAGGGACGGAGAGAAAGAGAGGGCGAGAGAGATTGAGAGAGAGACAGAGAGAGAAAGAGAGATTGAGAGAGAGAGAGAGATATAATGATTGCCTACCTGGTTGACCATCACTGATCGCATGCGTGCGACGTGCTGCTGGTGTTGTTGACGTCGGTCACTGCCAGATGAGCAGCGCCTCTCGGACGAGGCAGCCGTGTCGAAGATGTCAGCATTCTGGGAAAGAGGAAGGTGTCTGTCTCT